>CM044442.1:84504846-84515862 GCA_024363595.1 Xenopus borealis | reverse complement strand
CGTACAAACACACACACACACTCGCGTACACACACTTGCGTACACACACACACTCGCATACACACACACACACTCGCGTACACACACACTCGCGTACAAATGTTACGTAAAAATTTTTGAACAAAACCTAAACCCTTATTAAGGACAGAAAGTTCATCAGCGGATAGTTCATACGAAGAAATATTTATAACCAAATTGGTTACCTCTTCTGTCTGTGTCTCCGTGGATATTCCTCTCTGGGGATCGGGTCTCTCGGATTCCTTCTTTGTCCTCGCTCTAAAAAATGTTGTTGTTGCTGATTTTGCCCAGTATAATAGGGTCTATGTGAAGATTTTTTAAATTGGGAAATTGATTTTCAAAAATTTTTACGTAACATTAAATTAAAAATGTGTTTTGCAGGTAATGTTGCGGCTCCCTCTGAACAACGTTGTGTGTTTAAGAAAAAATCCTCCTTTACTCCATCAGTACAAAATGAAGCCCTAACAGCTTTTGAAAAAGTAGTGGTAACTGAAGTAAAGAAACTTAACGATCGCTTGTAGATCTAAACAGAATTTAACATTTAAAGAAAGACAAGCTCTTAGAAAGCTACAAAAAGCGAACTCTATCGTTATAAAAAAAGCTGATAAGGGAGGCAGTATAGTACTGATGGATAAAGAAATGTATATGAATGAAGCAGAACGCCAGCTTAACACACCTGGTCACTATAAAGTGATTGATAAAGACCCTGTTTTTTCCATACAGAAGGAGATTAACCTCTTGATTATGGAAGCCTTCCAGGAAGGGTTAATTTCCAATGATCTTAAAGAGTATTTGGAGGTAGAACACCCTCGTGTACCAGTTTTATATTTACTACCAAAAATTCACAAGTGTTTATTGAACCCCCCAGGTAGACCTATTGTCTCGGGGATAGGTTCAATACTGGAACCCCTCTCTAAATATGTAGACTATTACCTCCAACCGTTAGTCGGTGAAATACAATGTTGTCTTAAAGATACTAATGACCTGTTACAAACACTATCCACCCTTAACTCTTTGGGTGAGAATTGTAGTTTGTGCAGTATCGACATCGTAAGCTTGTACACCTCCATCCCGCAGGATGAGGGTCTACAATATGTGGAAGAGTGCTTGTTAGAAACTGACCTTCCGCACAAAATGGTTTATTTTTTGTTGGACTGTTTGACATTGGTTCTTAAACGGAACTATTTTAGATTCCAAGGTAAATTCTACTGGCAATGCCAGGGAACCTCAATGGGGGCAGCGGTCGCCCCCTCGTTTGCCAATCTGTTCGTCCACAAACTGGAAAAGGAATATTTCCTAACTGAAAACTATAAGAAATACATGGTGTTGTATCGCCGCTATGTGGACGACATTTTGGTTATATGGAGGGGAGACCAGTCGATTTTCCTTGATATGGTGACACAAGCTAATAGTAAACACCCTACAATTAAATTTACTACTGAGGTATCTAGTCACACTCTAAATTTTTTGGATGTTAAATTGACCCTAAGGGAGGGTAATATTACAACGGAATTATACCGTAAACCGACTGATCGAAATAGCCTGTTAGACGCCATTAGTTTTCATAATCCCAAATGTATTAAGGCCATCCCTAAGGGACAATTCCTGAGGGCAAAGAGAATTTCCTCTGACATCACCAAATACTGGGAAGCGGTTGGTCCACTGACCAAAAGATTTAAAGAGAAAGGATATAAGGGGCCACAACTCTTGAAGACAGCTAAAGAGGTGGGTGAAATTCCCAGAGATCAGCTCCTAAACCCTGAGTTAAATACTAGGAGTAATACCTACATACCATTTGTAAGTAGGTATAACCATGTAAGTGGTCGGATAGAAAAAGTTATCAAACGATTTTGGCCTATTCTCCAACAAGATAAGGTCCTTAGGCCAATTTGTAAAGATATGCCAAGGTTCTGTTATACGAGGGGCCAATCCCTTAAGGATAAATTGTGCCCCGCAGAACCAAGAAAAGAAAATAAATCCTTGACTATATTTCATGGCACCCCAAAAATTGGGACTTTCCCCTGTCTTAGTTGCACCATCCCAGTACAGGCAATAAGATACCACTTCATGACTATGCAACGTGTGAAACTGCAGGAGTGATTTATCTGTTAAAATGCCCTTGTGGCAAATGTTATGTAGGTCAAACTTCACGTCCAGTAAAAGAACGAATAAAAGAACATAGGTCAGACATCCGTAATTTTAAACTGGGCACACAGACAGATACCTCAGTCTCGCGTCATTTCCATGACTTTAAACATAGCCATATACAATTGAGATGGCAAGTTCTAGAGGTGGTATCTAAATCTACAAGAGGTGGCAACTTTACAAGATTGCTTTTACAACAAGAATCTAAATGGATTAGAAAACTGAGTAGTTTACATCCAGAGGGTCTGAATGAATACTGGAGCTTGGGTTGTTTTCTATAAGTTGTTTTTTTAAACTGTCACTTGTGAAAAATTGATGCTTCTTTATAATTGATGTCTATTTTTCTTCTTTAGATACTAATGTTACCCTGTAATATAAAGAAACATCTTTGTTACTTAATGATGTCCGTTAATTCGGTCTACAGAATGGCAAGTAATAATAAATGGCTGTTAGTAAGAGTATATATTGAATGATTGGCAATATGTTAAGAATTTTTCTTAAGTGATGCAAGTGAAAAGCTCAAGGCAGGCGTCAGCAGTGCCGGGGTTAATTACTCTGTTTTATAATGACCTTTTTAAAGGCTAATCACAATGGAATTTCACCTTGGATTTTTCCTATGATGTTGGCTAGGTTGTAAATGTACTCCCCACAACAGTGGCTAATGGACATTTTATTCGACATTTTTTTGATAATAATTTTTTTGATAATTATTTTTTGACTAGTTGATTGCATACACTGTTTATTGGGTATCATATACTTGAATGTAATTAAGTGAATATGGTATCAATTGGTGGGTGGAGTTAGAGGGTTTAAAACCTGGGAGAGGTTCACTGTGTTTTTTACTTGACAAAGAGCTTGACTCGAAACATGTCGTTACAATAAAGCACCTTGAAGTTTGCAGCAGCGACCTGCGTGTGACCATTTGATTCACCACAATCCTTGTTTGATGTCTAATGCTTTATTACCCAGGAGGTCTTTCTAGCTGATGAGAGGGCACCCATTTCGATTATGAGAAAAGAGTAGGGATGAGCGAATTTGCGGCGAATTCCTGCAATTCGTCGCTGAATAAATTCGCGAAACACCCGCAAAAAATAAATTTGCCCATATTGTATTACCTCGGTTAAACCACCAGAGGTCTCTAATATGCCATGCACCATTGGATTGAATTATTTCATGTTTGTCCCTTGATGCCAAACTTTTGAAATATTTATACCCGCAAAAATTCGCCTGAAAAAAAAAAACCGAGACACGCAACGGAAATGACGCGTCGACAACGACGCGGCGCGTCAAAAATGATATGTGCGTCGTTTTGCTAAATTTTCGCCCATCACTAGAAAAGAGGTTATGTCCAAATATTTTGGGGTAGATTCGCTAAAAGGCAAAGTGACTAATGCACCAGCGTGATGTCATTCCGTTACTTCAGCGATTTACTAACCAGCGCAGGCACCCCTTCACTAGCAAAGTAGAGGTGCGCTAGCATTGCTTCGCACTCTAACACCAGGTGAATTTTCGCTCTGGTGATTTTACTGAACGTTACCTTATGCGCCAGACTTGCCTTCACCACCTCCGACCAGGCGAAGTGCAAAAGAGTAGATAGGAATTCATCAAAAAATTGTTTAAATAAGTCACCAAAAACACTAGTGTCTTTTCATATTTACAGGATCGTAAATTTTTTTTTTGGGGTACCCGGCTTCCCCCCTACATTTCCTAACATATGGAACATAAACTATACAGTGGGTACATGGGGACATATTCAATGTCTTTTATCCCGGTTTGCATTCCATCTCGGTTATAAAACTTAATTATAATAGACTCCTTGCTGTGGAAATTAGCTGTAAGTGCCCTCCTGGAAGTTGAAGAAGAAATGTTAAAAAGTTGTATATATCCTTGTTACAATGAAATGCATTCTTAACTACCGCAACTCTTAATTACTGCATAGATATGGGCTCTTCTGGGATTTTGCTAATCATTTACCACATATATTAATGCAGACAATTTCATTCTCAATAGAGTTTTATCCATTTGTCAGATGAGTTCTTTTATGGTGTGCTAATATTAGTGAACTGTAGATTATTATCACAGTTGCCAGTTGAAGACGTAATTGCACAAAAACTGCAGGATTTCATAATAAATGGCATTCTGCTGCTGCAGGGAATTTGTGCAGTAGCGCTAAAGAAAACTATAAATAGGTGTCGAGATCAGAAGAGACCAGGCCCTCACAAACATCTTTAAAACAGCTCAGGTGCTGAGCAATGCAAAATGACAATTACACTGATTAATGTACCGTATTAGTTAAATCAATTCCCGCCTTTAAAATTTTTTTGAGATAAAAGCAGGGAGGACAGGAGATGTCTCTGAGATGCTTATGCATTGATCCCTGTCATACCTATTTGGTCATGTTCCTTGGAACCAGTACTACAACCAGAGATCCATTATAAATCTCACTGTGTGCGTTTTTATTCCTTTGTCAAATGAGATGTTTTATGGTATGCAGAAATGAGTGAACTAGAGATTATCATAGCTAATAATGTTTGTTAATCAGCTAGGTTTGTTCTGATGTAGCCTAATTGCAATGTATATTCTCTGTCTAAAAAAATATGTAATGTTTATGTTTTTAAAAGATTAGTGAAGCTAATTCCACATTTTATCTTTTTAAGTAACAGTGTTTTTCTTCATTTAAGCCCAGTGGGGATTGTGTTTGTAAAACCATATTGAGTAACTGGAGTGTGAGGCTTACTGGATATTGTTTTCTACAAACACAGTTTGAAGAATTAAAAGAACTAAAGAAGTAAGATACATGATGCTTTTAAGAGGGGTTTGGATGATTTTTTGGACAGACATAATATCAAAGGCTATTTTGATAATAAACTCTACAGTTAGTATAGCTATGGGCATACAGGTATATGGTCTGTGTTTGAAAGAGTGGAGATGTTTGTGTGTGTGTGTGTGTGTATGTATGCTGGGTTTTTAATTTGGAAGGGTTGAACTTGATGGACTCTAATCCAAACTCTTGTCATGATCTCATCAGTGCAAGATAATATTTTAGATGTTTTTTTTTGGGGGGGGGGGTAGGATTTTTAGAGAGAAGTGAAGTAGAGAAACCAGTTTGGTAAGGGTGAAAAGGTTTAAAAGCAGCCAAAGAGCCCTGCATATACTGTACATAGCACCGCATAAGAACCAAAAACAAAAGTCTTTTACTCTTAGTATTTGAATTATGGGCGGAGACATGCAAATAAATCCTTAATTCCCCTGTGGCCAGCTATGCATCCACAGATACAGCCTAATAGTTCAGAGAAATACAAACGTGCAGAAGCCTATTTAAGTCTTTTTCTCATCATTGTTTGAGAGTTTCAGCCCAAGGCAACCCGGCCTTGGGCTGAGCCTCAAAGGGAAAGGGAGCCTCAAAGGGAAAGGGAGCCTCAAAGGGAAAGGGAGCCTCAAAGGGAAAGGGAGCATCAGAGGGAAGGGGAGGGTGAATGTCAGAGGGAAGGGAAGTGGAGAGGAGGGTGAGCATAAGAGAGAAGGATAGGGGAGGTCGGCAGACGGGGTAGAATAGTGAACATGAATTAGGGGTAGGCAGAAGTCAGGTACCTGTCCAGCGCCCCGTTTGCATTACCCTCTAGGCAGGTGCTTCTTCTGCCTACCCCTAGTTCCGGCCCTGATAGATATATACATTTCCTCACACACTATACACAGTTTAGAATGAATTCGAAGTATTATGTTTTTACAGGATTAGCTCCCCTTTTCAGTTGACATGCAAACAGTGGATACAATACTAATTGTGAATTCTTTATGTCATACTTGAAATTTTTATTCTCTTGTTACCCCAAATGTCCTAATAGTGAGCATCAAGTGTCAATACCCTTACACAATTCCGTGAATGGGAGCTGAGAGAGGAAGTTTCAGGCACCCTAAGTGCCATCAGTTCAATAGCTATGCTTTGAGTTATAGTGCCACATTTTCAGAAGACAGATATTCAATTTATGAACAAAATGGGCAAATGGAGATTGACATTATTTGTCTCAGATAACTGTTTTTGGTTGGCAGTCAATTTCTCACAGAGGCCACTAACAAGCCCTATCTTTTTAACATCTCACTGTGAAAGTGATAACGTGTCAAAGTACATATAATGTGTGACAGTGACAGAAAGAAAAATACCAATTGTTAGTGTGTCTATATATCATCTAAATGAAACAAAGAAATGTAATGTTCCTCTTCTAAATGAACTCCACTTTTAACAAGGTTCATAGTGGCACATTTTCCTGGAAATGCTGTGATATAATAGATTTACTGTACCTTATCAATCAAAATGTATGTGTTGCTTCAAAAAAACGAAGACACTCAAGTAACCTGACGACTTCTCCAGTCAGATTTTCATAAGACTTAAGAAAAATATTATTTTAGTTCAGAGCAATGCACAAATTCATTTTATTTAGTAAATTGTGATCTTTAGCAAGCACAACGTTTCAGGGATTTGGTATTGCCTTGTGTTTGTTGGTTATAAGATCAGTTCTTAAAGGGATGGATTTTATGAGCAATGTACTGCACAAACCACCATTTTTTTCACACTTTTTTTTTTTGCTCCCACCAGTGCTGGACAGTTAGATCCCAGATGAAAGTGCTATTCAAATGAGCACCAAAGTAATATTTAGTGACTTCTATAGTATTTTGACTGCTGTTACAGTATCTTCTAAATGCTTTCCCATCGACATAATAATAATAAATTGCCTTGTAAGGAAACTTTGGCAGTATTAGCGCAACTACCATACAGCAGACCCCATGGCTGGGGTGGGGGGGGGGAGTGGAACAAGGGGATCTGCTGTATGGAATTTCCTTCTTCTTGCCCCTTCTATCTCCTAATTTTTGCTGCTGGCTACCACAACCAAACAAGTAGCATGAGCACAGGTAGCCCACAGCAGGGTAAAAGGGAGGTGCTAACACAAATAGTTACTCCACTGTTTGGGAAACTTCAGAAAACAAAGAACTGCATCTGTTTTCCCATCTGTGAAATATATTACAATTTCTGAACATTTTACAGATTTATAATATGTACTAGTACATTGCATAACCTAAGAGTATATTTGTAAAATATAATCAAATATTAGAGTATATAAGAGCATTAGACTATATAAGAGTATTCTTGACTTTATATTTATCTCTTTTGATCTTTATTTTTTAAAAGCAAAAAAATAAACTTTTCTTTTGGTGGTGGTGATGGTAGTGATGGGGAGGTCAGGCCCAGATTTGTGGAAATGCCACCTGGGCCCAGGCCTAGGGCAGCAGAATTTTAGGGGGCGGCATGCTGCCCAGCCACACCCACATTGGTTTAGAAACACTGGCGAAAATTCGCAGATAAAACGAGTCGCGCGTTGTTTTTGACGCGACGCATCAAGAACAACGGGACGCGTCAAAAGCGTGCCGTGACTCGTTTCGCAAATTTTTTCGCCAGTTCGTGAATTTCTCTGGAAATTCGCAAATTTTTTGGCGAAGCAAAACTGGGTAGATTCGCCCATCACTAATCTACAATACAGAAACCATTATGATTAGAGCAAAACTGAATCTTAACAAAGAAGTAGGGTTAAAGTGTTGTACATTATACTTTGGTCTTCTGTATCAGGCCATATTTACAAGTCCTTTAGCAGTAAAGATCTGTGTCTCCCCAGTAGATGCCCCAGTAACTCCCCATCTTCTTTTCTGCTGATTCACTGATTCACATGCTCTGTGCTACCGTCACTTATTGAGCTTAGGGACAGACTCACAAAACACTGCATATACAGAATATAAATGTCACAATACAAGGTTGATTAGAAACGAATTCAGATTCTCATGATATAGTAGCTGTGACAGATGAATCTCATTTCCTTGCTTGATGATTAGTGACTTTGTCTAAAAATCTTCCCTATGTATTTTGTTCTTATAGGCACTCAATGTTGTGTCGACTGAATCATACACAATTGAAGGGTGTGTAAGTACACTCATATCTGCCCTGCAGCTGCCTCCATATACCGCACTGGTACACAGTTCTCTTTTAGAGGCACATTTACTAAAGAGTTCAGTTTCATCAGCAAAGGCTTCACAGCCATCGCAACACTTGCCAGGCCGAAAATATCAGACAACGTTAATTCACTAAAGTGCAAAGTTGCGTCCAGAATGCCGAACGCTGGCGAATTTTCTCTAGCGTTACTTTGGCAGAGCGAGCAAATACAAGCAAAGCTGTGCTAGTGTTCAATTCTGCCTAGCGCAACTTCGCTCAGGCTAATTTGCATACAGTGGGCAATTTAAAGTGGAATGAAGCTATTTATGTTACATGGTGCATCTAATACATTCCATTTACACTGATAACTAGACATGCCATGGGAACCTTAATAAAGTCAATAGAGTTGTTTTAATGCCCTACACATAGTTAAAGAATATGCCATATGGTAGAAAATGTATGGGGGGGGGGGAAACAGGGTGGCTGAAAAATAGTTTTATGCCTTTTGAAGCCTAACACCCTGAAAAATGTAAAAGATGCCAGCGTTTTTTGTACTTCGAAGATGTTACACTCAAAAATTATGATGTAAGTACCTGAGACTGAGGAAGTTCTATGCACTCCAACACACTTCTCCAGGTCAGAGTTGGCGAAGGTAAGTCTGATGAAAGAGGTAACATTCAGTAAGATCCACATCTTAGTGAATAAGCAAGCAGCGTTATGCACCAAGAAGTCCAGGGAATATTTCATATTAATTTATAATTCAGTAAATATAATTGATATATAATTCAGTAAAATCCACATCTTAGTGAATTTGTGGAGTTACGAACATTTGCCAGAGCGAAAATTTGCCTGGCATTAGAGAGCAACACTAGGGTCTATCTCCTTTGCTAGCGAAGGGGACCCTGTACTCGTTAGTAAATCAGTGAAGTAACGAAATGACGTTACGCTGGCAAATTCTCGCGTTAGTCACTTCGCCCTTTAATAAATCTGCCCCTTAGTATCAACTGCCTAATGTTTTACTTGTTTGTGATTAGTGCAAATATGTTGGAATGGTAAATTATGCAGGTTGTATGTGCTAAGTATACCTGAATGCTTATTCAAAATGATCGTACTTTCCTCACCTGATATACTTGGGTAAATTTATCAAAGAGTGAAGTTCCGCCGCTCTCCATTCATTTCTATGGGATTTTGAAAGGCCTATTTATCAATGGGTGAAGTGAAAGTTAAAAATCCCATAGAAATGAATGGAGAGCGGCGGAATTTCCCACTAGTGGCGGAACTTCACTCTTAACTTCACTCTTTGATAAATATACCCCACTGTATGTTAGGCTTTCA
Source organism: Xenopus borealis (assembly GCA_024363595.1). Lineage (NCBI taxonomy): Eukaryota > Metazoa > Chordata > Amphibia > Anura > Pipidae > Xenopus > Xenopus borealis. Next base: position 84,506,390 of record CM044442.1, on the reverse strand, counting down.
GTAGCAAATAGAAATTAAAAATGTATTACCATTTTAACAGTCTCGAAGATATCCAAGCAGCTTTATGCACCAAGAAGCCCAGGGAATATTTGATATTAATTTGCAATTGCATTATATAATATAGTAGCTAAATGTATAATAAAGCTAGATTGCTAAGTTGGTAACAAGATAAAACTTTTTTTAATCATTGAAAATTGACTTTTTCTGTATTACTGAATATTGTGCTTAGTATAATAAACAACCTTAAATTGTTCATTGCTAGATGTATTTCATAAAACCATGCTAATTCTGATTTTCCTGTTTTCTATTTCTTCAAGTGAAAGGTAAACTGTAGGACTGTTAAGATGAAATTGAAATAATTCTATTCAATAGATTTTTCAAAAACAATTTTTTGTAATTCTCATGCTTCTCAAATACTATTTTTCTATAATATTTAACCTATGCCCTCTGTTAAACAAAAAGTCATTTTTATTCAAGAGTGGTCCATCAGATAAATAAAACAGTTCAATCTCCTTAATTGCAAGAGGCATTCCTTACTGCAGACATGTGTGGTGAAAGTGAATTCTATGCTGAGTTAGCACTATTTGTTTATTAACTATGTCATACCATTTATGGTTGGTGGGGGGGAGAGATATCATTATGCATGGCAGCTACTGCACATATCACGTCTTTAATCAGTAGTGAAATGCTAATTTTACATGGTGACATATTCCATTATACCTTTATCTGTATCAACACTGTCTGCAAAGGGGAAAACACAAGACATAAAGGAAGTGTATGCATTTAACATATAATCCAAACAAGAAGTTGTCACCTAAAAAGATAATGCTGGCAGTCAAGTCCTACTCCCAACAACAAAGTATTAAACTATTGTAGAATACTATGCTTAACCACAGCTATGGTTTTCTGTTTAATACTTTGGTTAGGTTGGGGTATAGACTAAAATGTTTAGGCAAGCATTGAAAAAACACAAGCAAAAATATTTGTGTTGTAAAATTCTAATCTGCACAAACATTATTTTAGTTTATATTCCTACAGGGATTCGCCTGTGAAGTGAGACTCATATTCTTGTTGCACTGAAAAGGCACACATGGTCCTGGGGTCTGTTTTGGACCCCACAGTTGTCTGCTGGCAGGATCCCCAGTGATACTTCATAGCAGCTTCATCACAAAGTTGGTTTTCACGGTGATGATACCGGAAGAGCAATACCCTTTAATGCCTCAGAAGTTTTTAAAAACAATTACTTCTTCGGTAATCTTCGTGTCTTTTCCTGGGCAATTTCCTTGAGTTTCGGGGTATGTGCAGTTATCCGGAACCGGGAAATTGCTCCAACTGCACATGCGCCAAAATGATGTTCAATAGACTAAGATTACCGAAGAGAAGAAGATGGCTGCCTTGAATTCCGGTACCTGAAACTGCCGTGAGGGGTGAGTAAAAAGTATTATGAGAGCTACACTGGAGGTTGTGGGGAGGGGGCTCTACAGAGGGGTAGGGATGTAGCGAACGTCGGAAAAAATGTTCGCGAACATGTTCGCGAACTTCCG
>CM044442.1:84432303-84502203 GCA_024363595.1 Xenopus borealis | reverse complement strand
TCAGTATACTTGCTTGACTTCAGGTATTTTCTTTAGTGCTGGCTCCTCGTGACTTCGGGTCTTAAGTCTCCACTCCTTCGCGTCTGTTCGGCACTTCCGCATCGGCTCGGCGCAGGCAAGGGGGCCCCTCTTCAGCCCCGGGCCCGGGACACTTGTCCCCCCAGTCCCCCCCTGATGGCAGCCCTGCATGTGTGTATACTAAGTGAAACACGCGTGTAAATTGCTCTTCTCATTGACTCCAATGCTATTCAGCAAATTCAGACACAAAGCAAATTTTTTTTCACATTTCCATACCTCCCAACATTTTGGAAGTAAAAAGAGAGACAGAATTTTTTTTTTCCATACGTAGCGCTGCAACATTTTGACCACACCCATTTTTGTGACCACTAATTAACATGTTCGTTTTACCAAATTTGGCAGGTTATGAAAGTTATTATTATATCAAAATTGTTAAAAAGCATCTTTTTTGCACCTGTTAGCTGTTCTTCTAGGCTCTCTGCCAAAAGCCAATTAAGTTAGAAACTTCTTTCTTTTTCTGGCTATTCCGTGCAGAGAAAAGAGGGACTTTCCAATACAAATGAAATGAGGGACTGCAGGTTGTGCTGTCAAAAGAGGGAATGTCCCTCCAAAAAAGGGACCGTTGGGGGTATGCATTTCACCTGGCAGTTTTATCACATTGCACTGTGCATCAAAACTATTCTGACGGTCGTCCAAATAAGCGTGCGTCAACTTGGGCGCGCAACAAAACATCAGCGTGACTCGTTTCGCAAATTTTTTCGCCGTTTCGCGAATTTCTCTGAAAATTCTCAAATTTTTCAGCGAAACGCCACAGATTCGCCCATCACTATTCATGACATCTTATTTCTACCAGCGTGTATTTTGCAGCAAATGTGGTTGTATGTGATTTTACTTTAGTAGCCTAATATAGAAGGAACTAGATGCAAATGTATGCACTCATGAAATACCAATAGTCAGGACCACTTTAATAATATAAGTAAAGGGGCATTTGCCCAGGGCCCACTGCTGCCTGCTGCAGTCCAGAGAGAGAGCCCAGAAGAGGAGCCGTGTGTGATGCGTTGGAGGAAGAGAGACGGGCAGCGGGGCTTGTCTAATATACTATTATTAATCCCAAGATAATGAATAATGTCTGCCTGCAGCTATCACATAACCAAATTTTTTATTTATGTGTTTATGTGAATTAAAAAAGTGAATTGAAGTAAAAGTATGAAGTTTGATACATCTGTCCCTAGGATTACAGCTTTGTAGATGAAATATAAAATTTGGAAAGGATACACACAATACTGAAACTATATTTTATCCATCCAACAGATTGAGACAATGACAATTCAGCCATGATAGGTCATCAAATGATGCAGTAGGCCATAAAAACTGGCTCATCTTCTCCCAAGCTTTTTATTGTCAGATCAATTCCTCCTGACATCTCTAGAGATGGACTTAAGTGGAATATCAGAAAAACATACTAATTTCAATCATTTTCACAACATATAATATGCCCTTGGGGCAGTACACTGGCTGCTGGAAAGATCAGCATAATTCTCCTGCAGTAAAGAAGATGACATATTGGATGTACAGTATACTGAAATTTCTTGGACACATTTTGTTGTCTGCTGGGGCAACATGTGACTTTATGGACTTTCACTTTTCAGGGTGGTATCCAGTGACACTGTTTACTCTTCAAGTTTCCATGGTGATTCCAATTGGATATGGTGTCTGTTTACAGCCCCTGCTGGTGATGAGCAGATTTTTCACCAGGCATGGATTCTGAGGACTGAGGCAAAATTTTGCAGGGTCAAAAAAGTTGGCAAAACAGAAATTTCAGAGAGACAAAAAAAGTCGCTATAAGAAAACCGCAAATGTATGTTAATGCATTTGGACAAAAACAATGTTGAGACAAAAAAGTTGCATAAGAAAAAATGCCCATTCACTTTTTTCACTTTTGCATTTGTAAGGCTAAGGCCAGACGGGGAGATTCGGGGGAGATCTGTCGCCTGGCTACTTCTCGCCGCGAGTTCTCGCCCCCGAATCTCCCCGAATAGCTAGGCACCGCTGCGCACCAGCGAGGCTTAAAGTCGCCGGGCGCTTGTTCACACGGAGCGGCACGATTTTTAAAATCGCTCAAAATTGCCTGGCGAGGCAATTTTGAGCGACTTTAAAAATCGTGCCGCTCCGTGTGAACAAGCCCAGGCGTTTTTAAGCCTCGCTGGTGCGCAGCGGTGCCTAGCTATTCGGGGAGATTCGGGGGCGAGAACTCGCGGCGAGAAGTAGCCAGGCGACAGATCTCCCCCGAATCTCCCCATCTGGCCTTAGCCTAATGAAAAAATGTTGTCACCTGTTAACTTTAATGCTTTTTGCATATTTTTTTTTAGCAATTTCTCAAATGTTTTGCCAAACTGGACAGATTCACTCATCACTAGTCCTCCGACTTTGTCTGCCATTAATAAACACAGTAAGCCTTCTGTTCTATAGTTTCATGGGGAAGCAGGGGGTTCCTAGACTGCAGCTTTTATTATACTGACACTTGGAGATGTCTAGTATCTAGTAGTCATAGTTGCAGCTAATAAATGCACACGCATTGCTACTAGTAAAATTTCTAATTATATTGATTGGGTCACACAGTGGCTTCCTAAATGTTCCATAACAACCCTGTAAAAAAAACTTTATTCATATACTGAAAAAAGTGCTTCCACATCTCCTTCACAAGACTTCCAATCTCTTCACACTATTGCCCACTCAAAAACAACATTGAACAATAACGTAACTTTTTCCATTACCACCAGCTTAATTCCTGTATTTCATTTTTCAGGTTTAATAAAAGCCAAGCAATGTATAATCCGGAGTATAACAAGTATGGATAGAGGAGAATGCACAAAGTAAAAATTAATCAGGTGCTTATATGCTGAAAATACAGTGTAGACAAGGGACACTAATCTAGAGCTTATCTCTATTAAGATGTGGCAAATAATGTATTATAATGTACACACAGTACAAGGAGCGCTCAGAGAAAGACTTAAAATGTTCATATTTATACAGACTGCCATTAAGAAGGCCATTTTAATTTTCAGCACTTAGGTGGTTTAATTCATTGCTCATTACTATGTTAATTGAATCTAAGATTATATAGCTTCACTCTCCCCATTGCTTCAATCTAATATAAATTGGCAATGATTACAGTACTCCTGGTATATATCTGGTGAGCTTGAACTGCAGACTCTGCACTAGATGGCGCTCATACCATGTCTTATTTAAAGCACTCACTCTCTTTAACCTTCCCCCCTTTAAATATGCATGCAGGGGAAAATATAATGCTCATTCAGAAAATCAGGCAGACGTATTTTCAAGTTTCAGTCAAAGCGTGCAAGAAATTTAAACCTGCTGTTTCTCTTCTTGAAACCAATTCCCTTTTTAAAAAAAAAAACTTAAGAAATTAATTTGTTAGGTTTCAAGGGTTTTTTTTTTTGCTTTACAAAGGAAGCACAGCTTATTAACTAAAAGACAAAGTTGTTTTTTTTTTATATAACCTGCAAAAGAATTACTGTTACATTAGGCTCTGACTGAGGACAGAAAGTCGTTGCTTCTCAAGGTGAATTAAAATGAGGTGGCTGAGGGCTGTCTGGGGGTTCTTGGAAATTCAGAATTGCAGTGCTACTAAGTCAAGGAATCCTTTTATTGTTGGAGTTTACTTATAAACCAGCTATCAGGGGATGAGCAGGTTTTCATGACATTATTATACTGAGCCAATGCCTTCAAATCACCTTTACAATTATGCTACTGCTTACGTGTTACTGATAGTGATGGGCGAATCTACCCAGTTTTGCTTCGCCGGAAAATTCTCGAATTTCCAGCGAAATTCGCAAATTGGCGAAAAATTTTGCGAAACGAGTCGCGGCACGTTTTTGATGCACCGCGTCAAAAATGACGAGCGACTCTTTTTTTTTGGCAAATTTTCGCTGGCGTTTCGCAAATTTATTTGCCAGCGGCGAATCGCGGGAATTTGCTGTGAATTCGCCCCTGGCGAATAAATTCGCCCATCACTAGTTACTGATAATAATACTGTATAAGAAATAATGTTGAAAAAACACATACTTCCACTACGATCAGTTTTACCTCTCCTGGTTCAATATGGGGTGAGTCTTTCAAGGAAAAATCCCCCATTCCAAAACAAACCAGCTGCCAATAAAATCTCACAGTTAAGATCAATGGCTTTCCGACTGCACGATGGCAATCAGATAACTCCCTGGAGCGATCACTGATGATTTAATTTAATTACTCTGCATATGTTCTCTCCCTCTCTTGATAGGGAATTCTAGAAAACACGTACCTTTCCTGTAAAGGTGACTCCCCCTTTCTTCCATGCTCAATAGATGAACACTTTAGCTGCACCACCTTGGGAAATTAATCTTGTTTACCAAATCTTTAGACTAACCTTGGCGTTTATTGTTTCTATCAAGTCTTTCCTTGTGAATGGAATCATTCACTCTTTTAAGTAGAAAGGAAAGGTTGTGGACTCCATAGCTAAATACTAAAATACAATGGAAGTGCTACAGACCTGGCCAAAATTAACTACAGACATAGAGAAAAAGAAGAACAACTGATCAATGCACATTCCATGGTCCAATGTCACATAAGTAATCTATGCGGATGCATTTATTTACAAAGACAGGGGTTTTTTAGTTACAATATTATGAAGATAAAATTTGATAAGCCACCACACCACGTCAAGGTAAAATCCGTAAGGTGGTCCCTAACTGCAGTATTTACCTCTAGTCATAATACTCAAATGCTAAAGCCTCCCAGCATAAATGCATTACCTGAAATACTTCACTGAGTACTCTTCATTCCTTGTCATTTATAGATGATGCCCAAAACTGCACAGTGTACCAGTTGTATCCTGACTTGGATTGTTTGGACTTTGACCATTGTCTGTTTAACCTTACCTTGTTTCTGACATGGCCATTTTGCTACATCAAAACATTTTTGCTTGTCTGCAATAATAATGGCCTTTATGTTCCTAAATTAGGCTACATTCAACAATGAAAATTCCACCTTAAACCTGGTTCCAAGTAATCAGCACTGTATCCTCCCTTTTGAATTTTGATAACAATATGTACATTAAAGGGATCCTGTCATGGGAAAAATTTTTTTTTCAAAATGTATCGGTTAATAGTGCTGTTCCAGAAGAATTCTGCATTGAAATTCATTTCTCAAAAGAGCAAACAGATTATTTTATATTTCATTTTGAAATCTGGCCTGGGGCTAGATATATTGTCAATTTCCCAGCTGCCCCAAGTCACGTGACTGGGGCAGCTGGGAAATTGACAAAATGGCTAGCCCCATGTCAGATTTCAAAACTGAATATAAAAAAATCTGTTTGCTCTTTTGAGAAATGGATTTCAGTGCAGAAGTCTACTGGAGTAGCACTATTAACTGATGCATTTAAAAAAAACCTTTTTCCCATGACAGTTTCCCTTTAACATCATGTAGGCAAAAGTACACAGCAGACTAGGTATGTAAGAGAATAGGAACTAATAATTATAGGGTTTGGCTTAATGATAGGATATTTTAGGACACTCCTTGTATGGACTTCTCATAGAAGATTCATAAATATGGAGTGTTTTCATACAATGTCACTGAATGCGCACATAAAATTTCTTATTGTGATATGCAACACAGTTCCCACCTAGATCCTCTCTCAACCTTTAATGCCGCCATCTTCCCTCAATTATTTAACCTTAACTAAGTTATTATAAACTTGATAAAGGGACCAGTAAGGCTTGAAACATTGCCTTCCTAATGTCCATTTTAATTTGAAGTCACTCTGTCTAGCATATATTTTTTTCTAAACGCTAGCCCTCTACAAACCCCATGAAAATGTGACAAATAGAATATGTAATTACAAATCAGTGCTTTATGTAACCATTCATATTGCCTGAAAACATGATTAATTAAAAAATAAATAAATATATATATATTATTTATGCATATAATTCACAGAACATTCAGGAGTAAAACAGTTAAACCTTTAGTATGCTCAGACACTAAGAGCTGGGAGAAAATACATGCAAGTTAATGTTTATGCTATAGACACACTAACAATTCTTCCTAAGGCTCTGGGGCAGCTGAGATAATGGGGTGCAGGGGGCACATGGAAGTGTACTTAGCTTTCCATACAGTTTATAGCTTGACGTATTCATTTATACCTCCCCCCTGTCCTGTTTTTTAGAGGGACAGTCCCTCTTTTGACAGCTCAACCTGCTGCACTGAACAGCCAGAAAAAGAAACAAAGTTTCTAACTTAATATGCTTTTGGCAGAGAGACCAGAACTGCCAGGAGGATACTTTGTAACAAATTCTGTATAAGCAAGTAATTGTAACAAGATAAGATAACAGCGGGTGGTGACTCCTCGAGTGGGGTGGTGGGTTGAAAGTTCTACCGAAAAGAGACGCCGTGGTCAATTGTGCCTGAGGCACATTAGCAAGAGGGCGCATTCATATTCCATTTAATGGTGGGGTGGCGGGTTCAGCTAACCGCAGTCCTGCGATCCGTGCCTGAGACACTAGCCAGCGAGTGACAGTGCCTGAGGCACATACTAGATAAGCTAGATTGGTGGGATGCCAGCTCTGTCCGTTATCACTCTTGGCGGGGTTCGCCTGTGTAATACTAGCTAGTGAGACTCAGTGCCCGAGGCACAAGCCAGTTAGATTCGCCTACCACTACCTCTACGATAGAGGTGGAACGTTTAGTATAAAAGACACTGTCTGAAGGGTTGGCTGCTTATTAAGGCTGCCGAGTGATTCCCTATGGTGTTTTGTGCCTGAGGCACATCATTCTAAAGAGGTGCCCTGTTCACAACCCGACACATTTCTGCTAGCCAATTCCCCTATCTCTCTATTATTTAAAATTATTTGTGTATGGTTTTTCACAAATTTCTGGATTTTTTATGTGCTCGATTAAAAGTTAAGTTTTATTTAAGATACTCCGTATGGGTTTCAGGATAATGATATGGGAAGGTGCAACTATATAGATCATTTCTGTTTCTTTTTTGTTGTGACTTATATTAATTGATCTTGCACACCTTTGTCTTTTCTCTAGACGGTAGGTGCTCCCCACCATTTTGTAGCTTCTAACTATCTGTTTACTGTACCTTCCCATTTTTCTGCTGATGGGCTGCAGGGGGTAATATCACTACATCTTGCAGTGCATCAGTAAAAAGTGACTAAAGTTTATCAAAGCACAAGTCACATGACTGGGGCAGCCAGGGATGGATTTACATAGCGGGCGCCCCTAGGCCCGCTGTTGTTTGTCACCCCTGTCCCCTCCATTTTATTTGCTTAAATATTTATCATTGGGACCGAGCAATGGGAATCGGCACACAGGAAATTTTAATTTCTGACCAATGTGGGTGTGGTTAGGCTGCATGCCGCCCCCTAAAATCCTGCCGCCCTAGGCCCGGGCCTAGGTGGCCTCTCCACAAATCCAGGCCTGGGGGCAGCTGGAAGACTGTATGCCTAGCAGCATGACAGATTTAAAAATTAAATTAAGTAAGGGATACATTTTAGTAAGTAATACATAGCCATTCCATATGTAGCTGGATTGTCTACATATGAAGAAGAAGGATATAAATGGGCAGAAGTCAGTCAGGTAAAGTGTAAAGAAATATGGAGCATAGAATAGAAGGGAAAAATAGGGAGAAAGTAAAAGAACAGGAAAAAGAAAGGAACAATTAAGCAGATTTATATATATATATATATATATATATATATATATATATATATATATATATATATATATATATATATATTAGATGGGCTAATATGGAATGTGCATATATTTATGTATATGGAATAAAGAACCTACATGCAATGTCATAATGTTGAGCCAACTCCCAAGCTGTAAGCCTTCAGTGGTGCATTGTACCAGTTGGATATGTTACTTTAGACATGTTTCCAATGACTGGTGTGAAGTGCTAAATGTCTCTTGATTAAAGTATGTTGTGAGCACCCTTAAGACATGGTTAAATTACTGTTTGACTCTGATGGCATGAATATTTACGTAGACATATGTATGCATGACAAATAGGTCTGTGTGATACCATAACAGTTTATTTTTTATAGACATTGGCTGGTGTCTGCACCTTACTATGACCTTGCACTCTCCAACGTATATTTGCCTTTCACGTTAAGAAAAAATTAAATTCCTTAAAACAATGGTGTACGCACAAAGCATCAATCAAATCATTTATCCATCTTTTGCATTTTTGATTTATTGATTTCAACGAACCGATATTAACTGCTTTGAATAAAATAGAATAAAATAAAACCATACATTTAATATAGACACAGTAGTTGCAAATTTACAGCGCTTTAGTTAATTCTTTGGCTTTAAAACCCTTTTAAAATAACATGTCCTTGAAAGAATATATTCTGATAATTATAATGCAAGTTTTCCTTTCCATCCCTACATTCAATTACGATTTCCGGTTTGCGCTAGGTATATAATTATGCAGCATGTTTATTTAAAATGAACAAAGAATATTTATGTTAGAAAGATGGACTGCTTGGAGAAAAAGCAATTCATAGCAGAAGCTAAGGAACATAAAAAAAAACCCAGCAAAAGACAAAAACTCATTATAGTACTAGTTAAATCCAGTTAATCTTTGTAAATGACCACACATGCCATTGTGATTGTAGAAAATTCCTATCAAGCTCAGAGAAATAAATGTACTGTACCGCACACAAAATAATAGAAGAGAATGTAATGCAACAACATGATGCTAAAGTAAGTAGAGTGGAAAGGAAATTGGAAATTAAGCACACTACGGGGTCTAGCTAAGTTCCATAAGAACATGAATGATGTTATATTTTTGTTGAATGTACTAGATGAACCGATATCAAACACTAGAGAAAGCTTCTGGCCCTTTTTTCCAGTGATTTGCTATTTTTTTACTTCTTCTGTAGCTCTATAACTAAGGGGCATATTTACTATTGGTCGAATTTCGAATTGAAAATAATTTGAAATTTGACCATGTGAATAGGTAGGGAGTTAAAATCCTTTGAATTTGAAGGATTTTACCGCAATTCGATTGGTTGATTGAATTATAAAGATTCGATCGAGCTATCAAATCGTTCAAATCGATCAAAATTCACCAAAGGCACTTTGGTAGGTTGAAACTGGCGAACTAGGCAGTCGAATAAAAATTTAAAGTAGAAGTATTCGATAGTCGAATAGTCAAATATTCAAATTGATTTTTATTCGAATTATTCTAATCGATCGAATTTAAAAAAATTCACTGGTCGAAGTCCCCTATTTTGCATATTTGAAATTCTAATTTGAATCTTTTTGAAAATTTGATCGAATTTCGAATCATTCATGTGAATTTAGTTTTACACACTTCATTATATTGGTTCATATATTTCTTTAATAATTAAAGACTTCATATTTTGAAATTCTTCTTTAACATTCACATAAAGCTTATGCCTGCAGCTCAGATCAGAAGTATAGATGAATTTCAAAAGTTACAAATAGGCCAGACTTGATGCAGCGAGAAAGCGTCCGGCATAAAAAATCATAGCAAGGAAACAAGGAATTGCAATCATTTTGTCAGCCTTACCGGGAAGTCTGGTGATGGATCTTTTAGAAGATAGGACCCACAAGCGGCTAACACAGCACAGAAACTCCTGGGAATGAAACAGGGGGAGCAGCGAGTGGAGAGAAGCCTGTGAGGCTAAACAAAACAAAGTACCAGGGAGTGTAGAGAGGTGTAGTTCAAGGACAGGCAGCAAGTAGCAGGAACGAAGAAACAGGCCGAGGTCAGGATATGTAGCAAAGATTCGAAAGTAAGGAACAAGCAATAGGTCATACAGAGGTATCATTTCAATAGGTTAAATAGCTAGGTTTATCTGGAGGGACCACAATAACCAGGCACAGTTTATAGACAGAAATAGATTTAAATACCTTTAGCATTGGCGGAAATTCTCCGGTGTCGGAACGCGCTGGAGCACTATTACGGAAGGTATTCTTAAACATTTCATGAATTCTTTACCATGTAGAACCCACTCAGTAATTTAAAGTTTTCATTGCATAGTGCAGTAACTTGCAGCTTACTGTGATTTGATAGGGTTCTTTATTTAATTTTTAATCCTAAAACAAAAGTGTAGTCTACTTACCTTAACTATTTCCCTGTTTTTATTATAGTCTGTCTCTGTAATATACAGGCGAGATGTGCCCGAAATGGACTTTTATTGTCATTCAACCTGCCCTCAAACATGTACATTTGTTATAATTATCCTTCTGCATGTTAAACATTAAAGAGCACTCTGTAATGCTGTATGGCAAATAATGTTTATGGTTTTTAGTGGGTCTACAAATTGACTGTAAACCCTAAAATGAATCAGATCCCTTTATGTGTCAGTTATTGGAGCTAGGGGGATGTGGCACAGTGTCTGGAAAAACACTAGAGGGAAGTTACTTATCTCCCAGAATGCTTTGATAGACCTAGCACATCAGCAGAATAATAGAAGCTGGATGCAATCAGCTTGTAACTAGTGGATCTGCTATGAGTAATGTCAACACCTAGGGACTGGGAAATCTGTGTCAAGGAGGCAGGAAAACCAGGTCTGAAAACCTTGTGTTTGTTGGGAATAAACAGCATAAGGGTAGCTAAACAGTTAATAAAATGGAAAGTCCATTTATGCAAACAGAAACAAAGCTGTTCCTCATCTGTGAGTTCCTATATTTCTTTTATATACTGTTGTATTGTTAAAATACCTCTATTGTCCAAGACAAATAGACTTTTTAAAGTTACCCTGGATGTTGCTGTCTATTCCTTTGAGATGTTATAGGCTCATGGAATTCTGGAAAAAATTAAAGTGTTGATTGTTGATGGGCAAATAAATTTGCCAGGCATGGATTTGCATAAAAAGAGTTTTGCCGCCGACAAATGTTTTTGTGAAACTGAGTAGAAAAATTCGCCGGTGGAAAATTTGCCACAATAAAAAAGATTGTCGCACATCAAAATTGTCACGCGCATAAAAATTGTCACATCTCAAAATTATTGGCCACCCATTGACTTTAACGCATTTGGACAAAATAATCGCAAATATAAAAATTTTCGCTCACGTCAAAATTGTTGCAAGTTCATTTGACACCCATTGACTTCAATGCGTTTCGCAAAATTTTGGTCAAGACAGATACGCCCATCACTAGTGTGGATTGCAAGAATCTTTTTTGAGGACATCCCCATAAACATTACTAATGATATCCTGGGGAAACCACACACCCATACCTTGCCAAAACAACAAAAGCTGCTGAACTTAATTTACAATGCTCTCAATTTGCTCTTAATGGAAGACAACAGCACCCCCGAACCATTGGTGCTGTATCTGGGAGATAAAAGTGATGGTAGAGAGGACTTCAAGGTATAAAGGTACAATCCCTTTACATGAAAAAATCTGGGCAAAATTGGATTTGTTTTTGTTTTCCTTTGATCTTTGTGCTTCATTTTCTGCTTGATTCACTTTGACATACTTTGTACAAAATGCATACGTACATGTACAATTCAATGTATGTTAAAAAAAATATTGATGACAACCCAATAAAATATAAAAGTATAAAAAGAGAAGTTATTACCAAGCCATTTGAGTGAATTCCCACAGGGAAGATGGAGCAAATGGAGAGGGATAGAGCAGGCACAGTCTAATATATATACAGATGCAGTCACTTGGATTTGTAAGTTAAATGCGTCGTGACTTAACTCATCTAACCCATTTATCCCACTTAGCACAGAATATTGTGTCACAGCATCCCATCCAATTAAAGAGTTCACCATTGAAAACAATGGTGCTTTGGTATGCTAATGAAAAGGTTAAATGCATTAAATGAGTTAAGATAACTTTAGATAACACAGTTTCTTCAATTAGCCCTGAGTCACGACGCATTTATCTTACAAATCCAAGTGACTGCATCTGTATATATTTTTTAAACAATTTTCATTTACTTACTTTTGACAAGTTCGTTGATGCAAATCTGTTGATGCAAATTCAGCTATAAGACAAAATACATTTCCTTAACGAGAGGCTTTAGAAAACGATAAAATTCCATTATGCATATTAACTTACATAGTTACATAGTTAAATTGGGTTGAAAAAAGACCATCAAGTTCAACCCCTCCAGATTAAAAACCCAGCATACACACACATCTCCACTCATTCACACAACCCATATATGCCCATAGCTATACTAACTGTAGTTTAGTATCAAAAACTTATATCAAGTAATCTTTAGAATGTTGAAGATGTCTGTGACTTTTAATGCAATCAGTTGGGGATGAGTTTTTGGTATCTAAAAAAAATTATATTTTCTATGTCAAACCATATGGCAAAAAGAAATCTTGCTTAAAATGACTTTTGGTTTGTGGTAAACTGTTAAATGGACACTGTACTTTGAGCTTCTACTGCATCATTTTATTTAGTTACTATACTTCATTCTCAGATTATTTTTCTTACAGCCTAGTTTTCTGAATGTCATTTCTACCTTATATGCAGATAATTGTACAGTGTACACTGTCACTTCCAAACTGCTACCTAAAACCATCCACACATCTACAAGTCTGCCATCAAGAGGCCCACGCCCAGCCCTAATGTGAGGTTAAGATGCACTTTCTGAATTAGCTAGGCCCCCCAGTTTACAAGCTGAACCCATAGTGGGGGGGGGGGGCTGGCCACCAATGTTTTTTTTACCATGTGGGGGGGGGGCTTGCCATCAATGGGTTTTTTATATCTTGTAGGGGGGAAGCTGACCACCGTTATTTTTTTAAACTTTTAAGGGGGAACTCTGACCACCAATTGTATTGAATATAAAGCTATAAAACAATAGTTGCTGCCACAACATAAAATATTTTATTTTCTTATACCTGATGCTGCCCAGTGCTGTATAAAAATGTTTTTACCCAATTCCAGCTGAATTGCTGCAGTCAATTAATTAGTCTCTGAATCTCTTTCTTCCACACAGTTTATATTGGATGAACTGTCACAGAATAATTACAATATATATTAGTGGATTAAAAATTGTTTGCCTTGCCTGTGCAAAATTGGAAAATCAAACAGAAATCGTAAATAGAAATAACTTTGGTATTACCAATAATCCGCAAGTTCAGTCTGTTCAGCAATGGTATGTGACAATGAAAGGAATACTGTATGCGATCATTTTGTAAATGTGGTAAAATCAATCCAATCTCGACTTACATAATTCATTAAGTGAACTCTGAGACAATGAAAAATATTAACCAGTACTGAAGAAATAATAATGAAACTAGTAATGATATTAGGGAAAATTCAAATTCATGTTAAGACACTAAAGGGCAGATTTACTATTGGTCGAATTCGAGGGTTAAAAAACCCTCAAATTCGACCATCGAATTTAAAGGAGAAGTAAAATTTTACCGCTATTCGATTGGTCGAATGATCGAATAGAAATAATTCGATCGAACGATTAAATCCTTCGATCAAATTTTTTTATTCGATCTGAAAATGATTTAAAACACCTTTGGGAGCTTCCCATAGGGGTTTAAAGCAATTTGGTAGGTTCAACTTGGCGAACAGGGTAAATACTTCGACCACTGAATGGTCGAATATTCGAATACATTTTTATTCAAATTATTCGAATCATTTGATTCTATCAAATTTTTGAAATTTGATGGTCGAAGTAGTCCAAAAAAGGTATTCGAAATTCAAATCTTTTTGAAAATTCGATCGAATTTCGAATCATTCATGTGAATTTAGTACATCTGCCCCTTAGTCATAAGCTTGGCTAAGTCTTAGTCAAGCCTATGACTAAGGGGCAGATTTGCAAAATTCACATGAATAATTCGAAGTTCAATCGAGTTTTAATTAAATTTGAATCTTCGAATATGCAAATTAGGAAATTCCACCATCGAATAGTCTAATTCGAATCATTCGAATAACATTTTATTCGAATATTCGACTATTCGATGGTCGAATTACTTCCCCTTTAAATTTTTATTCTACCACCTACTTCTCCAGAACCAAGCTACAGAATTGAGAATCATTATTTTAGATCGAATAAAAAAGAATACGATCGAACGATTAAATAGTTAGAATCGATCAATTCGAACGATTGATCGATCAAATTTTTCCTATCGATATTCGAATTCGAAGGATTTTACTTCACCCACTATTCCCATGGTTGAATTTCAAATTTTTTTAATTTGAAATTTGACCAATAGTAAATCTGCCCCTAAGTGTCTTGCCGACACGAAATGCGTAAGGCTTGAGATGATTATTTATATAAAGATTTTTTCTACTTTTTAAATCAACGGTTTTGGGGGCAAATTCATCAACCTGTGAAGTTGTGCTAGCGAGGGCTTCGCTAGCGTCCGCCGCCCTTTTACCAAGCGTAATTACCCAGC
Source organism: Xenopus borealis (assembly GCA_024363595.1). Classification (NCBI taxonomy): domain Eukaryota; kingdom Metazoa; phylum Chordata; class Amphibia; order Anura; family Pipidae; genus Xenopus; species Xenopus borealis. The sequence goes on along the minus strand of CM044442.1, from coordinate 84,487,760 downwards.
GCTACACATTTTCTCTACTTTTTAAATCAATGGTTTTGGGGGCAAATTCACTAACCAGTGAAGTTGCTATGAAAATTCACTTAAATGCGAAGTTGCACTCGAAAGCGAAGTCATGCTACGGATTCCTAATTTGCATACGGCACAAAGTTAAAAGAAGAATATGTTACAGCCACTACATTCCACTACACAAGCCCAGGAAACCTTTCATAAATAAAATAAAGTTGTTCTATTGCGCTAAACATGTGCCCACTGTATAATTGAGCTGCCATATGTTAGGAAATGTAGGGGGGAGGAGGGTAACGTCTAAAAAAGTATACTATTTTTCTATCAACCTAAAAAAAGTAAAAGACACCAGCATTTTTTTGGGACTTAGAAAAAATTTCAAGCTTTTTTTTCAAACTCCTATCTATTGTATTGAACTTCGCCAGGTCTGACCTGAGGAAGTAAAGTCTAGTGCAAGAGGTAACGTTCAGTTAAATGGTCATCTTAGTGAATTAGCGTAGTTATGTCCCTTCGTCAGTGCGCAACTTCGCCTGGCATAAGGGTGCAAAGTTGCGCTAGTCTATTTACTTTGCTAGCGAATTTTCACCAGGGACACTGTTAGTAAATTGGCGAAGTTGCGAAATGACGTCACGCTGGAGAATTATAGCTAATGTGAATTTGCCCCTAGGTCTGATCTGTCCAGGTCTCTCAGAGTGCCTTAAAGTCTTTCTTTTTGTTCTATATGGTCTTGGCAATCTCTCTCATTGAAAAACTAATGACGGGGGAACTAATCCCAAGAAATACAACTATGCAGGGAAGTGTCAACCTTTGAATACTATGACTGGAGGTAAAGAGTTAGGAAGGTGCCAGCCTTCAATACTATGACCGGAGGTAAATAATTAGGGACCACTATATGGGATTTACCTTGATGTGGTTTAATGGCTTACCAATTTTATGATCATAACTTTGTAACTGATAACCCCTCATTTTGTAAATGCATGCACTTGTGTTGTTACTAGATTGCTTGTGAGACAGGGGACCAGGGAATGTCATATATCAATCCCCCTTCTTTTCTATACATCATTACAGCCTCATTTCATCTTTATTGCTAGCACACACAAAGGGTCACCCTAAACTCATTTATAACTTGTGTCTGAACCCTTAGGGGCAGATTTATATAGGCTGGTATAGTTCTCTGTTAACAGGAGCACCGGCCGGGTACCAGGTAAGAAATTACAATCCTTGGTGGGTGCCCTAACATTTGGCACACCTGTTGGATTGATGCTTTCCTTCTCCTTTAATATTACTAATAATGTCAATGCTCAGTGATGGGTGACTCTGACGCTTTTCACTTCAACATTTCACAAAATGGCGCAAATTTGCTGAAATGTCTATGGGCGTCAAAGTTTTTTTGGACATTTTTTTCTCCCATTGAAGTCTATAGGTGGAATTTTTGCAGCATCACTCATCACTATTAATGCTCATTAATCTATTTCCAGTCTGGTAATACATCTGATTTGTGGGGAAATTCATGCAAATGTATATCTGCACTAATATTTCTCCATGTGGGCTGTTTTGACAGAAGAAAAAGATGTATAGGTTGGACAACCCACCCTGCAAATGCCATTATTATCTGCCCTTGCCTTCCACATTAACCAATGGAATGAAAAACCTTCGCAGCCATATCTGAGCAGCTGCCTGGGATCCATGTCTGGAAAAAATTGGCAACATGGGAGCTTTTTTTTCTATGAAGAACAGTTGTAGAGAAAATGAGCTTCTCTTCCAAGTGCAAAGTATATGCTACTACAGAGTTAAAAATCCGATTCGATGATCGATGATCGAAGAGGCCAAATTTGCATATCCGATTTCACAAAAAATTCATACGATTGGTATTCGATCGAATTCGATCGAACTTCGATCATTTCACGTGAATTTAGTAAATTGGCCCCCAAATGTCTGTTCCAGATATGGTACTATAACCTCTGTAGGGTTAATACAGACTTTACAAATGGAAACATATGCAACCTTTGTTTTCCTGCTCTTTAAATGCAGCAGGATGTTTTTCAGAACCTCTAACAGTTGCAATGTCGCGCACCCCTTTGTTACTTTGTCCACATGGTCTTTGGTTGCAGTTGTTTACCTGTTCTAATTTATTAAGTTTTGTATGTATGTAAGCTCATCCAAACTCCCTTTCCTGTTGAGAAACCATCTGCATTGCCTCAGTGGTGCAGAGAAGAACTATAAGTTGCATTGAATCGCTGAAAGACTGCTTGGTATTGGGTAGAATGAAAAAGTTTTGGTATTTAATGGTGCCATATCAAGCACTGTTTCGTGTAAATGTCCATATTGTTATTATAACAACCAGAGGTGATTAAGAAGCTATTTATTGTGATTTGCATACACTGAAGCACACATTACCAGCAGCTTTTTGTAAATCTGTCTGCACAGTTGTGAAAAGAATATACACTTTGCTTGTTCTTCAGGGCACAGAAACAAACATTTCACAATTCTATTTCTGAATGCTAAATCACATTAATTCATGAAAAGAAGTCCCAGTACAGGGAGAGGATTGATATTAAGCTTTTGCAAGAGGGTGAGGGGGGCATTACATTTTTTTCTGTCTTATCAAACTGACAAGCATCAAAACAGCTGCTATGCAGATATAGGAGTAGGAAAATAACACAACAACCTCCTTGGTGAGGCTGCATGAATACCAAATAGAGTTTTCCAATGCTTCCAGGCAGAACAGGGAGAAAGCAGGACACATCTCATTGTAACAGAACATAAAACAATTTAAAAGAAATAATAACCTAACTAGTTATTGCTTTAAAAAAAATAGAAAACTTTTCCTGTATGATAAATAATTCTCTTGAAATGCTGCTGCACTGGCCTATTCGATTTGGATTCTGCTATACATTTTCTGTTTGGTCTGTATGGCATTACCTGGTGTAAGCAAACCAATACAGTGTATACTACTCACATCTTGCTTCTGCATTGTATGCAAGATTATTATTGTTGTTAGTAGAATAATAAGTAGCTAATTGTATACTTAAATATGAATGTCATATCTATTGATATATTATCCAGAATGCTTTATTAGTGATGAATGAAATATGCACGTCTTACTGAGCGGTGTAACTAGCATGCCCTAATATGTTCCCAACTGTGCTTATTGATGCTGGATACCCTGTAGCTACCCCCACTCTGGACAGGTTGTGGCATTAGGGGGAATAGATTTGTACCAAGTGAATCAGATACAAACTCAACATGCTCTCTGAAATAGAGCAATTTGTACCTGATTTGCGTCAAAGTGTATTTGCAATCATTCTGACACATGGGGGCAGACTCACTAAAGGGCAAAGTGACTAACGCTAGCAACATTTTTCCAGCATGAAGTCATTTTGTTACTTCGCTGATTAACTAACGAGCGCAGATGCCCCTTTGCTAAGGAATGGACATAACTCCGCAAATTCACCAAGATGCAGATTTTCACCAGACTTGCCTTCGCCATCTCTGACCTGGCGAAATACATTGGAGTGCACAGAACATTCTCAATCTTTAGTTACTTACATCATCATTTTTGACTGTGATATCTCCAAAGTAAAAAAACACTTGCGTCTTTTCAATTTTTCAGGGAGTTTCCCCATACTTTTTCTACCATATGCCATTATTTAACTGTGGGCTTATGTGTTCCCTTGGCATGTCTAGTTATCAGTGTAAATGTAATGTATTGGATGCACCATGTAACATAAATAGCTCAATTCTCCTTTAAATTGTATGCAAATTAGCCTGAGCACAAGAACTCTAGCAAAGTTGTGCTAGGCAGAATTGAACACTAGCGCATCTTCGCGTTGATTTGCTTGCTCTGCCTAAATAAAGCTAGTTGAACGCAACTTCACTTAGTAAATTAGCGTTGTCTGAACAAACAATCAAACTTAATTTTTTTTTTGAAAAATGCAATTTATGCCACTTGCACACTGCTATTATGCACATAAAGGACCCCTTATATTTTTAATGAATACAAAATTATTATTTGGGGTAACAGTTTTTTTTTTTTTCGTTGCCTTAGTAGATGAACTCTGACCATGTCATGACAAAAGCTAATCTCCAATACTTTCTTAGGTATGGCATTTGAATTTTGCATTGTAAAGATGAAAATTTTCTTCTCTGATAAAGTTTGCACCAATGTGTATGCCTCAAGGTAAAGAAAAATGTAAATGAAGGCATACATCTCTTTGACTACATCTCTTAGCATAGGCTTACATTTGAGTAGATTTTTTTTATATTTGGTCCCCTCAAGTCACTACACTCAATCAACTGCAAATAAACATACTGATTATATTAATATATGTATACCCTACTGCTACACAACACATTTTTAAAGGCTATAGGGTGACTTATTACCCAAGGCTACATTTGAAATTATAGCTAAAGTTGGTTGTGAGGAAGATGAGATACAATGAGCATTTTATCTATCCATTGACTGAAAGAAAATATTGAAAGAAAATTATGACTTAAAAGATATAGGGGTACATGTAATAAAAGTAGCAAAGAGCAAAACTTTGATAATAAAAATTCACCTGTCGCAATATAATATTCTTCATTAGGCTTTCATTGCTTTGTGAAATCTTAATTGTGCGTTGCAAACCTTTTATACCTGCTCTGGAGGTTTGTTAATTGTTTTGTTGCAGAAAATTGGTTTTATTACATACAGTGATACTGTTCGCAAATGTAATTTGGTCTCAAACTTTATAAGGAAGTTTTTTATGTACAGAGCTAACGAACCATTACATTTCCCCAATGATGTTTTTCCCTTTCATTTGCCACATTATTAGAACTATATGACACTCATCCATAACCTTCCTGAATGAATCTTCTAACTTCATAATTTTTAAGCAACTGCATTGTTTCTCACATGGCTCCCTGCAGTGTGTGAGGCCCTGTTTGTGAATACTTGGATAGTTGGATTTCTTGCTGTAACACAAACATAAACAATATAGTAACACTGCAGGTAATTACTAATTAAAGCAGCTCCAGCTACCTTGAAGGTTATGTATATCAATTTATCATTTCATTTTCATATATGTCAGAAAGGTACATTTACCTTTCTGAAGCATCATTTTCACAGACAAGGTTAATACTAATTTAATTCGCCTCCATAAGGAATTGGACAGACTTTTGATTAAATTCAATGGAAAATATGCTGTATCAGCAGTATCTGCCTGTGGTGGACAGTTTGCACTATTACTTGTTTAATGGGAACTTTTTTCATAAAATGAAACAAAAAAAACTGAATTCAACCAATAAAGGTTCTTAAAACCTTGGAAAAAAATAACCAGATCCTCTGCATGAATTGTTGCGTTGTATGAGTTGCTGACCCTTTCAAACTATATGCATGGTATAATTTAATAAAATACCAATAATTCCAATTTAATATAATGCCAAAGGTATAGCAGTCAAGTAGAAAGCAGTTACAAAAAGGAAGAAAAGGAACATATTCACAAAGACTGGATTGCTTACTTGGGAAAAAAAAAACTTTTACTGTGGTGCCGCAATCTTCAAAGAGGCAGAAGAGTGACAGGGCCCTGCTACTTTAAAAAGTTAGTGTGTGAACGACCATTTCTGTAATTTTTTGCATAAACTTTTAGATTTATCAAGGGTCGAATTTGAAAAACTTTGAAATTTGAATGAAAAAAGACCAACCAAAAGGAAATCAAAGCTTTTTTACTATCGAATAGGTCAGTTTTTGATTGAATTTTAATCATACTAATCAAAGTAATAACGCAATCGATCAAATTAGATTCAAAGTTTTTCTAAAGAAAAAACTTTGAATTTTCAAAGTCCACAAATTGACTCCAAATAGATTTTAGGAGGTCCCCGATTTGGCAGGTTTTAGATGGTGAATGGTAAAAGTCGAAGAGACAGTACATGATAAATTTTGAAATTCGAATTTTTTGCAAATTCCAATAGAATTTGGACTAGTCTCCAGTTGAAGTATACAAAAATAGCTTCAAATTTTTAATTTTTTAATTTAAATTTTCACTTCGACCCTTGATAAATCTGCCCCTCAGTGCCTGCTGCATCTGGTACATACCAGAAGGAACCAAAAAAGAATGCTGCGAATAAATCCAAAATATGCTTCTGAGTTTTCCATTTTCAGCAAATTTCATAAAAACTTTGCTGCTAATCATATCCTAATTACAGACAAACCTTTATTGAAATTCATTGGTGCTGTGCCAATTTCTTTTTATTAGTATATGTGAAACCAAGGGGGTTATTTATTAAAGTCTGATTTTTGGACTTTTAACGGGAAAAACGGCCATATTCAATCGAATTAAAATCATTTGAAAGATTTTTTTTTTTAAATTTGATTTCTCAGGACAGGTTCTAGAAGGTCCCCATAGGCTAAAATTGCAATTTGGTAGCTTTAAAGTGGTCAATAGTCGAATTTGAAGGATTCTGAAAGAGCCACTTAAATTTTCGCATTTTTTCAATTCAAATAAAATTTTGGGCTATTCGAAAGTTGAAGTAGCCCAAAATTACTTCAAAATTCAAATTTGTGAAATTCGAATTTAAATCAAATTTTCACTTTGAACCTTAGTAAATTTGCCCTAAATTATTTGTTTTGATTTTTGTTTGGTAAAGCTTCAACTGGCCAAGCTCAGGCAAAATGGAAACACTACTGGGAGAGTGAATTTTGTAGTGTTAGGCTGAAAACTTTGAGAATAAATCATTGTTTTTTTAACTTCTCACGTCAGTAAGTATTTTGACTTTATTTTGGAGAGACATATTTCACAAGACTCACTTTAATCCAAAATAGGATATGTTGTTGACTTGGTACACAAACAAATGGGTGCCTCTTAAATCTTTTCATTAAAGAGAAAGTAAACCTTTATCTTATCCTATCTCTCCTCTCTATTTTGACCATGGGGTGACAAGCTGTTGAGAAGTTGAGATTACTCAGCATTGAAATCATAATATAACATTAATAGTGGCAAAAATAGAGTCATGCTTGCGTTCTGTACACCAGCAAAAAGTACACCAGCAAAAAGCACATAGTTCCATTAATTTTGAAAGAAAATATCAGCTTTTACCTTCTGGTGAATTTTCATGCTTTTCCCTTTAAAAAATGCCAACTTTCCGAGGTTTCAGAAAGTGCGTATATTTGAGTTTTTCCCTTCTTGCAAATTAAAAAAAAACACGTCTGCTTGATTTTTGTTAAATCTTCCCCTTAGTATCACAGTAATCAGTGAGCATGTAGGTACTTCAAAATGGCAAACATTTACTTTAGCAAATATTGCTAGAAATGTAACCATGAAGTACAGACCATGGCTGCACTATAATCAGAAGAAGGTTCTCACTGTAATCTGTTACAGTGACACTAAACAATGTAGGTTAGAACTAAATTATACTTTGCTCCATTTATAGTATTACTGCTGGGTAAATTGTCTTGGCAAACATGGTCATTTGTATCATTTAAATGTCAATGCAAATCTCGTGTACTGACTTTTGGCCTGGTTTTGAAGTGACTTGTGTGAAGATACTCATCATCATCATCATAATCATCATCATAAAATGCTACTATTCCAAAAGGCAGTGTGCCATACTGTGTGAATAGAAATGTCATCACATTTTTCCTAAACTTTTGCCTTTTGATTTCTACATACAATACAGGCAGTATACTTAATACTGTTGCAATCTCACCTTTCAGAATTCAGTTTAAAAAATGGTTATTCCATTAAGCAATTTGCCGTCAGTACAGGCAGAAAATACATTTCTACTTAACATTGAGAGATAAAGGGTTTTGAACTTTAAAGACAGACTATATGCAAACCAAATTAGATATGTAACTATCTCTATTTGGCAGTAGTGCTTATAGTGTTTATATCTTTGGGAGAAATAGAGATATTTTTAATACTGAATGCTGAACTAATAATCAAAAACACTCACTGATTTATATTCTCTGTGTCCATGTTTTATTATCTTTCTTGTGTAAATGTGTAATTAGGTATTTCTTATTATTTGATCGATTTTCTGTCACTCTTTTGTATAGTAGCTTAGTGCAAAATTGAAAAACGATGTTTTCGTATGGGAGTTTTTGTAGACATCAATAGACGTTCTTACAAATGTCTCTGGGAGCTTTATTTATTTACAGATTTCCTGTCAATAATTTAGCATTTCCCAAGCAAAAGAAACCTGAAATTATTCTATTTTTTCAATTTAATACACATGTTTTAATACTATATATGAGACTCTGTTAAGCAGAGAATCATTCATACAGTTCTATTTAAAAGCTTCACTGAACAGAATAAAAATGTTAAACATTTTACGAATTTGAGTGTGAATGGTTCTTGAAACACTATGATTGGTTTACTCACTGTAAAAAAGTATTCACTGTAAAAAAGAGACTATGGTGCCCATAATAGATAGTGGAAAAGGAAACTAAGGTTAGGAAACTCTAACCCTAAATATTTATTCTTTAACCTTTGTATGTTATGTATGTTAAGTTGCTCTTGGCATAACATTAATGTAAATGAATACATAAGTCATTGATGTTCGTTTTGTTCCACAAATAAATGATTATCCAAGTGAATCAGGATGCACACAATGCATACAAAAATTGGTGCTTAAGTTTTTAACATTTTAACTAGTTTAACAGTAATTTGTCAAGGATGCAATGGGAAACAATTTTTAAAAATATTTTAGTACTATTAAAGGGGTTGTTCACCTTTTAAACACTTTTTATGTTCAGTGGTTTTCAGATTGTTCCCCTGAAATAAAGACTTTTTTCAATTACTTTCCATTATTTATTTTTTACTGTTTTTACAAAATCTAAGGGGCAAATTTACTATTATTCCCCAAAATTAGTTCGACCAAATTCGATATTCGATTAGCATTCGATCGTCGAATGCTAAACCAATAGTTTTAGGCTACCTTTTAGTCGATATTTGATCATTCGACGATCAAATACAAATTTATTCGATCAGTCGAACTGTGACTCCAGTTACATGGAGAAGGAGAAACAATAACCTGCCTGAATGCAGTTCCATCCTGAAGTGCTGGCTCTTTCTGAAAGCACATGACCAGGCAAAATGGCTAAGTAGCTGTATGCCAGGTTCAGTTATAGACAGAAGAGCTTGCTAAGACCCAAAATCCATTTATATTGAGGATAAACCAGATAAAGTTTGGAAAATATCTTATCTTGTTTACTGCCAATCTTGCCTACTTCCATATCTCAGCTACTTCTCCTTTTAGACTGTAAGTTCTTTTGGGCAGGGCTCTTTTTAACATTTGTATGTATGTCATTCTGTATGTTTTTTGTATAAACATATATTTTACACCACTGGGCAACATGTTGGCCCTCTAAAAATATATGTTATTAATAATAATAATATTAATAATAATAATAGTAAAATATTCATGTAAGTTAATAGCAATCTTTTGAAACATAAACCGTGAAGTACAGTATCTGTCCAACCACATAACATCTACAGATGGAGAAGACTGAATTGAAGTATTTGTTCCACTGAGTTTTTCTACTGAACAAAATGGTGTGCTATGTTTTACTTATATTTGGTGCTTTCTGCTTCAGCACTTGTGCCCTTGCACTTGAGTTTGGTACAATAACATATTTACACAGTAGTCTCATGTTTTAACTTGGGTGCACACCATCAGCTAGGTTAATCACCATTATTGCATCCTCAGATTTGGTTATAAAGTGCTTCATGATTCATCAGTATACATTGATTAGAACATATTGAACATTTACACAAGTCATAGAAGTATTGCTACCTGCTAAACAACTTACCAATCAATTGTAGCAAGAATATCTTTGTTTAAATCTTGTTGCATTAGATTGGGGTTAGAATGTATCTTCATATAAGGAAGAATAATTACTTTCTGCTTTGACAAATCAAGTGCACATCAAATGTAGCACAAATTTACTGAATTTAAAACCAAATTAAACTTTTTTTAGTGGCTTGTGACATTTAACCTGGATTTGATTGATTAGCAGCAAAAAAGAAGCTGTCGATGGATTGTTTGTTGGTTCCGATTTTCTGTAACAGCTAACAATCAACAATCAAATGCAGCAATGATGTGGATTTTGACAGCTGAATTCATTATAGCCCATGGGAAACACAGTGGAATGGATTACTTCTTTAATTGAGCAGGGTGAGAATACAGCAGAGAAAAATGAACTCCATGGAACAAGTCTACAACTTGACAGGATAACCTCAAGGCAGTACAGGTACATCTAAAAAAAAAACAATGCCATTTCTGTATTTAAGCATTATCATAACTAAAAGATTTTGCTAAAACCTGAAGGTATGAATGTTGAGTTTGTTCTTGTTTTGTACCATCCTTAAGCTATGTTTAACTACATTGAATACAATATTTATTATGACACAGTTGAACTGTTGCCGCTACTATTACATGTATCCATTCACATGGATGTTTGTGAAGCACTGCAGTTATACTGTGAGTGGTTGAAAGAAGATCTATACCACTGATAGTATAGCAAATACAAACTTTCTATACATTTTCCAAACTCTTTATTAAAACAGCCAATTATCTTGTATCCAATACAGGCATGGAATCCATTATTTGGAAACTTGGAAAATTATCTTGTATCCAATACAGGCATGGATTCAATTATTTGGAAACTTGCTATCTGTTTTTATTGTAACGCTTCCTACTTTATAGATGAAAGATTCTTCGTAACTTTTTGGTACTTGTATTCAGAGTCTGCAAAGCCAAAAAAATATTTCTTAAGGTATGCTTTCTTCAGAATGTCCATTTACATGTATTAAACCAACCCATAGGATCAAGCAGTCACTTGTGACCAAAGCTGAGTTAGTTTGTACCTCCATTGTGCAACCAGAGCCAAAGGCAAAGATCCACCCCATCACAATCATTATACCAAGGTGTGACAGGGGTCACAGCACCTCCTGGGAGTCCTGGCCAATAGCACAACTATGCAAATTAGCTCTAGCTATATGTGCATATGCCCAGCAACTAGGAAGATCAGGAAATGTAGGGAATGTAGGAAAACAAACAAGGGAAAGTTGTGCTCACCACTAATTTTAAAACCATTAGGCGGGGGTGCAATGAGGCTGTGACCACAAAATACATATAGACAAATACAAAAGATCCTCTGCACTCAACCCATTATCAATATATTTAAGACATTGAGACATTCTGTGCATACCCCTCCCAACTATAGTCAGGTGATCCCACTGGTGTCTAATAAAAGGGCAACCAAGTGTGGGGGTTTTACTTTGAAAGCAGCTAGTGAGTTGCAGGTAAAACTTAGTCCCTTTGTAAAATGTATAATGAAGTAATAGAATTCTTAATGAATCAGATGCAATTTTGAGAGTAGGACTGGCCAGATATGGGATGACTTTGACGTAGTTGGCCAGCTTAAATATATTGCAATATATGGACAAACAATCCCTGTTGTTTAAAGGGTAAGGCATTTTTTTGTAGCTGTATGCACAGAATGTCTCAATGTCTTAAATATATTGATAATGGGTTGAGTGCAGAGGATCTTTTGTATTTGTCTATCGGGAATGTAGGAAAGCCATAGAGGCATTGTTAACTCAATTGGTCCCTACGTTATCAAATAAGCATAATTCAGATAATATCTACCATAGAAGCCAACAAGACTATGATTAATGCAAGACTATGCAAGACTGATTAATAAGCATAATATACAGACTGCACTGGGCCTGTGGTTTTGAATCTCTACTCAGTCGTTGGCTACTATACAGGGAAACAAACAAGTTCTGGAATTAGTGGGGAGGGTTCCTCCTACTGTTTGAAAGTATGATTATTTCCCTGCAGAGCAGTTATGGGCCATCTGAAGTTTACTATTTGCAGCAGTCACAGCAACTAAAACAAAGGAGAATTTCACTGCATACAGTCAGGTTTCTCATAAAAATGGCAGGTGTTTTTTAATTAAAGTATATTGTACATAGATTTCTTTTTCATTAAAGTAAACATGGGATTTTATTTTTGGGGTTATAACTTGTGGACCCCTTTATCTGTCATTCCCAAATGGATCTGGTCCATCTACGATGCCTCAGCAGTAAAAGGAGAGCAGTGATATAAATGTCTGACTTCTTTAAATTGTTTCATGTGCATATCGAAATGGAATTTGTTTTTAGAAATTCTTATAATGATTTAGAGGGAATAATTATTTTGTAAAAAAGAGGTGATCAAGTGCTTATAAAGTTACACAGCTACATGTTTTACTATTTTAGCTATAGTCTGCTGTACAAGTTGCCTGTGTTTCCGCAGAACCCTGTCCCACCCCTCCTTCTCACAGAATCATCCTTCTAGGGAATCTAACTTCACCCCAAATGGTTTGATAACTTCAAGCTGAAGAACATCTTTTTTCTACTCCATATCATTTTAAGTCTAAGGAATTGCTACAAAACACTCTGGGATGTTAATTCTTCAGCATGCTTCTGTTCTCCTCTGGGTATGTAGAAGGGTAAGTACAGGTAAATAAGGCAGTGAAGGTAGATAGATTGATGGTTTAATGTGCCAGGTCCAGTTTTTTCAATAGACTAGAGCAGGAGTGCCCATACTTTACTAATGCGGGGTCTACTTTTAGTGATATTGTTCCATTATGATCTACATTCATAAAAGCATTGTTAGCTTAGTATGGAAAATATAACTTAAATATAATATTGATTTATAACAAATTATATTATACTGTATTCCAAAAGTAAGTTTGTTGCATGGTTAGATGCTGAATTCAACAGCTACAGGGATGTGGAAGCTTACATTTTATGAAAAAATGTGGGTGCACCTAACAAATCTATCCAGTCTCCTGCTGGACACTTGTTGCTAAATCTGGAAGTGGGAAATAATGGTAGAGGGTAACACTCTCTTCTTCAATCACCCCATACGCAGATTGTCCTGTATGTGTGCTGATCGATGGGAGGATGGGACAGATAGAATATGGGAAATAGCCTGCACCCTTTTCTTCCCAGCACACATTAGCTAAAAAATGAACATGGTCCTCTGTACACTAGTTTGACTATGCTATTTTAATGTATACATTTTGTGAGGTGTATGCTTCTTTTAAGCATCCATTGATACAAGTTTGAACATGCATTTGGGATCAGTGTTCTCTCATATGGTCATTATTTTATGTTTTTATTGTGCTTGTAATATTTAGCAACTCTGTACAGAAATCAGAAATTAATCCATGCCAAAATCTGAAGCACCAAGCTACCCCTGTATTGAAAAAAAATGAATATAATAGACACAAACATCTAAATATGTGCAGATTAGTATTTCTTCTGTTTAGCAGTTGTATTTCTGATAAGGCTTTTTAGCCTAATGTGATATTTTTAGTAACTTTTATCATAGATTGACTAGTTCATGCACAGAGGCAAAGTAATATTAACATAAAAACATCCATTGCAAAGCTTGCGGCGTAGAATTAAATTGATCTAGAGAATTATTTTTTAGGATAATAATCTATACTTTTCTTCGTTGTACACAGTTGGAATCTCAGCTCTAATATGTCTGTCTGCAAATTAAATTTACTTGTTATGGTTTGTTGTAGGATTCTGGAATAGGAAAAAGTCAAATTGCATGTGCAATCACAAAAATCTATCCCTAAAAATATGCAGGGTAGCAATGTTTCAAGCAACTGCCTATAATAAAATCTGGTTTCTAGTTTACAATAAGATTTAAGGAACAAGATATTGTTTTGTGTGAAACAGATTAGTATGAAATGAGTTATATTCCTTATCTAGTTTATTCCAGAATTATCTGTAGATTGCTCTGGGCATTCAAACCTATTTGTGCCATACAGAAAATAAATATACCAATAAAGATAATTACAATGGTTGCCATTTCCAGAACATTAGTTTTCATAGAATAACATCTTTCATATTTATGCACATTTCTCTCCTATTAAATGTAAAAGGAAATAAAATTAAATTAATTGCATTTTTTTTTAGCTAAAATGATTATTACAAAAACCTGTATGTTAATGTCCTGGTTAACTTGGCCGATGAATGGACCTAAAAGACAGGTCCTGTTGAGTTAGGCAGTTAAGGATGTATTGTTGCTGTAAATTTTTTCTATTTCTATTAGTGATGGGCGAATCTTCCCAGTTTCACTTCGCCGAAAAATTCGCGAAACGAGTCGCGGCACGTTTTCGTCGTGTTGTTTTTTTTCGCTGGCGTTTTGCGAATTTATTCGCCAGCGGCGAATCGCGGGAATTCGTAGCGAATTCGCCCATCACTAATTTCTATGAGTGGCTAACATGATGCAACATTGCACTGCAAGGTATTCCCTTTCATCCAAGTAGGTTGATTTAACACAGTTGCAAAGGATATCAATTAATTCTTGATTAAAATCAGAGGTCTGTAAAATGCAGCCACTTTTATATATTTTGGCTGAAAATCAATCATAGAATAAGGCAATCTAGGCACCCAAGTCACATTTGCAAGTGAGTCCTGACCTAACTCGATTTCCACTATTATGTTTCCAAAAATAACAAAGCTAAGGTTAAATATGGGTGGGACAAGAAAGCTAATAACACTCTATGATTCAATGCAACACTATAATGACAAAATATCTAGGTGAATAACTAATCTTCCTAGCAATTTATTATTTTTTTGTTTCACCTAGTTGGTATCAACCAAACTCTACAGAACAGGGGGATACTGCCCCCCACTCTGGCAAGCATTCCCCAGCTAACCACTGGCATCTACTGACTGAAGTTTTTTGGCTATGTGCTTCCTAGTCACTGCTCCTTTGCTCCCGCCCCACTATGACTCAGACTGACTGGCTAACCCCTGCGTCTCTACCATTGCTGGGACCACACCTGAAATAGATTCCACGATTCCCTTATTCTCTGCAATAGTTACAAGTTCAACCCCTCCAAGTGAAACCCAGCATCCATACATACATACACTGACCCCTCCATGTACTCACATAAACTATTTATACCCATATCTATACTAACTGTAGATTTTAGTATCACAGTAGCCTTGTGCTTGTCCAAAACAATCCTCCAAACCCCTCTTAAAAGCATTAACAGAATTGGGCACCACAATAACAACCAACAGGGTATTCCACAACCTCACTGCACTCATTGTCAACCAGACTGCACTCATTGTGAAGAATCACCTATGTTGCTTCAAATGTTGCTATACTTTTGTCGGAAGGGGTGGCTTCTGGTGCAGCAATCCTCTTTATGAGGAAAGAAATCCCCTGCTAATTGTTTATATATCCACTAAGGTACTTGTAAAGTGTAATCATGTCCCCTTGCAAGTGTCTTTTTTCCAGAGAAAAGGATCCCAACTTTGACAGCCTTCCCTCATAATTTAAGTCCTTCATGCCACTAAGAGTTGAGTTGAATGTCTCTGTACTCTCTTCAGCTCATTTATATACAGTACCTCTACAAGAACCCCTAAATCCTTCTCAGTTATGGAAACTCCCAACACACTGCCATTTAGTGTTTAACTTGCTTTAATTTTATTTTTGCCAAAGTGCATAACCTTGCATTTATCAACATTGAACCTCATTTTCCAGTTTGCTGCCCATTTTTCCAATTTAGGTCAGATCACTAAATCCTGCATGGAACCTGTAGTCCTGCACAATTTAGTATCTTCAAGTCATTATTAAAAAAGTTGAAAAGCAAAGGACCAAGTATAGAGCCCTGTAGTACCATTACCACCAATCTTTGTAACCTATAATTTAACCATTTCTCTGTCAAGGTACAATTACTATATTTCAGGCCAACACTCCTTATTTTAACAGGTAACATTTTGTGTGGGACTGTATCAAAAACTTTAGCAAAGTCTATGTTTATTATTACATACACTGTAATCCCAGAATCAAGGTCTCTGCTCACCTTCTCATAAAAGGAAATTAAATTAGTCTGCCAAGATCTATTACTCAAAAAACCATGCTGGCACAAACTCACAGTATTATTAATTGCAATGAAGTCAAGTATCTTATCCCTTAATACCCCTTTGAAAATCTTTCCAACCACCGATGTCAGACTAACCAGCCTATAATTTTGAGGCTAAGAATCCCTTTTTGAATAGCATCACCACATTAGCAATTCAACAGTCTCATGGCATCATGCCAGACCTCAATGAATCCTGAAAAATTAAGTAAATTGGTTTGGCAATCACAGAGCTAAGCTCGCTTAGTACCCTGGGATGAACACCATCCAGTCCCAGATCTATATTTATCTCAACATGTTCTTAACAGTATCTAATACTTGATACTAACTTAAATATTTTATATAAAATAAATCCATGTCTAATCAAAGCCCTAACTCATCTATTTAATCTCTTGCGCTCAACTGGACTGTTCCTTCTCAACTAAAACATGCTCTTGTCACCCCCATCCTGAAAAAACCATCTCTTGATTCCTCCAATCTTGACAACCTCTGATCTATCTCTCTGCTACCTTTCATCTCTAAACTACTTGAGCGCCTAGTCTAAAACCGACTAACCTCATTCCTCTCTGACAATAAATCTACTGGACCCCCTACAATCTGGTTTTAAGCCACAACACTCCACTGAAACTGCCCTGACCCGACTAACTAATGATCTTTTAACAGCTAAAACCAACAATCATTTCTCACTGCTAATACTACTCTCTCAGCTGCATTTGACACTGTAGATCATCCTCTCCTCCTCCAGTCCCTCCATTCACTTGGTCTTCGTGACACGGCCCTGTCTTGGTTCTCTTCTTACCTTACTAATCGTTCCTTCAGTTTCTCCTACAATGGAGTAGCATCTTCTCCCCTACCTCTTTCTGTTGGGGTTCCTCAAGGCTCTGTCGTGGGACCCTTATTATTCTCCCTCTATAATTCCTCCCTCGGAAAATTAATCAACTCATATGGTTTCCACTACCACCTCTATGCTGACGATACTCAGATCTATCTCTCATCTCCTGATCTCAACCCAGAACTCCTAACTCGCATCTCCTCCTGCCTGTCCACAATCTCTACCTGAATGTCGCAACGCTATCTTTAATTAAACCTCTCTAAAACAGAAATGTTCTCTTTCCTCCAACTAACATCCCTGAAGTATCCATTATAGTTAACCATTCCATTATCACCCCATCTCCCCAAGCCGGTTGCCTTGGGGTTATCCTAGATTCTGCCCTGTCATTCACTCCTCATATCCAGTCACTTATTAAATCATGTCACTTCCACCTAAGGAACATATCCAAAATACGATAATTTATCACCCAAAATGGTACCAAAATTCTTATTCACTCTGTCATCACATCACGTCTAGACTATTGTAACTCTCTTTTAATTGGCTTTCCCCACCAGAGACTGTCACCTCTCCAGTCCATAATGATCACCACAAGGCTCATATACCTCAGCATAACTGCCCCTCCCTACATCTCTGAACTCACCTCTATATACTCACCCAACCGCTTACAACGCTCCTCTACTGACCTGCTACTCAACGCTTCTCTCATTACCTCCTCACATTCTCGGATTTAAGATTTTGCAAGAGCTGCTCCCCTCCTCTGGAATTCTCTCTCACGGTCTGTCCGACTTTCTCTCAACCTTTCTGCTTTCAAGAAAACTCTTAAAACGCACTTCTTTCAAGAATCCTACCCTCACTCTTAACTACCAAACGCAACACTGCATACAGTACTGTAAGGGTTCCTGTTAATCGATGCTGGCGTCAAAGTTGACGCATCGGAAGTTGCGCATCTTGACGTCATCATGCCGGCGTCCGTTTTGGAGCCAATTGGGGCCTATTTAAGGAAACTCTGGACTCTGACTGATGCCCGATTATAGGTTCTCATCCGTGGTTCCTGGGTGCGCTTATCTTGTTATTCCTAATTGCTTCTGCTCGTGTATGACCCTGCTTTGCTACTGGACTTACGATTCTTTGCTGCCTGAACCATACCTCCCAACATTTTGGAAGTAAAAAGAGGGAGAAAAATTTATTTTGCCCACAGCATGGCAAAATTTTTGTGTCCACGCCCATTTTTGTGGCCACACCCCCTAATTACCATGTTTATTTTACTAAATTTGACAGGTTATGAAAGTTTGAAACTATTTCTCCTTATCTAAACTGTTACAATTACTTATTTTCTTATCTCAAAAGTGTTACAAAGTAACTTATTTGTATTGTTAGCTGTTCTGGGCTCTCTGCCAAAAGCCAATTAAGTTAAAATCTTTGTTTCATTTTCTGGCTGTTCAGTGCAGAGGAAAGAGGGACTTTCCAGTACAAATGAGGGACAGCGGGTTGAGCTCTCAAAAGAGGGACTGTCCCTCCAAAAAAGGGACAGTTGGGAGGTATGCCTGAACTGAACCCTTGCCTGAATTACGACTACGTCTTGCTTCCTGATCCTTGTCTGTGCCGTGCTGTTTGGACAACCGTTTCCTCCTTGGTCCACAACCTCACCGGAGCCTCCGGCCCTTACAAGTACCACATTTCTCACCCACTTAATTCGATCTTTCCCATTCCCACATCTTATGTATAACTCCCTTACCTTTAGATTGTAAGCTCAGTATAGGGCCTTCCTCACCTTTTTATCTGCATTGATTGTGATTGTATGTAACTCCATATGTTTGTAATTCATATGATTACTTGTATAAACACATTTAATTTAAAGCTCTACCCAATATGTTGGCGCTATAGAAACACATGATATTAATAATAATAATAATAATAATATTATAATGAATCCTTATTGAAAGCAAAACCAGCCTACTGAGTTTATTTAATGTTTACATGATTTTCTAGTAGACTTAAGGTATGAAGATCCAAATTAAGGAAAGATCCATTCTGGATAACAGACCTCATACCTGTACAAATAATGCAGCAAGTAAAAAGAAAATTAGCTACAGAGCTAAGCAAATGGCTGCTATAGACAACATAAGCCTTGATCCCCCATCCCTTTAGTTGTTGTACATGGCAACATGTGAGTGAGTGCCATTATATTATAGAACCTCTAATCTGGCTCAAAATAAAGATGTCACCCATCTGTGTGTTGCCAATTATTGGTTTTATTCCCTCTAAATAATTGCCTTTCTTAGCCAAAAGCATGAGTGGAACCCCCATATGACAGCAAGAGCACAAGACAAATGAAGGGAAACTAAACATTGCAGGCCTCTCTAAAAATGTCCAAATCGCAAAAGTACTAAGGCCTCCCTCTTGACTGATTCTTGAATTATTTACTGTGCTTACAACCAAAGAAGTACATTAGTGATGAGTGATATTTTTTGGCAAGTTTTGCTGTGAAAATCACACCCATAGACTCTAATGGATGAAATAATTTGTCGCACATCAAAATTTTGTAAAATTTGAAATGTCACCATTTCACAAATTTTTGACGAACAGAACCTGGTCAGATTTGCCTATAACTAACGCAAATCCATGCTAGAGTGCATCAGCCAATAACTAGGCAGAGCTATATCTTTTACTCCCATACTTCTTCCTGTTCCAATTAGAGTTACTATACATCTCAGGTGATCACTGAGCACACACATAGAGCACACAAGATGAGTTGTGGTAAATAAAGTTAAAAGGGCAATATTTTCTGATACCTACACACAAATATTGCGTAGATAGATAGACGTATAGATAAATGTGTTTGATTTTGAACAGGTCACTTATTATACTATGAATTATGTTAGTGAAAATATGCTAATCTTAAGGGCATAGTTATAAGACACATGCTACAATTTGTATTTGTACATTAGTACATACAACTGATTTAACATAAACCCTCCACCACTACTTGTATGCTGTTGTTCATTGTATTGGATATATTTATTTATGAAGTAGCATCGCTCTTTTATAAATGCTGTACTTTATTTACCTTACATCAGACAGGTGCTGCTGTAGAAAGTACAGTGATTTAGCCCTTTCAAATTGCCCTCTATTTTCTAACTTTACAGGCTTTCATTTCACTTGCTTAGCTCTTCTAGTTGCCTTTCTCACTGTGTGGCTTTGGGAGTTGAGACAACTGAAAGGAGCATTTTATGTGTAACAAGCAGCCGGCCAGTCCATATGTCAGGCTGTGCCACAAAGACTTTCTCTGAACATCCACCATGTCAAAAAGGATTACCAAAGACAATTAATCCAGTACGTATTATTAAAATTGGAGAGCAGGTCACAACTTTTCTGTTTAGTGTGTAGCAGATGCCACAGTCCAGTTTATTGAAAGATTGCTTTTGGTTTGAGTGAATAGATTGTGTGCACTAATTGTCTGATTTTCTAGTAAAATAATATGAAATAAGACATATTTTCCTAGTGGAAAACTTGGCTTAAATGGTATGCCAGCTGCAGTCTCTTATAAATGCATACATTTGTTTTGAAAGTGAAATAAGATTTTCTTAAATGTATTTTAATAATGATTCAGTCTATCTGAATGGAATATCAAACACCAAAAATCTGTTTGACAGCAAAGAGTTGGCTCTGCATTTCACATCAAAAGAATTATGCTAAATAATGGAATATCTAGGCTTACTGAGTAAAAATAAAACAAAAATGCAAAACTGTTAAATAATCTGCCTTTAGTATGGTACTGGTGAAAAGACTATACTCATTCTGTTTAAAAGAAAGATATAAGGGGCAAAATGGACATACTAAAGAGTCCATAGTGCCAAAATTCAGTACTTGGGATGAAGTTGCTCCTGTGCTTCCACATGGGTGCAAATTGTGTCTATCATGATTTCTATGTTCACTTTTGGATTAGCACTCAAAATGTCATTTGCATTCTATTTGTCAAACACTAGTTAAGTGCACATTTTGACACAAGTTTTGCCGCAAAAATCACACCCATAGGCTCTAATGGGTGAAAAAATGTGTCTTGTGTCAAAAATATGTTGCACACTTTGTCACACACCAAAAATATTTTGTTGTCCAAAGACTTCAATGCATTTCAGCAAATTTTTGTCCTTTCGCGAACGTTTGGCAAACTGAAACGAGTCAGATCGACCATCATTATGGTTTACATCAGCCAATGAATAAGGCAGGGCTATAAAGTTTACTCCCATAATTCTTCCTGTTCCAATTAGAGTCACATTATTTCCTCTCAGGTGATCACTGAGCGAGCACATACAGTGAACATATTCTCTGGAAAGTTGCAAATCTGATTTGCGTCAATACATTTAAAAATTATTTAATCTATTATTTAGATATGGCCTTTAAAAAAGCAGCACATACTGATAGAAAAAAAAATCTCTTTAATAGATATGAAGTAAGGGGTCCCTATACAAATAGTGGCAATACTTTAGATACAAATGCACATAAAAATGTAGAACATAACACAGGAACTAATCAAAATAAACATTCTACGAGGAGGGAATATTACCTGTTTCTTAACCTATAGTCCTCAATTTCATAAAATTAAAAATATTGTGAACAAAAAATTAGCCATCTTGGAAACAGATGCCATTTTGAAAACTATTTTAGCTAAAGGGTACAGTTTTGTGGCACGAAGGACACAGACACTTGGTAATATATTATCTCATAGTTTAATAAAGACCAATAGCTCCTGTCAAACTTGGTTGCATATAAGAGGCAGCCATAAATGTGGTTCTAACAAGTGCATTACGTGCAAATATATATCTGTAACCAATAATTTCCCTTCAACCTCTACAACCAAAAATTATGATATCAAACATTAATCAATCGTAAAAAAAATAATGTGATCTATCTTCTTAATTGTGAAAAATGTAAAAAATTATACATGGGCCAAACAAGCCAACATCTAAAAGAAAGAATTAGAGAACACATTCTTAATATTAATAACAAAGAGTCATGGACACCAGTTGCTAGACACTTTGAAGAATGCAACAACAGGACTTTCTAAAAGTCATAGGTATAGATAGAGTAGTTCCTAGTAGGGGTGGAAATATTACTAAAAATA
The DNA here is from genome assembly GCA_024363595.1 of Xenopus borealis. Lineage (NCBI taxonomy): Eukaryota > Metazoa > Chordata > Amphibia > Anura > Pipidae > Xenopus > Xenopus borealis. Next base: position 84,465,881 of record CM044442.1, on the reverse strand, counting down.
GAAACAAAATGGATTTTCCACTTAGGTACTAGGAAGCCTTTTGGTCTAAATTTTGACTTTGATGTCAAGACACTGGTCAATATTACTTGATTTAGTTCAATGCTTCCTCCTGTATCAAGTGCTCACTTTCCATATTAGGCCACACCAGCAGACCTTTGTGTATATCTTTCGAATTGCAGTTGGATGGAGCACACAAGATGAGCAGGCTGTGCTGCAAAAAAACTTTATTGTATCACAACATGTTTCGGACCAGCATGGATCCTTTTTCAAGTGAAAAATGACAATTATAATGTGTATTTTCCAATTAAGTTAACCTATGTAATATGCTAGCCTTGGAAGTGTATTTGAAGGATTTCTTTCATTTTGCACGTTTCCCTTTAAATGAAACATTCTCAATACTGCCCACTTGTTTTCCATTGGCTACTTTTCTTTTAAATAGTGTGATTGTAATGTATAATGTTATGCCTATGATTAAGTGTCTTTTGGACACGAAACGAGTCAGGCGAATAGTTGTTACATTTTGGAAATAAATGTAAGCTTTTTAACCTTTTAAAATCTGATTGTGGCTTCACTATTTCGTGGGTTCCAGGCTTGTGCCAACGTCTTTACAAGTTTTCTGGATTGCTCCCCTTGCTGAAGGTCTTGGGCGTGTGCACTTAAGCTCTTTGTCCTGATATGATACTGTATATATCTATTATGTGATTTGTCTTCCCCCATGTATACTTATATATATATATTATATATTTATTGCACTTTTATGCACTGTACAGAGCTGTGGCTCCTTATCAGCACTTTACAAATGAAGTAATACATACATTATACATGCAAACAATCTAGGATTAGTCCCCTGTTAAGCCATGTGGCCCATGCACTGGGAAGGAGCTCTTACTGCAAGTGTTGATGTATTCATATGGACAAAATGGACATAATGAACAAGTGCCCAAACTTAATCATTAAGCTCATGTGTCTGATGTAGTATAGATCACCAGATGGTTCTCAAATGAGACAGATGTTTGCGTGTGAGCGCCCACTATGCAAAAAAAAACTTTTGACAGTAACTTAAATTCGCAATTTGCAAAACTGTTTTGTGAATATTTTCTTTGACACCAAAGTTGCGGAGTAATTAAAATGCAGAGCTCTTCTAGTTATTTGCAATGTAAAAAATATCACCATTCTGTTTGCACACTCTTATTCAACTTTATTAATGTAACCAAACGCAAACAAAGTTTATAATGGGTGAAAGTGAAATTTCACCCTTTGATAAATACGCCTTCAAAAATCCCATATAAATGAATCGAGAGCTGCAGAATTTCCCTCTAGTGGCAGAACTTCACTCTTAACTTCACTCTTTGATAAATATACCCCTTAAAGTCTAACGCAAGAGGTAACGTTTATAAAATGGTCATCTTATTGAATTAGTGTAGTTACGTCCCTTAATCAGTGCGCATCTTCGCCTGGGTGCGAAGTTGCGCTAGTTTATCTACTTCGCTAGTGAATTTTTGCCAGGGACACTTTTAGTAAATTTGCGAAGTTGCGTCACTCTGGCGAATTAGCACTAGGGTTAGATGCTTTGCGCTTTTGTGAATTTGCCCCATAGTCCTTGGTCCATGCAGGTAGTTTTCTGATTCTCTCAGTACACCTCATAGGTTCACTTTCTTCAGGCCTATTACAGTTGGTATCAGGAGTAGGAAAATGTCCTTCATCAAATGGAACTTCTCCAAAGTAGGAACAAGACAACTTGCATTCCATATGCATCCATCAGATAGTTCATATGTGCATGGTCCTCGCTGGCCTCTCACTTTAAAGTAGTAAATTTAGATTGTCCTTGTTTCAGTATTCCTGGTTTCTTAATTCTGATGAAAGATCAAGGCTGAAAGTGCACTTCTCTTGCACCATGTTTTCTGTCAGTATAAGCCTTGCATTTGGCTTGTTGACATTTGACAATGTCCGCAGTAAATGATTTTGTAGGAACAGTATTTTGTGGAGGTTTGATGTCTGCAACATGTACAGTACCTTAGTGCTCTTTCTGTCTGCCATGTAATAATTCACTTGAATACGTAGGAATAGATGGGTGCTTTCAAAAAACCAAATACTGGGTTGAAAAAATGAAAAAATAGTTTATTTAACAAGCATTATTAAAACAGAGCAGGTATCAAAATTACTGACTATGGCTACCATACTTGTATCATGTCACCTGACGCGTTTCATGCCTCCCTTTGGCACTTCATCAGAGGTGTCCAGCAGATGGGTAGCTCCCAAATGGGTTAAAGTGCAGTTTTGACTAGCATGTGATATTTTGTTGAAATGTAATAATTCAGCTGGAGATGATTGGGCTGTTGAATGGCACGTTGCTCTGTAATTATGTAGTAACTCTGTTGTAAATACTTTCCAATATTTCCCAGTAAGACTTTCTGTCTGTAGTGCTTCTTTCAGACTTCTGTTGAATCACTCAATTCCTCCATTTGCTTGTGGGTAATACACCGAAGATTTTCTATGCACAATATTCTGACTGACTACCCATGTTTGACTCCAGCCTTTTATTGACTACTCTACATTCCGTATCCTGACCCGTGACTGCATACCGACTACCTCTTCTGCCTAGGGATGGCGCGAACTGTTCGCGCGAACATGCGCTGTTCGCGCTCGCCAAAAGTTTGCGAACGTCGCGCGACGTTCGCATTTTGGGTTCGCGTCAATTTGCCGCATTTTTTTTGCCGCTTTTTTTTTGCCCTCTCACCCCAGACCAGCAGATACATGGCAGCCAATCAGGAAGATCTCCCTGGACCACCCCCACACACCCCCTGGACCACAAAAAAAAAAATGTGCATACCTCCCAACTGTCCCTTTTTTGGAGGGACAGTCCCTCTTTTGAGAGCTCAACCCTCTGTCCCTCATTTGTACTGGAAAGTCCCTCTTTTCTCTGCACTGAACAGCCAGAAAAAGAAGCAAAGATTTGAACTAAATTGGCTTTTGGCAGAGAGTCCAGAACAGCTAACAGGTGCAGATAAGATACTTTGTAACACTTTTGACATAAGAAAATAATGGATTTTTCTTTGCCCTTGATCCCCCTCTTGCATGCCACTGTCCAGGTCGTTGCACCCTTTAAACAACTTTAAAATCATTTTTCTGGCCAGAAATGTCTTTTTTAGCTTTAAAAGTTCGCCTTCCCATTGAAGTCTATGGGGTTCGCGAACCGTTCGCGATTTTGCGCAAGTTCGCGAACGTGTTCGCAAACTTTTTTGCCGTGGTTCGCGTCATCTCTACTTCTGCCTCATCCTATCTTATTGATTACCTGGTTTGACCCTTGCCTGCCTGACAATCCTTGCTATCTGCCTGCCTCGACCCAGCCTGTCTGACTACGAATCTGCCTACTCCTGTCTGTACCGTGACCTTTGGCCTTACTGACTCTAACAACAGCCGTGTCCCTTTGCCTATCCAGAACCTTTCCCTTGCACCTCTCGTTTAAGTCCAGGTGGCATCTGATTAAGCGGAGGGCTCCTCCCGAAGCCAAAGGCGGTCACTTAACTGGTGAAATACGAGCCTAGACCTGGGTGCTTGGTACTGGTTCTGGTGTTGGGTGCCGACCGGGACACCTTCAATTTGCCCAGACTCGGTGCATGTCAAACGGCTTCCAACTCCAATCTGTGTAGAATAAATCACTGTATTTTGTAGACAGCGCCAATCATGATTTTCTTTCCATAAAATTAATTTTATTGAGACATGGGCTCTGACCCAGAACACTGGCAACATTAGTCTTTTTTCAAGGCTTGAAAGGACAAGCCTTGAACAAGGACAAAATCTGCATTTAAGTAAATTAGTGTTGTCTGAGAGGATTTTTGCATGGCGTGTTGCGATGGGTGTGAAGCAGATGAATTTTCGCCAGTTAGTAAATCTGCCCCTTAAACTTCATGCACCCACTGCAGCATGCACGCAAGTGAGTGGCGGGGGGGGGGGGGGGGGGGGGGGGGGGGGGGGGGAGTTGGATGGAATGGTACAGGCTCTCTATGTGCCAGGCTTACCCAAGCACTTTTTGCTGGGGGGGCTAGGAACTGCTGGCTACATCATTTGTTGTGTTTCCAAATATGGGGGGGGTTAATATGATGCAAAAAACATCCTGTATTTTATGATAGTTTAAAAAATGTTAATAAGAGGATATTAGGCCTATTCTAATGGTGTGTTAGGTATGGAAGAATAGCCATATTTATGTTTTGCATGCTTTTCTTTAAAATTAATTTTCAGTTACAAAATCCCTAGAAACATCATTAGATCAGCTTTATGTCACATCATCAGTATAGCATTATATTACTCATCCAATTCTTCCAATTAAGAACCTGTAGCTCTATTGTTTGTTCTTTGTTTATTGCTATGCAGCACAGTGGATATTGGAAGGCTCCCTCTATAGCAGTCCAGATAATATCCAATGCCCTAAGGAAGGTACAACTATGTGCTTTCTCTAGGATCTACACAAGAGATTATTCTAAGCTCTTGTTCAAGTTATGTACAAAAAAGGAAGGTTGTAGGTGCACTCCTAAGGCTAAATTCAATTATATTTAAGTACAATGGAACTGCTAATTAATCAATGCACATTCCCTAGTCTCCAGTCTAAATAATTCAATGAATATGCAAGTGCATATATTTAAAAAGAAAAGAAAAACAGGGTTTGTTTGCTAGAAAGTTATGATAATAAAGTTGATAAGTCATCATACTACATCAAGGTAAACCCCACATGGTGGTCCCTAACTTTGCTTAATACCATTACTTGGAGTAAATGTCTCCTGAAGCTTGGTTTCAATCTGTGGGCTAGATCCTCCCCCACCACATGCTTGTGGCTCTAAAAAGAAAGAGACTGCCCCAAACCAATGACCATTTAAAAAAAAAAAATGTGATAATGAAGAGACTACAATAAAGGCAAAGTAAAGTTCTATGTATAGGGGTACACTTGTATATGTATGTGTTTGAGTATAGGTATGAGTACGGGTGTGAGTATAAATGTGAGCAAAGTTAAAGAAGGAAAAGCTGAATAAGGGGTGTGATAGGTATAATGTGTGGATTAGTGTAGAAGTGTTACCTAGTGATTAGTGCAGCAGCAGTGCTACCATGAGTATTGTGTGAGTCTGACGCATATCTCACATCTAAAGTACATTAAGACCAACCTACGATCACATTTAACAGATGGAAGTCTCAACGCCTGCATGAAACTTAACCTCACCATCAACCAGACTACAAAGCCATCAGAAAAACCATGCAGCACCAGAAGTCGTATTAATGGTAAGAAGTACTATTCATCACTGGTTAGCAACAGCATAACAACGTTATTAGAAAGAATTCAGAGACTTATTGTACTTGTACTTAAAGTGTTGGTCTTACATAAAACGCACACATTTACTTGTATTTAGTTTTAACCCTATTGTATGGCTCTCACGGAATTACAATTTAAAATATGTGGCGTTTATGGCTATCTCAGCCAAAAAGGTTCCTGACCCCTGGGTTAGAGGGATGGAAGAATTAAATTATGAGGGAAGACTGTCCAGGTTGGGGTTGTTTTCTCTGGAAAAAAGGCACTTGCGAGGGGACATGATTACACTTTATAAATACATTAGAGGACATTATAGACAAATATCAGGGGACCTTTTTACCCATAAAGAGGATCACCGCACCAGAGGCCACCCCTTCAGACTAGAAGAAAAGGACTTTCATTTGAAGCAGCGTAGGTGGTTCTTCACAGTCAGGACAGTGAGGTTGTGGAATGCACTGCCGGGTGATGTTGTGATGGCTGATTCTGTTGATGCTTTTAAGAGGGGCTTGGGTGATTTTTTGGACAGACATAATATCAAAGGCTATTTTGATACTAAAGTTAGTATAACTATGGACATACAGTATATGATTTGTGTGAAAGAGTGGAGGGGTGTGTGTGTGTGTATGCTGGGTTTTAATTTGGAAGGGTTGAACTTGATGGACTTTGTCTTTTTTCAACCCAATTTAACTATGTAACTATGTGTATTTCAAAAGAAAGGAAAATAGAAAGACATTCAATTTGGTAAAAGTTTTGAGATGGAATGGATATTATTTTGAAATAAACAGACACAAAAGTAGAGTAGAAAGAAAGGTAACATATATAGGATAAATAAGTGAGTTGAGAGTTATTATTAAAACACTATAGAATATTCAATATGAAGAGAATGTAAAATCTGCAGAGGGTCAGGCATAAGATTGTAAGAAAGTGATGTGAACAAATTAATACATAGATAAATTTAAGAAAATGAAAAAGAGACAAAAACTTTAGTGTAATATAGATTTATTATTAAGCATTTTTTAAATAACGGATGTTACTTTTGTACTTTTACATTTCATTTAAACTTTACTTACTTGTTATGGGAAACTATATATGTCCATGAGGCATTTGCATATTTTTTGATATTCTACTGAGGGAAAAAATGCCCAAGCAATTAAATTAAAATATGAAAATATTAACCAATACCAAACAAGACATCTGTGTAGTTTATTATTCTCCTGTATCACACTGGCATCCTCTGTGTAATGCATGTTTATGAACTGACAGGATACATTGTGGAGGCAAATTTAAATGAATAAACTGAAGTGTTATGTTGACAACTTATTAAAAATTGAATGGATTTCTAACCCTTAGGTTACTTTATTTTTACAGTTAACATTCTCTTATGAAAAAAGTAATACAAGAATGTCAGAAAGACTGAATGATAATAGCTCAAGGCTTCTTTCCAAAAATAAAATATTGTCTATGTCTGTCAGTTCATTTTGAGCAACATGCTTTACATGAATTACTCAAGAGCCCAATAATGCATTTTTGCCGAGAAACCTTATGTCTAAAAACTGAGCAAATCAGTTGGACTCAATGATATAAAGTATATGTGTGTCTTCAAAAAAAATAGTTTCAGGTATTCTACAGCAAGAATGATATGAGTAAACTTATTTTGTTATCCCAGCATATAGCAGATTTCTGTCTAATTGTGTTTTGGATTTGTTGTAAAACTGTTTAACATCTTCGGTGTGCCTGATGTTAAGGTAGACATTTAATATCATCATTTCTTGTACAGTGTATAAAGATTTACTGTTGATATCAATAATTTGTTACTTGCTTTTTTTCCATGTCTGTATGTAATGCAATTTTATACCCATATAAACATGAAATAGAGCTGTCCTTAATAATAAAATAATTTTAAAACAAAGTTGTTATTATTATTATTATTATTATACAATATTTATATATTTTTATAAATGTATATTGGAAGCAGTACAGATTAAGCCATGGGAATTTCATATTTTGTTGTACCATGTCATTTTGAGTAATTTTTTTGTGCTAAATCCTGCCTCTAGATGGAGTTAGATTGCAATGGCCTCAATCCATAAGAAACAATGAACTGAAAAAAATTACACTCTACCACCATCTAGAGGCAAGATTTAGTACTACAAAATGGTGTTTATTCTGTACATGGTGCTACAAAATGCAAAATCCCAATGGCTTCATCTGTATCATCATGTATATTTAAAACTTTTTCAGTTATAAACAGTAAGCTAGGCTAGGAAACATGACTTTCATGTAGATGTCAAACTGTCTAAGAGCAGTTAGGGAAAAAGACAATTCCCATTGCTTTTTGTCTTGTTCCATATAAATGCAATCCTGCTAGCAGAATATTGTAAAACATAATTCAGATAATCTAATAATATCATTCAATGGCTACTAATCCACTCCAACCAATGCTTGCTTTCGAATAACATAACAAGTGGTTGTAAAGGGTTACTAGAGCTTCCACTTTGCTGAAACGAGTGTTTAATTTCAAAGAACAAAATAAATAGTGATCTTTCCACTGACATTTTTATTTGAAAATGTCTGTTTTTCATGACAAAATAAATCATCACATTCTAGTTGCTGCACATTGTATGGATGCCTTTTAAATTGCTTCAATATGGTTGTTTACAAAAATTCTTAATGTTATACACAAGGTTGTCTACAGTTGAGGCAAAGAATTACGTGAAATGTTTCACCAGATAATGTAATTATTTAAAGGTATTTTACTGCTTTTAAAGTAACTTCACAGTGAAAGTTTTGATGCCTTTAAGAATCAGATATATTGGTTTAATTTGGGATTAACACGCTAAAGTACTTCCTAAGGCAAATTACCCATGCTGTGGGAAAATAAATATGTTCAACTGTGATCAAGACAGAAAAAGCTGACAGTGCTTCATGTCTACTTTAATAGTGGTAAACACTACAGGTATGGGGACTATCCCAGTCCTATTTAATTAAACAGTTTTCAATACCCTTTTTCTCTGGAATAAACAGTATACTGTACTTGATGCTAACTATTCTGCGTGAATCCATATTGATGGCATATCAATCCTTTTCATTTATTGTTTGAATGTCTTTTTGTTACCTTACACAATGATGCTCCAATTTATCAGGAAAATATCAGGTCACAAGCATTCCAGATAATAGACTCCATTGTAGTAATTATTAATACATAATGTATGTAATATACATTTAATAATACAAAAGGATAGATTCACTAAAATGATGGTGACTTTTTGCCAGAAACTCTATCCTCAGGGACGTCGCTAATTCATTAACAGGCACAGATGAGATTTCCTACCGAAAGAGATCTTACTGAACGCTACCTTTCCTTTGCCACCTCAGACCAGGTGAACTGCTGAAATGAAGCTACATCTTCCTTAATCAGATGTCAGTGCATCATATCCTGTACCACGGAAAGTCATAAAAAGTGTAAAAGAACGAAGGTGACTTTTCCAATTTTTAAATCTAGGGCATTAGAGGAGCTTTCATGGCTTTATTAAGCCCCCAAGTAGCCATTTACCCCAACATTAATGAGGGGGCGAATTCACGGCTAATTCCAGCGATTCGCAAAACACCAGCGAAAATTAGCCTGGCGAAAATTCGCAAAAAAAAACGAGTCGCGCATTGTTTCGCAAATTTTTTCACCAATTCGCGAATTTTTCGGCGAAACTGGCTAGATTCGCCCATCACTACCCAACATCTCTAAAAAAGACATGTATACGACTTTTATGCACCTCCCCTATTCAAATTGACCTAAGGGCAAGATTACCAGCAAATTTTCGCTAGGCACAAACGAACGCTAGCGAATCTTCACTATGAAATGCTCGTACTGAAGAAATATCGCTAGTGAAAAGTTGCCAGTGATCAGTGCCCAGGAAGAAGCCTTCCATTTTAGTGATCTTTGGCCCTGCAGCTGGAGTTGGAAACAGTAAAGGGGACATAAAGGCAAAAATTCAATCCAATAAAAATGTCTACACAGTCGCTGATTGCTCTACAGGGAAACAAACAAAGCTGTTTGGGTTCTGCACGGCTGGGAAGGTGGGAGCTCCCCCTACTGTTCATAAGTATTATTGTTTCCCTGCACAGCAGCCAGGGACCATCTGACAATTCCTATACACAGCAGTAATTAACATTTTTTGATTAAAGTATATTGGTGATAGGTTTCTTTTTGATTAAAGAAAGTAAAAAGGGGATTTTATTTTTTTTTGTTTTTACATGCCCTTTAACACTTTTATGAAACGATTGGAGCTTTTAACTATATAAAGCTATTGTATGTCCTGTTGAAATAATTTCACAGGTTAAATGGAAAAGTTTACAGTACTGTTTAATTCTAAAAAACAAGAAGATTATATCCTTTAATAGATAAATTAGCAACAAAATATCATGATTCTTAGAATTTCCTCATAGAACAATAAAGAAGACCTTTTGGACAAATCCATTCTTAATTTAACAAGTCAAATTGATTTAATGTCTGCTTGTGATACCATATGTGTCGATGCATCAGCTCCAAAACAAGTGATGGTCCTTGTCTTCTGGTCTGGAAATTAAAATCTAGCTCTCTGTGCTATGCACAGGTCAGATTTGTGTCAAGGCCACACTTTCGAAGTATATATGTCACTGGGGGTATGCAATGTATACAGTAAATTTACACTAAACTAAGAAAGCAGAGAACCATTTCTAAACGAATGTTATGTGTTATAACATTACTAATGTCCATCCAGCAGCACCAAGGGGAAAGAGAAACAATTGTGCATAATACAGTATATAATAAAAATGCAGCTCAATGTCTGTAAATTCTGTTCTTTTCAATGTAGACCCTCTGGAGCACTTAATTGGATTCTTTCACAGCAAAACATGCTTTTTTCAAAACATATTAGTAAACAGTTATACTCCAGCAGAATTTGGATTGCAATTTTTTAAAAAGAGCAAACAGATTGTTTCAATATTTTGATGGTTATTTATCAAATTCCGAATGCCAAAAATCCAAAAACGTAATATTTTTTTTTATAAAATAGAACTTATTAAAAATCACAAATTTTTCAGAATTTATCAAACACAGAGGATGAAAAAATCTGAATATTAAAATCCGAGGTTGCATATAAGTCAATGTGAGAAGTCCCCAATTGAGGACCTATGGTCACCCATCCTCTCACGTAGTGTATTTTGCATCTAACGAACATGTGTCAAACCACACGGGCATGTTATAGTGTAGATGACGTGTGGAGGTGCAAGAAATCCGATGCATTATTTGGATTTCTTTGCCAGTGTGGGAATGCCTAAATGATTTACCTGGTGACATATATATGCACGTAATGCATCCTGCACATTTATGACATCCTTTAAATGTGTGTCCTGTTTAGAATTATTTCACATAGTGCGTAGAAACCGAGAATATAGGGCCACTTTTTTCGAACTAGGTGGGTGAAGACTGGTGGAGTGCAGAAGTGTTTTTCTGTCTGTGGGCTTACGGTATAACTTATAGCCTAATCCATTGTTCTGTCTGAAAATGTCAACGTCTAAAAATGTAGAATTAAGTAATGCCCAGTGTACTGCCTCTATTCCTTCCTGGTGGGGGATTATTGTATGTAAACTACACACATCAAGACTAGCCAGTAGAATTGGTCCCTCTGGAAGAGTTATGTTTGACAGGATTTCTAACAATTGTTGAATATCCCTTAGATAATGAGGTAGGGCCTGAATCGTATTTTGCAAATGGTGATCAAGGTATAACCCCATAGGGTGTAACAAACTCCCCCTAGAGGAAACAATAGGCCTACCCAGGGAATTACTCACATCCTTTTGGATTTTAGGTAAACAGTATAATATTGGACACAAATGGTAATCATGCAAAAGATACAGTTTTCCTTTTTCTGTAATCCACTTCTGACTTGTGGCATGCTTTAACACTTGCTCTATTTCAAGTTGTTGAGTATCCCTTAGATAATGATGTAGGGGCTGAAGTGTTTTTTGCAAATGGTGACCAAGGTATAACCCAATAAGGTGTAACAAACTCTTTCTTGAGGAAACAATAGGCCTACCCGGGGGATTACTCACATCCTTGTGGATTTTAGGTAAACATGGCATTATCAATACTTAATTATTTCAAAGCCTGTCTTTCTAGAACTGATAGGTTTGGATGTCTCTCAGGTAGTATATTAACTTGATGCATCACAGTCTGTAAGAATACATTGATTTTAGTATTAGTAGGATCTGGGTCATAGATACTAGTGATGGGCGAATTTATTCCCGCGATTCGCCGCTGGCGAATAAATTAGCGAAACGACCAGAAAAATTCGCCGCCAAAAATTCGCCGCGTAAAAACGAGTCGCGCGTCGTTTTTGACGCAACACGCCGAAAATGACGCGACGCGCGTCGAAAACGACGCGATGCGTTTTTGACGCGCGACTCGTTTCGCGAAATGACGAAAAATTCGCGAATTTCTCTGGAAATTCGCGAATTTTTCGGCGAAGCGAAACGCGGCCGTTTCGCCCATCACTAATAGATACTTTTATTCTTCCTTTTGGAGCCTGATCAGTCTAAATCAACTAAATTGATCTAAAAGGTGCAATTTCCTGCCCACTTTATAGCATTCCACTTCCCATTTAAATCCATCAAAGGGCACAGTAGGGACAAAAGTAGTACCTTTGCTGAGTTATGAAGTCTCTACTGGAGTTAGTGTATCGTGCGACAAATTGTAGATGGGATTTATCTGGCATACTTGGGAGGACGGATTCAGCTGTTTCTTCCCCCTTTGGATGCGCCTCAGACATTTCTGCCTGCCCTCCTGGTGCTATTGGGGTATTGACCTCTGATGGCACCTGGTCCATTGGTAGAGTGTCTGTTTGAAAATGGACAGAGCACTGGCTATCCGTGGATGTAGTGAGCACAGTGTGCTGTGTCGAGAGAGCGTCACACTCTGATGACATTGTCTCGTCTTTGGCTGCGGAGTCTCCGACGCTATCCACAGTGCTCACACCACGACCCCGGTATTTCCACCATCTTTGGAGCTGCCACACCAATTATCCATCTTTCTGCCTCCTCCTAGCCAGTAATTTCTCCCTTTTAAACAGGTCATTTTTTAAAGCATTTTTTTTAGTTTATGGTGGAATTCAGTGAACATTGCACCATTCAATAATGTCTGGTGAGTTGTTTCCAATGCTGCAAGTTCCTTTCTCACTTTAACCAGTTCCATGCTGACTTCCTCAATTACCAGGACCATAAGGTCTAATGAACAATGATTTAAACCTAACCCTATCCATTTTCTACAAAATTCTGGATTTTGACGACCAGTAGTGGGTACATTTTTAATGTGAAAGCCTCTTGGTATTCTTTTATATCTGAAATAGTCTGGTAGAAATAATCAGTTTCACATTTCTTTAAGTGTAACAGCTTTTTGTAAATGTCATTAGGTCAACCATCTGTTGGTTCGTCAGAATATGTATTATGCCACAATACTTTTTCTATTTCAGACTCTGTAATGTGCCAGGTTTCTGCCATGTGTACCACTAAGGGCAACAACTCCCCCCATCTAAGCCCCATTTTACTAACCCAACGCAACTGCACCTGCGTTTGCTGAAACCGCAACTGCCCATCCTCCTGATGCACCGAAGCCCGTCGCTCAGCCCAGTGTATGAAAGAGTGTCCCAGCAGCCACACCTTACAGGGATGGACACCCGAAAGAAAGGACAAATTATCACCGGCCAATCCCTAGCACCCCTCCTTTTTTTTTTCCTTAATGTTCAACTCTGTTGGGCCTAACAAATGACCTAAACAGGTTCGACTCCCATCTGCCAATCCTCCTGATGGTCTCTTCCCCTAACCCCATCTCGCTGCTTCTGTGGCGGCCCCTATTCTGAAAGAGTGACTCCCGTATTCTACCACTGCCAGGTTTAACCCTTCAAGTGATTTTTTCAGTACCGCTATGAACTGAAACCTAGATAAGGCCGTGCCGTCCTGGTAAATCAGGAACATACTCTCTTTCTCCGGCCTGACCTTGTTAAATTCGTCAAAACATTTTACTGGGCACCTTCGCAACCTACTCACATTGTCTCTCCGGCCTTCTGCCCTCCTATTGTGACTCACCAATTCCGATATTCTAAAAGCATAAAAAAATGCCCATGAAAAAGCCAGCCTGAAGAGTAACAGCTCAAATGGAGAGTGTGCAATGTTACCTAGTTGCCTGTGAATGCCCTCCAGAATATTAAAAGTGATGGGCCTCCTACTGTCACTCAACTTCTTCCCTTTTTTGAACCCTTTTACCGCTTGCTTTATCACAAACTCCTTCATGAAATCTGGCCACCCACGAAAATTAAACAAAAAGGCCAATGAGACAAAGCATCAGCAATTTCCTTAACCTCCCCTGGTATATGTTTTGCCCTAAAATTGATATTGAGCTGTAAGCAGCGCAAGACTAGGTGTCGCAGTAGGGCAATCACTGGGCGGGATGAGGAAGTCAGATTGTTGACTGCTGCTACGGTTGCCATGTTTGTCCGAATGGAACAACACCGATTTGTTAGCCAATACTTGACCCCATAGTTCCACTGCCACCACAATTGGAAACAATTCCAGGAACTCCAGGTTACTCATGAGTTTTTTTGGCTACCCATTCCTGCGGCCATAGAGCCGTGCACCACCTCCCCTGAAAATAAGCGCAAAAACCCACTGCCCCCGCAGAGTCTGTGAACAGTGTAATCTCTGAATTCTCTGTGTCCTCCAACCAGTAGACCTTCCCGTTAAAGTCCTGGAGAAATTCACTCCAGACTGCTAGGTCCGCTTTATGCTCTGAGTTCAGCCTAATGAAATGGTGAGGTTCTGTCACGCCCGCTGTTGCCAAGGCCAGCCCTCTAGAAAAAAACCCTCCCCATGGGAATGATTCGGCAAACAAAGTTCAATTTTCCCAGGAGGGATTGGAGCTGCCTCAAGGTCACCTTTTTTGCCCCTTTTGCATAGCTGATTTCCTCCAGCAAACCTAGAACTTTTTCCTCCGGTAACCTGCATTCCTACTGGACTGTGTCAATCTCAATGCCTTTCTTACACTAGTGGGACCCCAAACTGCCTTGCAACGTCCTGCAGTGTCTGCAGGAGCATTGCGCATAAATTGGATTGGGATGGGCCTACACAGAGGAAGTCATCAAGATAATGGATGACTGCCGCTACCCCTGCTTTACTGCATACTACCCACTCCAGGAACGTGCTAAAGGCCTCAAAATATGCACAAGAAATGGAGCAGCCCACGGGGGTTCCCCACCGCAATGCTGGTGACCCCTGCATTGGTTCCCCCTGCAGCTGTCCCTAGGGCCCATCCCTGGTGCCCCGCAGCCTCGCCCCTTTCAAGCTCACAATGGGGGAGCTGTTGCCCTGATAGCCCATGGCTGGGAGGACCTGTGTAACAAGAACTCCCCCAGGGGGCACTCCCTGCCCCCCCCGCCCTCCTGGGTTCTGTCTCCCTGCTATCCCTAGGCCCTATGTAATCGGCCCACGTAGACCCTTGGCTGCCCCCCCCCCTTGTCCACCATGGGATGGTTCCCCCCACGCCTCAACCCATGGCCCAGGTGACGAGTGTAAAGCCTGCTCACACCTTGCTTGTCCCCCCTGTGATGCCTGGGTGCTCCCCCCTCCTTTCCCCAGCATCGCCTTGCCTTCCTGCTGCCCCACTCTGCCTCTCCTGGCCCTCCATACTTGCCTGGAAGCTGGGCTGCATGGCACCAGCGCGCCGCCTCCCGCTCACACACGCTGGTTGGGTCTCTCCCGCTGCAGCTGGTTGCTTGCTCTGGTGGGCCATAATGGACACCGCTCCGCTGTGGACCGGTCTTCACCTCCTGCTGCTCTGCGTTGACCAGGACCTGTCGCTGGTGCCGCAGTTACCTGGGGGCTCCCTGAGATGGCCCTCTTCCTGCGGGTCGGAGGAGAAGCGCTGAGGTGGGTTGGTGGCCTGGATCTGTGGGTCCTCATGGCATGGGTGCTTGAGGTCTGTGCCCCTTGCTCGGGTATTAGTTGGCGCAGCCAGTCCTCCCCTCTTCTTTCGGCCTCTGCCCTTATTCTTGCTATCAGTTCTTCCTGCTTGTTGCTCTGCTCAACTTAAATGGTGCCTGGGAATCTCCCTTTGTTCTTTTTCCCACCTGTCCAGTGCTCCCACCTCCCCTTGCTATAGCCCCCCCGATTTTGTTTATCTTTTCTGCCCTATCCTCCGCCTGCAATGCCTAGCTGGGTCATGCAGCCCCTCCTCCCATTCTGTTGCTATGGGGCTCTAATGATTGTTTCCCTGCCCATCAGTTAGGGACCATCTGACAATTCCTATAAGCAGCAGTAAATGAAGGGAGAATTTCACTGCATACAGTCAGGTTTCTTATAAAAACAGTACACATTTTTTAATTAGAGTATATTGGAGATAGATTTCTTTTTCATTAAAGAAAGTAAAAATTGGATTTTCTGTTTTTGCCTTTCCTTGTCCTATAAATGTTTATAGATATTGGAGACAATGAATGTCTAAAAAGAAGAGAGTTAAGCAATTTGAAAAAATGGTTCCACTATTTAAACAGTGAACAGAAATAAAGATGAATACCATAAATTCTGCTCTGTTTTGTGAGTTGGTGATGGCAAGTGAATGTTTAGGACGGGGAAATAGGAGACAGGGAAATAAATTAATGATGATTTCAGATTTGTATGGTTACTTTTACAAAATTATCATTTCAACTACTGTACTGAAAATTGTTGACATCACCCCATAATAATAGGACTGTCTAGTAAAATAAAATGCACCATGAAGTCAAACGCACTGTTGAAAATAACAAAAAGTGTGTTAACTAATATAATTCTATGTAGAACAATAGTGATTATATTTGTTAATCACCTAATTTATAATCCAGCATTGTGCTTCTAAACAATTACAGTGAATACAACATAATTAGAATTGTTTACCTTAGTCTGTGATGCTGGCTACAGCTGATAATAATGATTTGCAGGTCTAAATAATAATGAAGATTGCAGTTCTCTACAAATTAGAGATTATATGGGGAACACAAAATATGGTAATGCAGTTAATTGCAAATGCTTGTTTGGAAACAGGGGCATAACTACAGAGGAAGCAGACACTCGGGCTGCAGGGGCCCAGGAGGTATACGGGGCCCATGAGACCCAAATTAATTAGTAATTTTAATATATATTATTAAAACAGGACAACCTCTTTACAAAAAAAAGTTACCATAAAAATAAAAAAACACCATTGACACTAATGCATTTGGAGTAAGAAAAAATTGTCGTTTCCGGCGCGTGTCGCGTCAAAAAAGACGCGCGACTCATTTTTTTTGGCGAATTTTTGCTGGCGAATTTTTGCTGGCGGTTCGCGAATTTATTCGCCAGCGGCGAATCGCGGGAATTCGCCCCTGGCGAATAAATTCGCCCATCACTAGTGATATATGATTCAGATAATTGCACTTCCACTGAAAAATTTTCCCAAATAAGAAAAGAAATTGTTAGTGCTACACATCAGTACTGCTAGAAAAATTTTATGGCACATTAAGGGGGTTATTTATTACTAAATCTGATTTTTCTGGTCAGATTTTGAAAGGGGAAATACAAGTTTTTTGTAGAAAAAACCCAGAATTTTTCTTGAATTATGAAAACTCGATGGTGTTAAAAGTCCAAACAAAAAAAGTACTCCAACCCAGACCAATTTAAAGATATCCTGATCTGTGCTGGGTTTCGCTCAATAATCCGAACACTTTGTGATTTTTGGCGACAAAGCTGAAAAATTTGTACAATTTGGATTTTCTCACAATTTTATCGAGTCTTTTTCCTGCATGAGAAATTTTCGTGAAAATGTATTGGTAAATGGGGCAGGGAGTGGTTTTTAGTGGATAGTGAGGAAAATTTGAATTGTGCTAAATAACTCCCTTAGCAAATATTTTAATACTTGTAACAGTAAATTTTTTACCTTAAGTGGTTCTAAAAATGTTCCACTGTTAAAGCTATGTTGATTCATGTTTGGAAGAGTTAAGAGTAAATAATGTTCAATTAATGAGCATTATAACTATAAACTGTAAAATCAGGCCTTTGGGTAGAAGTTAGTAGGAAAAATAGAGGAAGGAAGTAGGAACCAAAAATTTACTAACTAAATTAGATTATTTTGTGTTACACATAGTAAATAATATCAGATTTTTGGAGAACTTTAGTGTTCATAATTATTTAGACACACAAATATACTGCTGCACTTTCGTTGTGAGCTGCAGCCAAAATATAGCTGAGTACTAAGGCAAAATAAAACAGAAATAATTTGTTTGTGAGATACCTTATGGCAAATAAACTTGTATATATTACTTGGCACTCCTTTGAAATGTGATGTTGAGGCCCATTACACATTTCCCCAACTCATAAAGCTGTTTCTTCATATCAGCAGGGAAGTGTATTGACATACAAATGCATAACGGAAAAGATACCCCACTGACATACTGTTAAAATATTAAATCAATATAAGCATTTAACCAAGACAAATTGTAGTCATTAAGCTTTCCAGTTCCTGAGCTGAAAAGCTTTTGCAACAATGCATTGCTTCATAATACTTAAAAGGAACTACTGTATGTACCTTTGTATTTTTATTACCCAAAGGTAGAAATTAAATTGCTATCAATGAATTAAAATGAAACAGAGAAAAATATATTTTAACCAAAATAAAGTATTGATGCCAGTTTGTAATAATCAATTTTTCGTGCTGATGATACCCGCTAAGAAAAAATATATTTCATACAGAAATGCTTCAGAATTCCCTAATTCAATAATTAATAAATCTACCTCTTAATAACCTGTCTTCATCGGCCAAGGATCGCTATAACAGTGTATTATTCTTGCAGCACCAGATGCAAGGGCAAGTTGTAACCAAGTTCTTCCTAGTGTTTTCCTTTCTGTATATTTTCACATTGTTTATCTTTTGTTGTAAAAAGACAATAAAATACAAAGTTAAAAATAAAATAAAAAGTTACAAAAAAAAATAACCCGTCTTCAAGATTTACTCTAAATGCAAGATTTACTCTAAATGAGTGAAATCAGTAACAGCTGCATGGATATTTGTGAGTTTGTGTTGATAATTGTTGATGTTAAAGTTTGTCATAGAAAAAAAACTGAGCTGTACAGTCAGAGAGCCATGCTTCTTTCATGCACTATATTTTAATAAATTAATTGCTGTTGCAAAAACCAGAATCTCATTATTAAGGAGTAGAAAACAGTGTTACAGAAAATCATAATAAATAGGCTAATTTATATGTTAATTCTTGACATTTAATCACTCTTATATTAACTAATGTGATATTAATTTACAGAGTCTTTCAAATGTTGTTTCACTTTAATTTGGTAAAAATAATATTACTGTCATTAATCTTTTTGATAAACTTATTTCAATAGGAGAAAGGTGTAAACCAGTTCTGCTGTTGAATTGGATAATTTTTCACGGTTCTGTTACACACACATTAAGGGGCACATTTACTAAGGGCTGAATTTCGAGGGTTAATAAACCCTCAAATTCGACCCTCTAATTTAGATCGAATTAGACACCTCGAATTCCACTTTCGAATTCGAAAGGTTTTAACACAATTCGATTTTTGGAACGATCGAATATTAAAAATTCGACCAATCAATAAAATTGTTCAAACCGATTGATTCGAACGATTTTAAGCATTCAATAAAAAAAATTTTATTCGGTCAAAAAAACTTTGAAAAATTCTGTGGGAGCTTCCCATAGGGTTCTATAGCAATTCTATAGGTTTAATCTGCCGATTTGTTATATCGAATTTTTTTTTAAAGTGCCAGTACTTCGACAATCGAATTTGAATTCAAATTTTCAGATTTGACCAAGTCGAATTTTGGGGTTTTGGAAAGTCGAAATATGCCCAAAATGAAATTCAAAATTTTCATTTCAAATCAATTTGACCTTTAGTAAATGAACCCCTAAATGAACACATATTATGGGGCAGATCTACTAAATTCACATGAAGTATTCGAAGTTCGATCGAATTTTCAGAAAGTTATGAATTCGAATTTTCGAATGTTTTTTAAGACCAATTCGACCAGTGAATTTTGAAAATTTGATCAAATCGAATGATTCGAACGATTTGAATAAAAATCTATTAAAATTTTTTACTATTCGACAGTCGAAGTACTTCCCCTTTAAATTTTTATTCGACTGCCTAGTTCGCCAGATCACTGCTACCAAATTGGGATTCAAAACGTTTGATCAAATAAAAAAATTCGATCGAATGGTTAAAAAAAAACTTTTTTTTTTTCTATTCGATCGTTCGACCAATTGAATTGCAGTAAAAATCCTCCAAATTCGAATTCGAGTTTGAAGGATTTTATTCCCTAAGTATTCCCATGGTCGAATTCGACCCTATGGAGAAGCTAGGGTAGATGGGGTAGTGGGATTATAATTGCATGCTCTAAAAATTATGATATAATTGGAATCACTGAGACCTGGTGGGATGAAACATGTGACTCGACTGTGAATTTAAATGGTTACACCCTTTTTAGGGATTAAAAAGGGGGGAGGAGTGTGTTTATATGTAAAGCCTGAATTAAAGCCATGCACTAAAGAAATAACCATTGCTGGAACTGGTGAGGGTGTGGAATCCCTCTGGGTAGAGATTTTGACTGGGCAAAAGGTTACAAAGAAAATTTTATTTGGTATATGCTATAAACCACCTTGTATAAGTGATGAGTATGAAGCCCAGCTACTTTTACAAATAGAAGTGGCTTCACAGCTAGGTCAAGTTATTATTATGGGTGACTTCAATTATCTGGACATTGACTGGGGTAATGGGGTTGCCAAGACAGAGAAAGCTAGTAGGTTTGTAAATATGTTAAATAACAACTTTTTGTCCCAGCTCGTTCAAGAACCTACTAGGAATAACTCTCTTTTGGATCTTGTAATAACTAATAATACTGATCTCATCTCAAGCATTTGTGTGGGTGAGCATTTAGGGAATAGTGATCATAACATGGTCTCCTTTGAGATTCTGTTGCAGAGGCAACTCTATAAGGGAGTAACTAAGACATTGAATTTCAGGCGTGCAAACTTTGACAGTATAAGGGCATCTCTGCAACATATTAAGTGGGAAATGCTTTTCACAGGGTTAAACACTGACAATCATGTCCCAGATTTTCCCAAAATGATAAAGTATTGTTTTGTAAACATTTATTAGAGTCAAAGTTATATTATTAAGTTTAATCATAATTCTTTAAAAACAATAGGAGGGCTATGAATAAAATGTTGTAACATAAACATTTCATTTAGGGGTTATTACTAAACTGATTGTTTCTGGTCGGAGTTTAAAAAAAAAAAAAAAAAAAAACCACAACCTCTTCAAAGAAAAAAAAAACTATATTTTGTAATTTATTAAACCCCGATACTGTCAATAGTCTGAATAAAAAAGTACTCCATCACAAACCTGCCAAGGCCATATAGAAGTCACTGGCAGATAATAATTGGAAGATATCATGCTCTGTGCTGGGTTTCATACAATAATCCAATAAATGTATCACTATTTTTCACAATTTTTTCTTTTCTTGCACCAGATTTTTTCAAGTAAATTTATTGCTACATACTGTAAATGTGCACAGGAATTTGGTTGAAGTGGTTTTAAGAATTTTTCAGATTTTAGTAAAAAGCCCCCTTAATGTTACAAGTACTGTTGCCTTACAACATAACCTCTTTGTGGAAAAAAATATAATACTAATGTAGTATGAATATTTCCATTAGTACTTTGTCCACCTTTGTCTTTAAAGTTATATATATTTAACTTAAATAAATATATATTTTTTTTTAAATCATTTTTTATTTGAGCAATATTCAAGTACAATTTTACAATCTCTAGAAACATGCATTCGGCTCTTCATCTTTGACATTATATACAGACCAAACATATACATTGGCATTGATACAAGGTATTAATAGATAAATCATGTGTATCACGATCAATGCAGGCGATTCCTGAATTATGTGGTCTGAGTTTCCATCGCTTTTAGCATGCTTAGAGATGGAGGGTTAGATGCCGATTGTCAGATCAGAAGGATAATCTTATTGTTTTCTGCAAACTTGTAAACATATATAACACAAAGGGGCAGATTTATCAAATTCACAGGAATGATTTGAAATTCGATCGAATTTTCAAAAAGATTTGAATTTTCGAATACTTTTGAAGGCCACTTCGACCATCGAATTTTGAAAATTCAATCGATAGATTCGAACAATTCGAATAAAATTATATTCGACATTCGAATTACTTGCCCTTTAATTTTTATTCTACTGCCTTGTTCGCCAGATTGAACATACCGAATTGCTTTTAACTATTTTTGATTGAATAAAAAAATTAGATTGAAAGTTAAAATTTTTCGATCGAACTTTTACTATCCGAATTCAAAGGATTTCAATTCCCTTATAATTCGATGGTTGAATTCAAAGGTTTTTTAACCCTCCAATTCAACCCTTAGTAAATCTGCCCCTAAGTAAATATTTTTATTTTCTTCTTGTAAAACAAGTGAAAGAAATGATTGTTGCAAGAATGTCATTAAATGTGTCAATACAGTAAATAACATCAATTGCATCCTGCAACAGTGGCCATTTTATGCATCATTTGAACAGTGCCGTGGTAATATCTTACAGGGCCACAAATCATTTTGAACTGTGATTTCTTATACTGATGTGTACATGTAGTGAATAAGGAGAAAATTACCAGAGCATTTTATATATTCTAGTATTCTTTGTTGTCCTTGATCTTTGTTATCCTTTCTTAGTATAATACAGATTCTGCATTTAAAATGTACAAATAAATATTTTATTTACTGCAGGTTAAAGGCATCACTTATCTCCACCTAAATATTCTATGGGAAATCTTGTCAAATGGGAGGCTGAGATGCTGGGGATTTTTACAATATATCTGTGAAGCACAAACTATTGTTTGTGTCAAACCTTTCTCTAAAGCTGTCAAATCTAAAAATAATGTCAAAGAGCGAGGAATAGGTACAAATAAAGATGTCACTCTATAACCAATGCCCTTGTTCAACAAACAAAGGACATATCTGGTAAGTTATCATTTGACGAAGGCCAAGCTGAATTTAACAGGAATATCTATGACAGAAGGTAAGCCCTCCCTTCACTGTGATTTAGAATGACCCCAAGAGAACTGGATGAAATTGAAAATGGACTGAATTGGGTGTAAATTGCAGTTTGTTGATCTTCGTGGAAAGAAAAGAATATGGCTTTGTCTTGGTAGTTGAAGAACACCAGATTAAATTTATATTTGTTTAAGTAAAATGAAAATACAACTTAAGTGTGCATTTATAGTATAGGATGCATTCATTGGTGGTAAGAGAGTAAACTGAGCATTCATGAAATGGAAAAATAACAATGGATACAGTTGTAGGTGTCTATTATTGAGCCTCTGGGCCGAAGATACACTGTACACATTATGCTAATAAGCAAAAGTATATACATGGGCTTTTGCCTAGCAACCAGAGAACAAGGACATGTAGACATTTAAAGCTACAGGGGAGCCGCCATGTTTCTGCTCTGCACCCCCCCCCCTTCATCCTTGGATTATTAATGTCTTTGGTATTAATTTTAGACCAGCTAGGGATTGCTTATGAATAGAAGAAAGGCATAGTGATCTACAGAATGTTACAGTTCTTTATTTATTAAGTCATTTACTTTCACTTTAAAATCATTCATGTTTTGGCATTTTAAATTATTTTAGAATCGAAATGAAAGAATAATGAATATGATGATTTGTCATAGCTCCAGTAACCTACCAAACTGAAGCATGTATCTTTTTCAATGAGAATTCTGAAACTTGAAATATAGAATAAATATGTTTAGTGTTTTCTAGACTTAGAAGTTTCAAAATATTTTTTGTATATATATATAAATATATAAAAGCAAATTCGTCGGTGACAGCACTCTATAATCATACAAAAGTCCACAAAGGAAATCAAATAGTGAAGGTTTATTTGAAGACCAACGTTTCAACTCCACACAGGAGCCTTCGTCACCGTCACCGACGAATTTGCTTGCATATTTAAACAAGACTGGCACCCTGCTTCAACAAAACCTTATGGTGTGCGTTCCTTTGCTACTTGGTATATATATATATATAATATACAGTATATAGGGGCAAATTCACGAAAGGGCGAAGTGGCTAACGCTAGTGAAAATTCGCCAGTGTGACGTCATTTTGTGACTTCTCAAATTCACTAACACTGACCCACTAACACTGACTCTGGCGAATTTTCGCTAGTGAAGTAGATAGACTAGCGCAACTTTGCACCCTTACACCAGGCGAAGTTGCGCACTGACGAAGGATCGTAATTACGCTAATTCACTAAGATGACTATTTTACCGAACGTTACCACTTACGCTAGACGTTACTTCGCCATGTCAGACCTGGCGAAGTTCAATACAATAGATAGGAGTTTGAAAAAAAAAGTCTCAAAAAACGCTGGCATCTTTTACCTTTTGTTGGGTGATAGTCTGAAAAACAGTGAAAATTTTTTTAGGGTTACCCTCCTTCCCCCACTACATTTCCTAACATATGGCAACTCAACTATACAGTGGGAACATGTTTAGAGCAATAGGAAAACATTATTTAATTTTTTAAAGGTCTTGTGGGCTTGTGTATAGTGATGGGTGAATCTCCCCAGTTTCACTTTGCCAAAAAATTTGCGAATTTCCAGAAAAATTCGCAAAACGAGTCGCGGCACGCTTTTGACATGCGTCGCATCAACTTCAACTTTGGCACGCGTCGCGTCGTTTTCGTTGCGCAGCATCAGAAACGACGCGCAACTCTTTTTCTGTGAATTTTCGCCAGGCGAAATTTCACTGGCGTTTCGCAAATTTATTCGCTGTAACATATACTTCTATTATACTTTGAAATTCGCGCCGTATGCACTAGCGTAAATGTGCTTTGACTGGCGAAGTAACACTAGCAACTAGCAACTACGCTACCGTTCGCCGCCCTGAGTGTAACTTCGCACTTTAGTGAATTAGCGTAGCGCTGGAGAAAATTCACCTGGCGAAGTGCGGCGAACGTTAGCGTAGTGAATTTGCCCCATAGTGTGCATATGTGTATACTCACTGTGCATTCCATGCATTTAGTGTGATACAGAATACCGTTTTGCAAATCTAGAAATGTACCAATGACATACAAACCTGGATAATGTTTAGTGTTTTGGGATTAATTCAAGAACATGCACAGTATTCCACAAATAACATTTATTAGTGCAATTCAACCATAACCACAATAATTACAAAATTCATCAAACCTTTTCTTTAAAACACACTGCAAAGTGTCAACCCGCCATCTGCCTAATTCACTCTAGCCGCTCCCTCCTGGTGCATTTCGCGCTATTGGGCACTTCATCAGAGGGGGTGTGGCTAGTGTAAGTTACAGCCTATATATACCCTTACATTTATTTCACACATAGTTCAGAGATATATGTATATAGATAAACAATTATTTACCAATAGCGCAAGACTAGCCTGTTTGTATACTCTCACATTCAGAGGTAGGGTCTTTGGTTTATTACAAAATTATCTCTGTTTTTATGTATGTATGTGTGTTGGCATACATTAGATTCTGATTATTTCTTTGACTTTCTCCTTGCTTCTAATTTTGCCTCTTAATTTTACAATGTTTTGATTTTATTTTTTATCTCAGCTTTTTTTTCTCCCATACTCTTTCTTATTGTAGCTCAAATTATGATGGCAAACTGCATGGGCTACTTAAATAGAAAGGATGAAGCTTTCTTGGCTGTGATGGTTATTAGGGAAAAGTGGGGGGTATGACTTTATTATTGCATTTGTGTCTGTACAATAGTCTATTTTCTACTTTCTATCTCCTGATGTGGAGGATGGGATAAACAGAATTAAAAGGGAAAAAGGTATGTTGCATACAGTTACTGCTCAAATTACCCCTGTACAGTTCAACCATTCTGCTTTCAAAAATGTCTTTCCTCATAAAATATGTAGAGAAGAAGGAAATATGCCTTGAGATAATTTTGCCAATTCTCTTTGCTGTATACTTTCCTGTGAAATTCTTTCCAAACTGTACTAGCATAGCGTCCCTCTGCAAGAAATCAATTGGGACCGCAGTATTTTATATAATATTGTTTTACATGTAAGCAGATCAGTGCTCAAAAATATATTCATAGTGACCTTAAACCCATGCTACTAGTTCATGAATTCACAGAATTCTAGATGTTTCTACAGCATAAAATAAAGAAAGAGTACATCATCCAATCTTAATGCAAACTAAGATATAATTACTTCTATTGCGTTTAAATCCAATGGAAATTCCATCATTCACCAATTTTGACAAGTCTGGATCAGTGTCCACAATAGGCCAATTCTGAAAAAAGTATTTCTTAAATGTGGACCATATGGGGTCATATAAAACACTTTCCCATGCCTGTTATTTTTTCAACCTTATCCTTCTTCAATTGAACGATTCAAATTATTTTAATTTGATCGAAAATGGACCTATTTGTTCGAAAACACTTCATTTTCGATTGGAAAAAAAACACTTTGAAAAAATTTGATGGTCGAATTGTGAAGTTTTTCACTTCGAAATTCGACCCTTGATAAATCTGCCCCTAAGTGTTGAATTGTACAACGTAATTATTGATTGATCTATATTTAAAGAAATAGATGTTGTGATGTTTTACTTGTACAGTGACATGTTTAATGGTTATATCATGATGATATTGCATGCCATGGTTGATGCTGCTTGTTTCCTGCCTGAACACAGATTTAAGGCATCGTTCATTATCTATTTGGTACTTTGAGAAAGGCTGTCGGTCGGCCAAAACATCAGGCTGTAGTCTTTAAAATAAAGTATATATTTTACATTATTTAAGTCCTGTGAGTGCGGGAGAGTCTACTGGAGATAGTTAGTATTTTGCGGTCTCTGCACCCAGGCACATTGGCTGCTGTTATCGAGAGTGTCGATATCAGAGCATTATGGGCATTATATATATAGATATTTATTTAAATTTAAAAATGTTGCTCCAGTGTACTTAATTATCTTTACACAGGTATGGGATCTATTCTCTGGTAAACTTGGGACCTGGGGTTTTCCAGATTTTTTTCCCATACCAGACCTTAAGTCTACTAGAAATCATTTAAACATTAAATATACCTGAATTGTTTTGCCACCAATAAGAATCAGTATCTTACTTGTAATCAAGTATAATGTGCTGCTTTATTAGCAAATAAATCTTTAGTTAATTATTAGATTAAAATTAGATTAAAACTACAGAGAGTCTACACTCTGCATTTTTTTTGATGAATAAGAATGAAGTTTTTATATTATTTTATATAATGTAAAGTATATTTATTCAGGCAATACTGATTAGGTGTCAGCAAGTGTGTGTTATACCTCATAATTGACAGTTACAAATATCTGGCTCTACATTAAAGGGACAGTTCAGTGTGAAAATAAAAACTGGGTAAAAAGATAGGCTGTGCAAAATAAAAAATGTTTCCTATATAGTCAGTTAGCCAAAAATTTACTAGTTCAACAAGCACTCCAGCAGCCAAAGGGTTAATTCACATTCAAAACACACTTTCCTGCTAGCCGTACTAGTTATTCAACATATAAATAGGCAACTTTCCCTTTCCACACATACAAAGAGTTAAACACTTAGGCACAAGTGTGTTAGAGCACAAGGACTAACGTAGTAAAATGTATTTAACTGCACATATATAAAAGAATATATTACAAAGAAGACATATAATTGCAAAAACAGTAAATAAAATAAAAGAGAGTAAAAACACAAACAAAGCTACTATACCAAGTTTAGAATTTCCTGTTGTGTCCTCTGAGGCAAGAGTTAGGAAACAGTGGACGTCCAATCTACGGATATGGAGCCTCCTTGCATGACATTGGGTATTGGGTCCAGGCCCGGATTTGTGGAGAGGCCACCTAGGCCCGGGCCTAGAGTGGCAGGATTTTACCACACCCACATTGGTTCAGAAATTAAAATTTCCTGTATGCCAATTTCCATTGCTCTGAAATTTGAGCAAATGAAAGGGAGGTGACATGGGCGACAAATGACAGTGGGCCTAGGGGCGCCTGCTAGGTAAATCTGGCCCTGATTGGGTCTCTCACCTTTTAATTGCCTGCCAGTCCCAGTACCCCAGGAACCTTCCCTCCTAACTGGTGGGTATAGGCTGGCCCTGCTTGGTATCATTAGGAAGCAGGTGACCTTTTCATAACCGATATGTAAGCTATGAGGATGGGAATCCTATGACACAGGAGATATGAATCCTTTCCTATAATCCATATTTTCTACTAACTATCCCCCCCCCCGCTGCTCTAGGTCCACATCTCTGTTCTTTGATCAATCAATCAAAGAACAAACTGGCCCAGCTTCCTTGCCCAAATTGTGTGACTCCAAACTGTCTCAGAAGGCAGATATGGATGTCACCTTTCCACAGCCCCCCTAGTGAGATATGCAATCAATGGTCTCTATGAGCCTGAGACCAAATGTTTCTCATCTTATTTATGATGCCAGAGCAATACTGCAATTCTACAAGAGACAAGCAGATAAGGTACAAGATTATGTGGGTCAAAGAGGCTGAATATAAATTAGGACTGAATTAATGGAGTGGGGAATAAAGGAATTAAATTTGATCTCTTAGTCCAGATCCAAATACAGTCATATGAAAAAGTTTGGGAACCCCTCTTAATTCTTTGGAGTTTTGTTTATCATTGGCTGAACTTTCAATGTAGCAAATTCCTTTTAATATATAACATGCCTTATGAAAACAGTAGTATTTCAGTAGTGACAAAGTTTATTGGATTAACAGAAAATTTGCACTATGCATCATAACAAAATGAGACAATTCTTAAATACTTATATGTATGTATGAGTGATGAGGGCCATTGGAATGATTTCCTATTGGTGTGTCCAGTTTTTTATTCCAAGGAACACGAAATGTTTGGAGGGCGTCCTCATGTGAAGTCAGGGGAACCAACCATATTTAAAAATTCAAAGCTTTATTGTTTCATCTTAAAAACATAGAACAAGCGGGCAGGGGAATTGGCTTAACGCGTTTCGTGACTGAAAGTCACTTCATCAGAAGCTGAAGAGCCCCCTAATGGTGTATGGTTTATAAAATCTCACCAATAAAATATGCATATTAGAATCAAAATGTCACTAAACAATAACCATATAGCCAAGCCTCACTAACTCTAGTCAGTTGTATTTACACATACTAATAGAGCATCGCAGACAAAATCAGATAACTCAGAAAAATATATATCCTATATAATAAAGTTGAAGTGTCTCTGCGTCCAGTCCCTGTGTCCGTGGAATTCGCTACTGCGCATGTGCCGACAGACCGAATTTACCAGTTTTGGCCACTAGAGGTCGCCAATCACTAGCTAATGCTATCAGTACCAGTACTTAGGCTAGTGGCAATGGAAGCCTGTGGTGAAGTGTATGAGGTAAATGCCTCTGACCAGTGCTTTTAGTGTTCAATTCCCATTGAGTGATCATTTATGCTAGCAAAGTAGATAGACGCGCAACTTCGCACCCTTACGCTGTGGTGTGTTTTAGCATTGTGGGTGATAGTCTGAAAAACGTAAATATGTTACCATTCGCCGACCAGAGTGTAAATTCGCACATTAGTGAATTTGCGTAGCACAGGCGAAAATCCGCCTACAACAATTCTGTTTTTATAAATGTTTGACTACATATGTTCTAGCGCCCGTTAATTTAACGGGCTTAATGTAAAGTTCAAGTGTCTCTGCGTCCAGTCCCTGTGTGCGTGGAATTGCGCTACTGCAGATGTGCCACACGGACCGCCTCTGGCGAATTTACGCTAGCGAAGTAGATAGACATGCAACTTCGCACCCTTACGCTGTGGCGTGTTTTACCACTGTGGGTGATAGTCTGAAAAACGTAAATACGTTACCGTTCGCCGACCAGAGAGTAAATTAGCACGCTAGTGAATTTGCGTAGCGCAGGCAAAAATTTGCCTACAACAACTCAATGTTTGACTACATATGTTCTAGCGCCCGTTAATTTAACGGGATTAATGTAAAGTTCAAGTGTCTCTACATCCAGTCCCTGTGTGCGTGGAATTGCGCTACTGCAGATGTGCCCCACGACCGCCTCTGGCGAATTTACGCTAGCGAAGTAGATAGACGCGCAACTTCGCACCCTTACGCTGTGGCATGTTTTACCATTGTGGGTGATAGTCTGAAAAACGTAGATACGTTATCGTTCGCCGACCAGAGCGTAAATTCGCACGTTAGTGAATTTGCGCAGCGCAGGCGAAAATTCGCCTAGAACAATTCTGTTTTTTATAAATGTTTGACTACATATGTTCTAGTGCCCGTTAATTTAACGGGCTTAATGTCTAGTATATATTTAACATATAAATCTGAAAATAAATTTTCCAGTTTTTTATTGGTTACAGTGAATCTGTGGTGTGTATTTCTCTTTCTCAGGCTTTGCCTAGTCTCTCCTATATACTGTACCACTGTTATGTATTTAGTGCAGGGGTAAAGGGGTAGTAAACCCTGCTGCACTGCACTAATCAACTTTACTCAGTTGTTTCTGGACTGCAAATGCCAGAATTATGTTACATATAATGAAGGTTAAGGTATGCTGGGGGCCGTTGTCCACCAACATCAGGGTTGTATTCTTAAAGCAATATTATACAATAAAACCTTTCCAAAGGCTTTCCCCAAATCTTCACAGCTAGCAGCTGCATTAAAATGCAAAGATTCCTCCAATGAGAATCCCAGCTGATCTGTATAAATCTGGCTTCCTGTTCTTTGTTCCTGTAATTGGAGTTGGAAGCGTTAAGCACCGTTATCCTATATAATAAAGTTTCATAACTTCTTTAATACCACTTAATATGATATAAACTATATGTTGGTTAAGTATTCATTCTTGGGGTATAGTTGTCTTTTAATGTGTTTGTATAAAGAATAAACTAAACTTGATTTGCTTGAAGAGAGATTTGGGGAAAGGAATATGGGAGGAAACATTTTAAATGGTAGGGGTTCACAGGGTAAACCACCCCTATATCTTAGAAATACTCTACTAGTTGGAAATACTTTGGCTTTCCTCAGCTAAGATCTGGGCCTTATTCATATTTTGGAGGTAGGGTTCCCATTTACGGGTTAAAGTGTTCCCATATCAGTTCCAGATTTGGCCAAGATTGAAATCCTGTTTCAAGCAGCTGAGAGGTACATGTAACACCACTCTCTTCTACAAATGTGTGTGATGTCCAGGGCCAGGCTGGCCCGGTGCCCTAGGCAACCTGGCCAGTCACATCACCTCCCTGACGCACCCATGAACGAACTTGGGCTAATAGATGCAGACAGTTTCTCTCTATGGGGCTAGAGAGACTGCTCAAGTGTGGGGAGTGGAGACAGGGGACAAGACTAGGGGTAAGCGGCAGAGAAGGTATGTGCCTGTCACCCCCTCAGCTTTCTACCTTAGCCACCTATCTCTTCTGCCTATCCCTAATTCAAGCCATGCCTGGGTGGAAAACAAAAGTTCCATGAATGAAGGAATAATTTGTTAAATTAAAAATGTTAAATTAAAAAGAAATGTCAGGAATTTGATTAAGCAATGAGTTTGATGAATGTTTCCCCACAATTTATTGCTGTGATTGGGAAAGCATCTAATGATGCATGGTTCACACATGCTGAAATTCAAAAGAGACTAGAACATGTTAAGATAAACGAAGGTCCAGGGCCAGATGGGATTCATCCCAGGGTAATTAATGAGCTTAGCTCTGTGATTGCCAAACCTCTATACTTAATTTTTCAGGATTAACTGAGTTCTGGCAAGGTGCCGAGAGACTGGCAAATTGCTAATGCGGTGCCTCTATTCAAAAAGGGTTCCCATTCTCTGCCTCAAAACTATAGTCCAGTTAGTTTGACGTCGGTGGTTGGAAAGCTTTTCGAAGGATTAATAAAGGATAGGATACTGGACTTCATAGCAAATAGTAATACTATGAGTTTGTGCCAGTATGGTTTTATGCGTGATAGATCTTGCCAGACTAACTTAATTTCATTTTATGAGAAGGTAAGCAGGGACCTCGGTTCTGGGATGGCTGTGGATGTGATTTACTTAGACTTCACTAAAGCATTTGATACAGTGCCACACAGAAGGTTAATGGTTAAATTAAGGAATGTTGGCCTGGAACATAGTATTTGTACCTGGAAAGAGAACTGGCTAAAAGATAGACTACAAAGAGTGGTGGTAAATGGAACAGTTTCTAATTGGACCAGTGTTGTTAGTGGGGAACCACGGGGCTCTTTACTGGGTCCCTTGCTTTTGGATGTGGGCATTGAAAGTACGGTTTCTATTTTTGCAAATGATACTAAATTGTGCAGAACTATAGGTTCCATGCAGGATGCTGCCACTTTACAGAGTGATTTGTCTAAGTTGGAAACTGGGCAGCATACTGGAAAATGAGGTTCAATGTTGATAAATGCAAGGTTATGCACTTTGTCAAAATTAATATAAATGCAAGTTATACACTAAATGGCAGTGTGTTGGGAGTTTCCTTAAGTGAGAAGGATCTTGGGGTTTTTAAAGATAATAAGTTGTCTAATTCTGGGCAGTATTAAATCCAGAACACAGAACACTTAAACAGCCGCCTAGACCAGTCTCAAGGGTCATGAGATCTTCAGATCTACAGCCCCCAAGCCTCAAGGGCACATACAATAAATTTCAAAAAAGGTTTAAATCCAAAGACATCTAATTCAAATATTAAAATTTTTATGTTTATTCATTGTGTATAAAAATGCATACAGACCCATAGATGCTCTGCCTTACGCGTTTCGTACCCCCTGGTACTTAATCATAGGCTCTAATAACACTGAATACAATTCCAACATTTAAACCTGTGGAAATCCCACCCTCAAAGCTAAAAACCAATAGAAAATTGCCACGTCACAACATATTAACGAGACAACCATATACATCAATTAGGTCTCAATTCATCCATGTTTAAATTATACTGTTTTTCTAATGAACTAATGTACTAGTAATTTTCCAATGAAATTGGCTATTAAGTTTGTATATATGACTTAATGAGTTATACATACAGATCTCCCCGAATCTCCCCGTCTGGCCTTGCCCCTAAACTGGTTAGAGGGTTGGAAAACTTAAATTAAGAGGGTAGACTGTTGAGGTTGGGGTTGTTTTCTCTGGAAAAATGGCGCTTGCGAGGGGACAGAATTACACTTTACAAATACATTAGAGGACATTATAGACAAATATCAGATATATAATATAATTACCATTATATTTTGAAAAGTTACTGAAATACATCTTTCCAAATAATTTTGGAAACATTTTGTAAAAACACAAA
This sequence comes from Xenopus borealis, assembly GCA_024363595.1. Taxonomy (NCBI): domain Eukaryota; kingdom Metazoa; phylum Chordata; class Amphibia; order Anura; family Pipidae; genus Xenopus; species Xenopus borealis. The sequence continues at coordinate 84,433,170 of CM044442.1, read as the reverse complement.
AATACTATAAACAATTGATGGCAGCAGACCTCAAATAAGCTTTTAAAAAGAAAAACAAATGGAATGTTACATTTCTAAGTTTCGGCATCAAATTTAAACCTTCCATTTGATCTCATTGTGCATATAGTCAAACCACAATTTTATGTACAACTGTTTTATGTTTTCCCAATTGTATTTTTTTGTATATTAAAAATAAATAAGGAAGAGACAGAAACAACCAGGGGGTTATACAGTATATTAAAGTCCAATTTTTTCTGGTCAGAGTTTTAAAAACTTTAAAATTTTCTCAGATTAAATGTTTCTTGATTTATTAAATGTATTATTCCCATTATTATGATTTATTAAATCCCATGGAAGAATAGCAAGCAATTGTTTGAATTATATTTATTTGAAATATAAGGGATCAGAATTTGTTACTAGTCTAATCACTTATAGTAGCCAATAAGCAAAAGCATTTAACCAGTTTATAACGCAAACATCAGGCACTTGGGTTCAACTGAAACCTTCCAAAAAAGGCTGAACCCCTAATCGAATCCTTGATTTGGTGCATCAGAAAAAGATTCCCTATTTCTCTACCATGGGTGTCTGATAGATGGCACAATAAGCCATGTAATGCATACAAGGAGGATGAATAATTGTCCATGCTTATGAGTGATGAAACTGCTCTTCAGCACCTCAGTACAGATAGCAGTTAGAGTTGTGCTTTATTGTCTCTGTTTCTAATGCATGCTGACAAACAATAAAACACAGTGGCTATGTGTCTAGCTCACATGCTGATAAGACGTTGATTGATTTGTGTATAGCATCCTGTGATGCTATCTGAGTAGACATCAATTTGTATTTTTTATTCCTATATATATATATATA
>CM044442.1:84414014-84429104 GCA_024363595.1 Xenopus borealis | reverse complement strand
GCCTTAACCCAGTACTGGACCAAAATCCTCGATAAATTAGACTCAATTTTTGAAAATCCTTGCATGCTCCTAGCTTGCTTATTATATGTTGGATTGAAATAACACTATTCTCAATATCAATGCTTGCTGGCTAGTGAATGTTTATTTATTGGGCAAAAAGTAATAACTAGGAAATGGAAAGATCAGACACCTCCCACTTATTCACAATGGCTCTCTGAAGTAAATCAGAATATTTAGAAAATGTAATCTATAAATACAGAGGTTCTAATAAAAAAAATTGGGGCCAATGGTCGGATTAGTCGGATGAAGCTCACATGTCATACTAATTTACTATGTAATAAGTCAATTACTTTCACTGTAATTCTCAGTGAAGCAGTATTCAGTTGTATGGAATAAGACCAAATGGGAAAAACTGGCTGTGCAAAAATTTGGGTACCCTTGTAATTTGAATGCATGTAACTGCTCAATGCTGATTACTGGTAACAACAAATTGGTTTGATTTGCTCATTAAGCCTTGAACTTCATAGCCAGGTGTGTCCAATCATGAGAAAAGGTATTTAAGGTGACCAATTGCAAGTTGCACTTCTGTTTGACTCTCCTCTGAAGAGTGACAAAGATTGTTAAGTATCATGGTTCATAGGGGTTCAGAGGTTTAAATTGTCAGTTTCAACTGTAAGGAATGTAATCAGGAAATGGAAGGCCACAGGTACAGTTGCTGTAAAACCTCTCTAGCAGGCCAAGAAAAATATAGGAACTGCATATGTGGAGGATTGTGAGAATTGTTACAGACAACCAAAAGATCACCTCCAAAGACCAAACATCTTGCTGCAAATGGTTTATCTGCAGTATCGGACTGGCCAAGGTGTCAATGGGCCCTCATGCTGCTAAACTTTTGGCCTATTTCATGGCCATTCCCTATTTCTATGAGAACAAAAAGGATAAATAGATGGAATAATTTATTATAGTATGTAAAGAAAACAAACTAGGAGAATAGAGGTTGAGTGAGGAGATGAAGAATATTAGTACTGAGAGTGGGCCCCTGGTCTAGGTTTTATGGTGGGCCACTGGTCTAAGGTTATTGGGTGGGCCCCTGGTGTCCCAGTCCGACACTGTTTATCTGTACATCATTCTACAATTCAGCACAATTTACACAAAGAACATCTGTATGGCAGGGTTATGAGAAAGCCCTTTCTGCACTCATGCCACAAACAGAGTCACTTATTGTATGCAAAAGCTTATTGAGACAAGCCACAGTCATTTTGGAAGTGCTTTGGACTGATGAGACAAAAATTTATTTGCAAAAAGCGCTTTGCATGGCAGAAGAAGAATAGCACATTCCAAGAAAAACACCTGCTACCTACTGTCAAATTTGGTGGCGGTCCCATCATGCTGTGGGGCTGTGTGGCTAGTTCAGAGACTGGAGCCCTTTTTAAAGTCTAGAGTCAGATGAATTCAACCCAGTATCAACTAATTCTTCAGAATAATGTTTAAACATCAGTCACAAAGTTGAAGTTACACAGGGGTTGGATATTCCAATGACCCTAAACACACTTCAAAAATCAACATAATATCATCAAAAATCTATGGGATGATGTGAAGCAGGCTGTTCATGCTCAGCAGCCATCAAATGTAACTAAACTGGAGAGATGTACTATGGATGAATGGTCAAAAATACCGCCATCTGGATCCAGACACTCATCAAAGGTTATAGGAGGCGCCTAGAGGCTGTTACATTTGCAAGGAGGCCCAACTAAGCATTGATGTAATATCTCTGTTGAGGTGTCCAAATTTATGCATCTGTCTAATTTTGTTATGATGCATATTGCATGTTTTCTGTTAATCCAATAAAATGTATGTCACTGCTGAAATGCTACTGTTTCCATAAGGCATGTTATATATTAAAAGGAAGTTGCTACTTTGAAAGCTCAGCCAATGATAAAGGTATAGAGTGCAAAGTCGAAACTTACATAGTAAATGCCAACCAAGAACAAAAACTGCCATATGTTAAAGAGGTTGTTCAGCTTCCAATACTTTTTTCCCATTCAATTGTATTCAGATATTTCACCAGAAATAAGCCTTTTTTCTTAATTTTTCTTTTTGTGAATGTTTATGTAATATTGAAGTTTAAAGATAATTTTTTTCACCTATGAAGCAGCTCTGTAAGCAATTCTATATTGACACATTAGTTGATAAATTTCTTATCTTTGTCCCTGCTCAGCAGAATCTCTGAGTTTCATTAAAGGCAGCTGAAAGAATTGAGACAATAGTTGATAACTGTCAGGGCCCGAGGACTCTGGTTGGAATTTACAGGTCAAGGAGGAAGCAGCAGGCACCAGACACAGGTCACGTTATCCAAGGGGTGAAGAAGTTAGCAAAGTCATGTCCAGGTAGGGGTTAGCTCAGGCAGTGAGAATTCTTAGTCAGTAAACAGGTCAAGGTCAGAATCAGAAAATCAGAATCAAATAGTAGAGTAACACACCAGGGAACACAAAAGGTTAGGAAGTCCTGGCATCTATTTTAGGGGGTTTTCACACCAAAACGGATGCACTGATGTTGCATGCTGATGCTGCATGTTTTGATTTGAGTCCATCATGACTGCATGCATGTTTTGACACACATGTGACAGAACGTTGCAACGCGATGTGTGTGGCCTCTGGGTGCTGCCATCTTGCTTGCAGTGCTGAAGAGGAAAGGAGAGTAACCGGGCACTCCTTACAGTACCTCCTTCCCCATGGGGGGCCTCAGAACTTTTCTCCATTGGCTGCAGGCACATTGGTAAGCAGTAGATCTCAGGGAAAAGGAGATCTCTTGGTAGAGGCATGCAGGGTATTATTGTAGGCAAATTTACCCCAAGGGAGAAGATTAGACCAATCGCTTTGATATAAGGAAATATGTTCTAGAGCTTGATTGACTCGTTCTGCAGCTCCATTAGATTGAGGATGATAAGCTGAGGAAAATTGCAGAAAAACATTAAGGGATTTACATAAAGATCTTCAAAAATTTGAAATGAATTGAGAGCCTCTATCTGAAACAATTTCAGCAGTAAAGCCATGTAGTCTAAAAATATGTTGAATGAATAGTTTGGAGAATTCCATTGCTGTAGGTAATTTACGTACGTAGAGGGATAAAGTGAGCCATCTTACTAAATATGTCTACTACTACCCAAATGACAGTATAGCCCAGAGAAGTGGGTAGGTCAACAATAAAGTCCATATCCAGATGGATCCCATGTGGGGATCAGGATGTCTGAGAACAGAAGCAGACAAAAAGGATCCTTTCAAAGACTAGAATGGCTTCCAGAGCTTGCGGAGACAAGCAGTTAGGCTTACCTACTTTCCAGATGAGGGCCAGCATTGGAGCGATTTTAGAAGAAAGGCCTTTAATAAAATGTCTATAATAATTAGCGAAGCCAATTAATTTTTGTATGGCCCTAGTACTTGTAAGAAGGGGTAACTCCTGGATTGCAGAGATTTTAATTGGGTCCATCTCAAACCCTTCTTGAGAGATGATGTAACCCAAGAAAGGAATCTTAGAAGTTTTGAAAGTACATTTTTCCAATTTCGCAAAAAGAGAGTTCTTTCTTAAATGGGACAGAACCTCACGAATTTGAAAATATTAGAATATCATCCAAGTAGACTACAACAGTTTGCCCAAGTAAGTCTCTGAAGATGTGATTGAGAAACTCTTGGAAGACTGCGGGCGAATTGCAGAGCTCAAAGAGCATCACAAGGTACTCGTAATAACTTTCAAACTGATGCAGTGAAAAGATTTCCACAGATACTTTACAAAAACTGTCTGAGAATTCCTTATAGGCAGAAGGAAGAGAGCGAAGATACACCAAAGTTACCTTTCGTAGAGTGCTTTGAGGTAGACAAAAGCACTCCAATGCGAAATTTGAGCTTCAGACTAGTGATGGGCGAATTTATTCGCCTAGGTCGAATTCGCGGCGAATTCCCGCGATTCGCCGCTGGCGAATAAATTCGCGAATCACCTGCGAAATTTCGCCGAAAAACGAGTCGCGCGTCAGTCGCGCGTCGTTTTTGACGCGACGCGGCGAAAACGACGCGTGACAAAATCGTCCCCGCGACTCGTTTCGCTAATTTTTCGCCGATTCGCGAATTTCTCTAGAAATTCGCGAATCTCTAGGCGAAGCGAATCGCGGGAGATTCGCCCATCACTACTTCAGACCAATCAATGACCAAATTATGGAGGTGAAGCCAGGGTAGCCCCAAAACCACAGGTGTGGATGGACAGTTGATAATGAGGAAAGAAATAATTTCATTGTGAAAGGCACAACTATAAAGGGTAACTCCAGCGAGAAATTAGAGCTGATGGCAGTAGTTAAAGGTCTGTCATCAATGGCCAAGACCTGGAGAGGGAAGCTCAAAGGCTGCAAGGGAATGCCATGGTGTTCAGCATTGATTGATTGATCCAGGAAATTTTCCAGCCGCACCGGAATCAAGGAAAGCTTTAACATCTGTGAGAGAATTTGTGGGGAAAATAATCATGCCTTTTATGCAATTCCATACCTAGGCATGGAAGTTTCCCTGTTTCACTGGACAGTTGTAGGCAAAATGAGCTTTGCCCCCACAGTACAGGCATAACCCGGCAGCACATCTCTGAAGTTTCTCCTGTTTGGAAAGGCTAGCTCTTCCTTTTTGCATGGGTTCCTCACTAGAGCTCAGAGGAGATTGAGCAGGAGTACTGGGGAGAAACGGTTTCTGAAAACATGGAGCTAACATGGGCTGGAACTTCTTACTCCTTTCTTAATTAGACTGATGCTGTTGAAGACAAGTATCTGCTTCAATGGCCAAGGCAATGAGATCCTTCAGTTGTCAGGTAGATCACGGGAGACCAAGTCATTTTTCAACCTAGTAGACAGTCCTTGATGAAATACTGCATGGTAAGCCTCATTATTCCAATTTGTTTCAGCAGCTAGGGTACAGAAGTTGATGGCATATTTGCTGGTGCTCAAACTCACTTGACAAATATTTGTAACTGTGAAGGAGCAGTAGCAACCCAACCAGTGGTATCGAAACCTGCCTGGAAATACTGAAGAAAGGCATTGTGAACTAGTGGAAAGTTCTTTTCCCACAAGGCAAATAACCATTCTAAAGTCTTACCCTCTAGACGGGTAATAAACTGTAGCCCACCTTGGCTCACTCAAAAATATACTGCGTGGGTTGTAACTCGAATTGGTTGATGCCTTGATTAAGAAACCCTCAGCAGGACTGGGGATCTCCATTATAGTGAGGAGGACTGGGAATTAGTGTTTCCTGACCCAGAGATAAAGCTGATGGGGGTGGTGTAACTGTAACTGGTGCAGGCATTGCCAGTGGAGTGACAGATATTTTGGCAAGGATAACCTCCAGCACTTGTCCAAAACAAGTTTTCTAGGCCTCCATTAGGGATGCCATGCCACAAACCCCCCATTCAAAATCAGGCTGGGCTTCCTCAGAAGGGTCCATAGCCCAATTATACTGTCAGGGCCAGAGGGCTCTGGTTGGAATTTACTGACCAAGGAAGAAGCAGCAGGCACCATACACAGGTTGGGGTATCCAGCTCACAGAGCTACTTGAGGCCAGCTACAATAATCCAGAAAATACCCTGTCATAGACACTACTGAGAATAGTCTCTGCTAAACACACATAGACAATCAGCATAGTCTCTTTTGTAGCTGCAAAAAGTAGCTGGCTACATGTAGCTACTTGTGTCTGTCCTAATACACTTCTACACTCCTTGGTCACACTAGGTGGCAGATTTATTATGTAGTATAATCAATGGTGGCATAATTCGCCACACATGTAAAAAAATATGTAAAATGGCCTAATGGTTTTATGTGCTTTTCTTTGAGCAACTTCCACCCAAAGCAGAATAAAATAACGGCAGCAAATCTGGTGTATAAAACACACATTTGGATAAATTTGCCATTTATTTTGCACCGCTTTTTACATAATTTTTTTAGTGAATTTCATTTTACACTGCATGATAAATAAGACCCTAGGTGTGACAGATAGGAGCAGGGCTAGCTAGCAAGCAATCTGAGCTCCACTGAGTAGAGTAGGGACCAAGTGTACAGACCTAGGGACAAGAGGAGTTAACCTAGGTTTTACATGAGACGAATCCTTAAAAGCTTGGAGTGACACTTCTGAGTTGAAATAAGCAACTGTTCATTGCCTGACCCTGACTTGACTCACCCTAAGGGGTTAAGTCCTGAATGCAGTCTTTGGATCAACAGGTGCCTCCATTGTACTATAGCTTTACACGTTGTCTGCATAAAAATATGCATAGAAATATTGCTGAAAGAAAACAATGCTTTATTACTTGACTACAGCTCCCAGCATGGTTTAACCCTTGTAGCATTGTGCTTTTAAACAGGTTACATAACTATTAGTTGACTTCGGATATCTTTATAAATTCAAGTAGGGAGTATATTATACATTATAATCTACAGTTTTTGTTTGCTCTCACTACCTGGCTTTCATGCATGTTCTACAAAATGTTACACTTTATTTACTTTTGTCTTTGCTAAACTTGTTTGTTCCCCCTGTGTGTGTTCACCTTATTTAATTTTGTTTCTTGAGTTTCCATGTAGGGAGAGGGCCAGAAGCATTGTTTCTGTCTTATAAACAGCGTGTACTACCGTAGAAACATGCAGTTTATAAGGATATAATTTACAGTCTGGTCCCATAGCGAATTGACCAAGCTGTAGATTATAAATAAATAATAGGGTAATTATTAGGACCTGAATAGAGTGTAGTATACTACTGCATATTTAAGGGACAGATTTTTTAATTCGAATTTATTTGTCTAATTCTACTAGGGAATATTCCAAATTCAATTCGAGTTTTACATTTTTTTTTCAGAATTTATCATGTACGGTCTCTTTAAGAATTCAGATTTGACTATTTGCCATCTACAAACTGCCGAATTACTGTTTTAGCCTATGGGGGACCTCCTACAGCCAACTGGGAGTCATTCAGTGGACCTTTTTTAAAAAAAAAAAACTTGAATCAAATTTGAATTCGATTCCAGTTGGCGCGTCCATCCTACTCACCCAAAAGTAAAAAAAATATTTTTTTTATAAAATAATTTTGATTTGTGCTAAATCCTTTGAATTCTTAGGACTTAGTAAAATTTTCAGGACAGGTTCTAGGACAGTGGTTCTCAACCTTCCTAATGCTGTGACCCTTTAATACAGTTCCTCATGTTATGGTGACCCCCAACCATAAAATATTTTCGTTGCCAGCCCAGAGCATTAGGAAAGTACAGGAGACTGCGTGGCTGCATAATTTTTTGCCTCACCCATTTTGTGGTCACACCACAATTACCATGTTAATTTTACAAATTTTAAATGGGCAGGGAGAGCTGTATGGCAGTCCCTACTAAGGGGATATAGAAAGTTGTAGTGCAACTGGCTTCCCTACACAGGTTACTGAACTACAACTCCCAGCACCAACACCCATAGAGCTACATCCTTGCCCCAGTGCAAGTGGGGAGAGAGATGAACCTGCTCCTGGAACCCCTTAAGTGACCCCTGTGAAAGGGTCGTTTGACCCCCTAAGGGGTTCCGACCCCCAGGTTGAGAACCACTGTTCTAGGAGTTCCCCCATAGGCTACAAAGGCAATTCGCCAGCTTTAAGGTGGCGAAGTGTAGAAGTCGAAGGATTTTAAAGGACCAGTACTTCGAAAGTTCGACTTAACTAATATTAAAAAATTTTCAATTTAAATCGAACTTTGGCCTATTCGATAGTCAAAGTAGCCCAAAATTACTTAAAAATTGGAATGTACCGCTAAGGAAACTAATTTAATTTTCAGTAATACCTCATCACCCTCTTAACTTTTATTCTCTACTACAAGATACTCTAAGAAATTATAAGAAATACTAGAATGGGAATTATATTTATATATACGGCTTTTATTCCCTTAAATATTTTCATATGTTTGTTTCTGCAGTGGTAAGGAAAACTGTGATTTATTAGCTGTCTAATTAAAAGGAGAACATTGCTAAGCATCGAATAAGAATGTGAGTGTATATGACTAAGGCTTATATGTTTCACACACGTTATTGCATTTTATGTGCTTCAGTCTGCATTACTACTAATAATTAATGATAGCATGTCACATACTATAGAAGTCAGCTGTGATTACGATGAATAATACAGTGAAGACAGTTGTCCTCATTTAAATGCATGAAACCAGATTTTTTTTAAAAAGAAAAAAAAACATATGAGTCAAGTGCAGTTGTAGAAAACGCCTTTCGCTGTAGATTTTACATACCTTAAATACATGTTTTTGTGTTGGTATTTTTTCCATCATTTTGTCACTCAAGGAAATGAAGTTAAGTTAAATAAAGTAATTCCTAAAAAAAAACTATAAGCAGGCTAGGCAGATACAACTTAAATAGCAAATATATATTATTTTAGAATCATACATTACCTTCTATATATATATATATATATATATATATATACAGAGCCGCCATCAGAAATCACGGGTCCCCGCACAACAAAATTGTCGGGGCCCCCTGGGCTCCGCCCACCCAAGCATCTAAGCCCCGCCCCAATCCCCGCCGAATCCACATCAAAGTTAAAAAGACCAAACAGACATCAGCGCTAAAAAAGTAAACCCCCCCAGGGCTCACTTATGAGTTTAAAAAAATTGGTGCAAGCCCCCCCCCATAAAAGCATTTTTAAAGCATTGGTGCCAGAGCCCCTCATACAAGTTTTAAAAATTGAGGCCCCAAAAATAATTTTTTAATAAAACATTGGCAACAGGGCCCCCCTTACAAGTTAAAAAAATTGGGGCCCCAAAAATATTTTTTTAATAAAACATTGGCGACAGGGCCCCCCTTGCAAGTTAAAAAAATTGGGGCCCCAAAATTTTTTTTTTTTTAAACATTGGTGGCAGGGCCCCCGTTAACAAGTTAAAAAAAAAATTATTGGAGCCCCATAAAATAAAAAATTGGTGACAGGGGTCTATAGAGTATTAAAAGAAAACATTTGAGGCCAGGGGATTAATAAAAAAAAAAAAAAAACCCACATTGGTGTTGGTGGAATTGAACTCATGGCTGCAGGACTTCAGTATACTTGCTTGACTTCAGGTATTTTCTTTAGTGCTGGCTCCTCGTGACATCGGGTATTCCCGTGACTTCAGGACTTTACGTGTCTTCGCGTCTGTTCGGCACTTCCGCATCAGCACTTCAGCGATCGGCTCGACGCTGGTAAGGGGGGCCTGGCTCTTCGGAAAATGCAGCGCTGCCGGGCCCCCCTTCAGCCCTGGGCCCGGGACACTTGTCCCCCCAGTCCCCCCCTGATGGCGGCCCTGTATATATATAAATATATAAAAGGGCCACTAAATCTAAGTTTCTAAAATGATAAGGTACATTGTGGGGGATGCATTATAAATATAAGGATTATTTTTGCATTTAGTTTTATGGGTAATATTTAATAATATTCAAAACACAACTAAAATGTTTGTCTGCGTAACTTCTTGTGGGGAGTGGTAGAGAAGGTGGTGAAGTAAAACATGGGCCATCATATGGACTATTGGACTTGAACCTCTTAATCAAAGCTCATATAATACATTAAGGGGGTTGTAATCCCTTCATAAAAAATGGCCCAGTACACAAATACATAACTATTCAGGAAGCAAACTGATTGAGTTTGAGCAATGACTGATACATATGCATATACTGTTTATTTGTTTATTAAAATCAGTTACTTTAACTGAGCCTGTTGAGTGCAGTATTGTTAATTGTTTATAGTCCTTTAGAACAATTAGATGGCAACTCTTGTTTATCAAGTTACCTAAACTATATTTTATAAGCACAAGAAAATACTGTGTCTTACTTCTTAAACACACCACTAATTACCTTTAAACGCTATATTAAAGTCTTAAAAGGGAACAATTATAAATTTGGTTTAACTTAAAAATGGTTTTGAAGTCCCATTGCTGAAAGTTATCTCCTCTGAGAGAAAATTAAGGTCTTTCAGTTTGGCCTGCAGACTTGGAATAATAATGTCTAGTTAAGGGATTTGTTAAAAAAATTTACTTAGTGAAATGGTAAAACAAAGCCAAGCCACTAGGGCATTTGTATAAAATGAATATTAAAGATTGTTATCACACATTTCAACTTGACATAATTGATATTAATCAGTGGTACTGATACAGTACATGTTTTCTGAAATGAATTCAATACAAGAGCTTTAATAAAACCACTGCAGTTAAATTAAACTGTGGAAAATATTGCTGGATGATATAAATATTCTAACATTTTTATTAAAGAATTGTTAATTAAATTATTCCAATATATGGGGTTTTGTCCAGCCAACCATCCTAACCCTTTAATTGGAAACATATTAAGAATACTGTAAGAATACTGAGAAGCAGTAGCTAGGGGTAAATTGTTACTTATAAAAGCTAAAATATAAATAACCAAACTATTTTGGCAGCTACTACAATCAAAAGTCTTCAAATATAATAATGTGATTTACTGAGGTATACCTAAAATACCTACAGCCCATAAAAAATGGAGGTAATGGGGCCTCTTCCTACAGTCATTAAATTAATTAACACAATATATGCCTATGATTTTAAGGACAACAAAGGCTAAAATGATATCAAAACAATAAGGTCTGTTGTAGGTACTCACATGTATATGATTCTTTATTTGGAAACCTTTATCCAGAAAGCTCTGAACTATGGAAAGGCCATCTTCCATATCAAATAATTCACTTTTTTAAAAAAGATTTTCTCCATCACTATAAAAATAAAACCTTGTACTTGAGCCCACCTAAGATATAATTCATTTTCATTGGCACAAGAGATCCAAATTATGGAAAAGATCCCTTATCCAGAAACACCAGACCCTGAGGGGTAGATTCATCAAAGAGTGAAGTGAAGAGTGAAGTTCCGCCACTAGAGGGAAATTCCACAGCTCTCAATTCATTTCTATGGGATTTTTAAAGGCATATTCATCAAAGGGTGAACTTTCACTTCACCCATTGATGAATATGCCTTGCAAAATCCCATAGAAATTAATTGAGAGCTGTGGGATTCCCCTCTAGTGGCGGAACTTCACACTTTGATTAATCTACCCCCAAGTGTCTCAGGTCTCATACCTATATAAAAAGCACTCTGCAGATCCATTAGTGGTGCAATGAGCAGCCTCTGTATTGCCATTTAATGTTCTAACGTTGTGGAGCTTATGCGTGAAAGTAACACCTAATTGAGGAAATAAAATCCAAAAAAAGTGCTTCATTGTGTAGTAAACAGGTACATATACTTGTCTTCCTGGTGGCCTTGCATTACAGCGTGGATAACCATCCAGGTCATCCTAAAGGGAGAAGTGTCCATTGCTAGTGACAATTCATCAGAGATCCGATCTGCAGGATTACTCTTTTGCCAGAGTTTACTTTGCCACCTCAGACCAGGTAAACTGATAAAACAAAGCAATGTCTTCCTCAATCTTATGTCAGTGACATTATATACTATATGCCGGAAATGCATTAAAGTTGTAAAAAAACGCTGGCAACTTTTCTTTTCTTGAAAGCAATATTGACTTCAAAAGTCCAAACTATTAAAGATTTATGTGTGAGGAATTTTTTTTAAACTAATTTGAGGTACATGCCACATTAGTTGAAGGGTGGGCTCATGTCTAGGTCATTAGAGGATCTCCTCTGTCTTTATTATGGCTCATTGGGCATGTGTTTGTCCATCCATATGACTTTTAGGTACCCATCATATTCAATTAACCTATGGCAAGAGCAATTTTCAATTATAACATGTTCGTAATCCATATCCTTTGCAAATCTTCTTACTTACGCTCATTGCATATCCCCGATAACCATGGAAAGCTACTGGCTGCCTTTGTCTCCAGCTTCAGAACCAGCTTTATAATCTTCCCATATAATAACCCAGGTGATTTCTAAGTACAAAAATAAAGCCTCTGTGGAATCACTAGTAAGGCATATTTAAGATTCGTTATCAGCAGGGCTGTCTATTTTACATATTCTACCACTGATCAAAAAAGGATGAAGTAGGTTTCCACTGAAAATTGCATTTTTGTAGATACTGCCTCCTCTTCTGCTGTGCACAGAATTTGAGCATAATAATAATAATAATGTTGTGTTAAGGCATTTTGTAAAAGGAGTAACAGAGTAAAGCTGTTGATGCCGAGTTATGTACTATGACCTATTTTAAGGTAATGGTGTATGAATGTTAAATAAACCATTTGTCCTAAATATTCGTCCAAGAAAGTGATTTTGGTCATAAACCTATTAAAACATTCATTTGATGAGAATGACAGATATTTTCAGTGTATGTAGCACTACATGCAGTGAAGTAATGAATGTTCTAAAAAAAAAGTGCTCTATCTAGCAAACAGCTAAAATAATAATTATAAAAATTAGGCCACAAACACAATGCAGAAGTTTTTCATTTTCTTTTACCACCAGCAGAACATTGTAAGGTGGTGATGAAATAAGGAAAATGCTTTAAATGTTTGTGGATGAATGGTTAAAATAATAATTACACAATACATCTGACAATTTCTCACTTTGTATGTTGGGTTTTATAAACAAAAGCTGATATGTAATTAGAGTGGAATACTGATAGAATATTTAAATAATTGGTTTAACTACTTTATTTGTTACATAGTTACATAGTTACATAGTTAAATTGGTTTGAAAAAATACAGAGTCCATCAAGTTCAACTCTATCTCCACTCTTTCACACAAACCATATATGCCCATAGCTATACTAACTGTAGTTTAGTATCACAATAGCCTTTGATATTATGTCTGTCCAAAAAATCATCCAAGCCCCTCTTAACCATCACAACATCACCCGGCAGGGCATTCCACAGCCTCACCGTCCTGACTGTGAAGAACCACCTACGCTGCTTCAAATGAAAGTCCTTTTCTTCTAGTCTGAAGGGGTGGCCTCTGGTGCAGTGATCCTCTTTATGGGTAAAAAGGTCCCCTGATATTTGTCTATCATGTCCTTGAATATATTTGTAAAGTGTAATCATGTCCCCTCGCATGTCCCTTGTTGAACTTGTTTGTTATATTTCAATAACGTATTGGTTGCAAATGTGACAAAAGATATGCCAATGTTAAGCCACAAGAGAAAAATGTATAGGCCGTGTGACATGCCACTCGCCTGCACATGTACTTTTAGGGGGGATTACCGTTTGGTAGGCAGGTAGCATAGGATTTTGAGCTAAACGTCAGGGACTCCAAAAACACAGGTTTATTATACATTGGGCATTCCCAACAAAAAGGCAACAAAACACAGTGCAGAAAATTCAATGCCAAAACCCTCAGGGTACAGTTCAACACAATAACTGTAAAACATTAAGGGTTTCCCCCATCTGGGGTCTCACTATCAAGGGAAACCTCACCCTCTAAAACTTCTGAGTATTTGGACTTATCTTGTGATTCAGGTTCAGCAAAACTCCTCCTGCCAGGCACTGTTTCTCCCTGCAGCACCACACTTCCTTCCACTCTAGGAGGTGTTTGTTGAGCTCTAAACTATGGGAAAACAGCCCTTTTACATTTTCAGGTAGCTCCTATCTCAGCTGACCCTTAATTACCTGATTGAGAGGGAATATTAACCCTACCACAGCTGGGTATCCCTCTGCAACCCCTATCTAGCAGTTTAAATTCACTCTTTTATATGCATTTTCCTTCAAGACAGCTGTGTTTTCCAAACACCCTGTCACAGGCGATATCTGATTATCGGCATGCTTCTGGTATTTCACTCATTTGACAAAGGCTAGATGGTAATATGAAGGTCATAGGTTTGAAACAAATACTGTTTTTGCATTTAAAGTAAATGTGGTGAAGCTTTGTAAAGCATGAAAGCAAATAAAGTAATTTTGCCTGACAAGGCACAGAAAATATTCAGTGAACCCATTAATGCTTGTGGTCACACACAATCCTATCTGCAAGGCCCAGTATCAGTTATTCCATATTTTTTGCAGGATCAGAATGTACGAATGTTTTTTAGCGTGCATCACCTCCAAATCATTTTTCAAAACCAGAGTTATCTTTTCAATTCAGTTTATATATGTTTGGAAATACACAATAGCAAAGGTGTAAAGGTAGCCATCAAACTGTCTATCATGATTTCCCAATGGGATATATGCTATACTAGTTCACCAATTACTCTTTTTATATCTGTTTTTGTAATGCTTTAACATTATACAGTACTATTTAGCCTCTGAAAAAATTGCATTTCATATTTTGCACATGTAGTTGATATATAAACATGAACACTTTTGTATTCTAAAAAAAAGATGTTGTTTCCTAAAATTCAGAAACCATTATTGAGCAATTATCCCCAGTATTAAAAACATACTGATACCATAACATTTAAATACCCTGTTGGGGTAGTCAGGGGTGTAAACTATCCATTAAAGGACAAGGAAAGTCTAAAATAGTATAAGGCTAGAAAGGTTGTATTTTGTATTCTAAACATAAGCATGAACTTACTGCACCACAAAGCCTAATAAAACAAATGTTTTATGCTTTCAAAGTTGGGCACAGGGGAATGTCATCTTGTAGCTTTGTTAAACATCTTTATAAGACCAAGACCCTGCACATGCTCAGTGTGGTCTGGGTTGCTTAGGGATCATCATAAATTATCAAAACAGCACAAGTCAAATATTATCTACCAGAAGCTGATACAGCAAGACTGATTAATAATCAGAATATGCAGACTGCACTGGGTCCTGTGTTGTCATGTAATCTAATGTGGATTTAATAGTTTTTGTATTGTTTAATACAAACTTTCTCCAACTCTGCAGAACCAGTGGCTGCAGCAAAATATCCTCCAAATAGGATCCCAGTGTATCTGTTTAAATCTGGCTCCATGATCTTTGTCCCTGCAGCTTGTAAGGGCTAGGTGTGCTACTCATACTAAACATAAACAAGTAGTATGTATCTTTATGTAACCATTGTGTATTTATCTCCTAAATGTACAATTTGTTTGATAAAGCTAGTGTCCATTAAGAAAGTATCAGTAACACTAGAAGACGAATTGGACATCACACAAAAAACTGTTGATACCCAACAGAGAGAAATC
>CM044442.1:84386331-84400435 GCA_024363595.1 Xenopus borealis | reverse complement strand
AAATGAGTTAAGTCGCGACGCATTAAACTCACCATCCAAAGTGACTGCATCTGTACATGTCTACATTTCTGTAGCTTGGTGTTGGTTTACAACAATACCGGCTATGTGCTATAGTACACATTGCCTGGTAATTATTTTAACATGCTTCAGAGTTAGGCTTATAATTCTGCTAAAAGGACTCATTTATCACACTAGATGTTCAAGCTGGAAAGTGTTAAGGGGATATCCTGCCTCATTAAAAGCTAATGGTTTCCCAACGTTTTATAGTATCCAGCTTTGAATGACACAAAAGCTGTTCTGTCCATCTACCATCCCCTCTTGATGCAGCATTACTGAAAAAAGGGTATCATCAGGGATACTAATGTATATTCAGACACATTTAGCTAACCAGTATCCAGAAACATTCTGTCTGAAATGATCTTCAAACTATGTTTGGAACAACAAAAATTATTGATGTTGGCTGGAATTATGCAAATATTGCATATCCAGTGGACAAGCATTCACTGAAGTCATGTATTGACAGAAGGCAGTAAAATAAAAACGTCTCAATGCATAATGCCTATGGTGGAGAAGAGCCATGGCTTTAGCTATGGTCCCTGTTTCCAGAAAATCAAACCTTAGGGTAGAACTACATATACGATTTTACCTGTGCTTACCTCCATTCCGAAGCAATTCGAGTAAGAGCACATCGGATGTGACAAATCTAATGTAAGTAACAGAAATGTCGCACGTATGTCGGATGAAGAATCAACATGCAGTGTTCACATTCAACAGCCATGTCGTGACAGATGAAATCAGCTTCTACAACTGACTTTCCTATTACTTAGAATAGAGTCGTCACATCCGACATGACGCCTGTGATTCCTCAAGTTGTTTCAGAACGGAGGTAAGCACAGGTGAAATAATCTGTGTAGTCCTACCCTAAGGCTAAAGTGTAGATTTAGACAATTTAAGGCTTCCTTCTTTTGATGCAACAGTTTGGGGAAGGACCTTTTCTTTCTCAGTATAATAATGTCCAGAATTTGTTTGCTGAGATGGCAATGTAAAACTTAAATGACCTGCTGAAATCCCAACCTGAAGCCAAATGGACACCTGTGAGATGAGTTGGAACATTAACACCTGTGAGATTGATTGCCAAACCTCACTAATGGACAAAAATTGTTTGGATTGCAATTCAAATAAATGTTCTCAAACAATTTTGCCTTTGCAAACAATGCTCCTCAAACGACAGTAAGATAGCTTTTGCGAATGTTATTGTTTGCAATAGTGAGCAGTAGTGATGGAAGAATCTACCCAGTTTTGCTTTGCAGAAAAATTCGTGAATTTCCAGCGAAATTCGCGAATTGGCGAAAAAAATCCATTTTACAATTTACTCCAAATACTTTAATGCTGAATGAAAGTAAGGGGCGTGTCCTCTTGCTTGGAAGGCACTTCCACCAACAATGTTCTATATATCTAGTGGTAAGCAGAGGCTGTTATCTAGAAAAGCAGAGGCTGTTAAGAGACCCAACTTTGTTGGACAGGCATGTACATGTCATTAGAAATCAATTTATTCTATCCATGTAACACTATTGTTGTTACACTACTTAGTACTATAGGCTTTTTCTTTCTTTAAATATTTGAGTTTCATTTTTATTTTTTTTATATATATAAAATACAATGTATGTCCAATACAAAATGCCACATTGCCAGGTATTACTGTGTCTGAAGTTTATTGAGGGGACACATTCATTTTTTTCTTACTATTTTTTTAATATTCAATCATGTAGCAGCTTGGATTATTGCAGTACAGAGATATAGTATGTATTGCTTTCATGTAAAATTAAAGTCTGTATAAGAACATCTGTACAAAGTACAACTTTTCTATTCTGTTGATACAGATAAGGTTTTTTTCCATACATATATTCTAAATGTCATTGGAAATGCAATAAAATGTAATTTATTATAAATGAATTTCCATTAACTTCTCTGCCTCTATATCACATTGGATTGTGCAATGAATGTACGCCTTTTGCTTTATCAGTGTGTGCTTTGTTTACAGTACATTACATTCCACATATTTTGCCCATATTCTGCCTTTTTATGTTGCTAAAGAGCACAATACAGAAGTAGTCATTTTATATTTACAGTGATGAAGGTACCTCAATATCTTGAATCCTGCAACTGTGTCAGTAGATAATATTTTCAGTGCTCTGAATATGAAGACAAAATCGAATTTTAATTGTAAAAAAAGAAGCAAGGTTTTAAATAATATGCAGTGAAAATAAATCTTGACATACTTGAATGCTTCTACCAGCTTAAAGTGTGTTCATTCTTGACAAAAATGTATTAATGGTATCAGATGATGAACTTCTACCATTTACCATACTTCATCATGGTTTGAATTTGGCTGCATAATTAGATCAGATTGAAAAAAGACCAAAGCCCGTGAAGTTCAACCCCTCCAAATGAAACCCAGCATGCATACATACACACACACTGACCCCTCCATACACTCACATAAACTATATCTACGCTATATATATATATATATATATATATATATATATATATATATATATATATACACACACTAACTATAGATTCTAGTATCACTATAGCCTTGGATATTATGCTTGTATATTATGATATTATGCTTGAACAAGAAATCATCCAAGCCACTGATATGCATTAACAGAATCAGCCATCACTACATCACCCGGCAGTGCATTCCACAACCTCGCTGTCCTCACTGTGAAGAAGGGGTGCCCTCTATTCCAGTGATCCTCTTTATGGGTTAAAAGGTCCCCTGCTATTTGTCTATAATTTCTTCTAATATACTCTATTTAGTCTTTTTTCCAGAGAAAACAACCCCAACCTTGACAGTCTACTCTCATAATTTAAATCTTCCATCCCACTAACCAGTTTAGTTGCACGTCTCTGCACTCTCTCCAGCTCATTTACATCCCTATAAAGAAGCAGAATTATGTTTTCATCCCTTGAGTTTATGCCCTTTTTTATGCAAAACAGTATTTTATTTGCTTTAGTGGCCACAGAATGAAACTGCCCGAATTAGACAACTTGTTATCTACAAAAACCGTTAGATCTTCTTAGTTAAGGAAACTCCCAACACAATGCCATTTTATATATAAAAGACTCCACAAATGGATGGCACTTCTGGAAACAATTTATTGTAGCAGGCTGCAAAATACCTAACACTTTCCCTTCCCAGGCATTTTACAGCCTGCTACAATAAATTGTTTCCAGAAGTGCTATCCATTTGTGGAGTCTTCTATACAATCACAGCTGAGAATTGAACACCTGGTTTGGGGAATAGCAGTGAATTGGAGCAGTCTCTTTTTTGTTATCATTAGTTTGCATTAATGTATAACTTGCATTTATATTATTGTTGCCAAAGTGCATAACCTTTTTTTTGTTTAAAATTAACAGGTCTATTTTTCAAATATGTTCACATTAATTCTACACCATAACAAAATAATAATGTTAATATGTGAATATCTTTTTTTATCAGGAAATGTAATTATTTTATGTAACAGAAAAGGTAACTAAAATCTATACGATACAATATCAGGCTAATAAATGACTCCCTGTCCAAAATCAATCAATGAAACCATGTTTAGAAACTCTTTAGCCACGAAAAATCTCTTATTTAATTTCCTCAGATATTGTTCATATTTTAACCATACAGAGTTGCTGTAATAATTATTCCTGAACAAGGGCCCAAGTAGAAACAAGAAATACATTGATTCTACCAAGCTTTGAAGACCAAATTACAGATGGTACATAAATGTTCTATATCCAAAAATGGGGGTAATGCCTATAGCATAAACATTCATTATAGTTCAAAGATAACTAAACTCAGACTTCACACTTGTCTCATTTAACACAGAATATTGTGTCACAGCATCCCATCTAATTGAAGTGTTCATCATTGTGAACAATGGTGCTTTGGTATGCTAATGAAAAGGTTAAATGCATTAAATGAGTTAAGATAACTTTAGATAACACCGTTTCTTCAATTAGCCCTGAGTCATGACGTATTTAACACACAAATCCAAGTGGTTGCATCTGTATAACAGCTTACAGGCACAGTGCAGCACATTCAAAAATACATTAACAGAATTTTCCAGTGGTTGAGACATTGACTCAAATTCATGTTTTTTAACTACTATAAACTCAAATAGACATGAAATTCAATTGGGGGTCACTGAACATTGAATATCTAAAACTTGCACAAATTTTACCGGCTTGAAAACAGTAATACCTGGGAAACAGTATTTCCCAGGTATTACTTGCCTAGTGCAGGGACCACAGTGAAAAGGTACTTAGGGTAATTTTCATACATCAGGATGGCATTCACTCTCGATATCTCTGCATCTAGAAAGGTTTAACTTGTGATTGAGATTCTACCCTTTGCTGTGTTTGGCTTCACCTGAGCTCCTTTACAATGAGCATGCTATTTTTCATTGTTGTCATGTCTGCTATTAAAACATTACACTATGAGCTGCATAAAAACTCTCTACATATAAGCCATAACTAAACTACACCACATTTCCTCCACTGTACTAGAAAGGGCTGCTCTTCTATGAGTTACTTGCTGGGTTGACAGCAGAGAATATATTGCCCTTTGTCCTCAGTAGTGTTAAATACTGAAACTATGCATACATGTTAATGTCTATTTTAATTATTTTTAATTAATGATTGCTATTGTATTGATGCACTGATGGGTTGTTTTCTATGGCTATTTTTATATTTGACTGATATGGCTATTTTTAGTATTTGATCAAATTCAATTCGAAGTATTTAAAAAAAAAAAAAAAATAATAATTTTCAAAGTCCACCAAATGGCTCCAAATAGGTTTTCTGTTTAGCAATTCGGCAGGTTTTAGATGGCCAATAGTCAAAGTAAAATTTTTAAAGAGACAGTACATGATCAATTCTGACATATTTTTGATTTTTTTTCAAATTCAAATCATATTTGGACTATTCACTAGTACACAAAAATAGCTCAATGTCTGAATTTTTACTTTGACCCTTGATAAATGTGCCCCTAAGACATTCTAACCCTTTTGTGTCAAGTTGTGTGCATATTATCAGGCCAAATCACCACGTTACGTAAAGTTTTGATCAGGGTCATTTGGGTAGTTTGTGTAGTGATTATGATTTAAAAAGAGTAAACACAGTTGTTGACAATAAATGGCTTTAGCCAACCACTAAATATGAGTGAATGACATGTTATATGTGAGTGACATGTTATATGTGAATTTCATATTCTCTGAAAAATGGTTAAGAAATCACAAATTCTGGCAGGGTACGTAAACTTATGAGCACAACTATATATATATAATGTTTCCTGGTTTTGCCTACTGTAATAATTAAAAAAGTTTTGTCATAGTTGATCATTCCCTGGTCTCCAGATACACTTAACATACAACATTTTTGTTGAGATTTTTTTGTTGACTCTGTTATGTTTCAAAGGTGAGAACCAAAGGATAAAAAGTGAATACACAAATACTGCTTTGATATGCAATTTAAAAAAAAATTAACTCATCACTGAAAATTATAATAAATTTATGTTGCAAAGTTGGGTAGAGTTTCACTTCAAACTAAACTTGAACAATGCTTCTGGTTAGCTGTTTGATTTGATAGAAGCTTCTCCACATTATACACATAACTGTGTCTATCTGTATCTAATGTCTACAGTTCATCTAAATATTGACAATTTCAGCAAGCATGGGAATCTTTAGACATGAAATATCAAAACAATTCTTAGCAAGGTGCAAATAATGTCACAGTATCACAGATTGCATACTATATTTTATTAAAGTGGTACAAATATCTATAAACTATTGGTAATATTATATTCTTAAAATAAAATTGTGGTTTTTACCCAAGTCAGTGTGCCTATACAATGAGAGTTGTGCTCATCCTATTTGACCTTTTTTAACTTTTAGAAGTTCCATTCACACTGTTTATATTCTGATCTTTTAATAACTTTTATGGGATTTGTGATTTTAGAGAAATAGAGTTTAATCATGGCATGAAAAAAACTCCACAACCACTAAAATTCAACCTTTAATAAATGGCTTCTTAGAAAAAAATCAGAAGAAAGGTCACATTCTGCTTCCTTGCTCTTACAATCACAACAGATCAGAAGCCACAGAGAAGACAAGCTGCTCCTTATCTTATAGCCCAGCAAAGGTTCCAGCTGTTTTATGTTGGGATGTTGTTTATGTAAGGGACTCAGTGGACTGCTGATCTATTTTGATTGGATTCATATGTATTGAAAGTGAATAAAGATTACAAAAACTGCCTTACTAAAACAAAGGACAAACTGTATGGTCACCATGAGCCTTTTTCATTTCAGTAAAAAAGCTGGTATTCTGTCCTTATAAAGGGTTAATATGAGTCTAAACTGTGATATACAGGGGATATTACCAACATTAGACTGAAAACCATCAACAGGAAGCACAGTATATGCAGGTTAGTCCCAGCTCCAGTCTGTTCTTTGCAATACACAGAGCCAAGAAAGAAAATAAATAAATAAGACAGTGGTTAATTGTAGATCTATTTAAAACTACTTGATTGGACAGCATTAGCTCTGGAGGATAATTTCTTTCTAAAGCATCTTTCAAAAACAGGTGTAGGATCAGCCAAGTGCTGGACTCAGGACAATGGGTAGTGAAGCATCATAAAAGGAGAACCCTAATGTTCTTCCTCCCTTCCTAAGCATTGAAAGTGTGATCTATTTAACTTATAGAGAAAGCAATAACTTAAAATCTCTGGAATTTCAGCAGACAGTTAACTCCATCCGAATTGTACCTTGAAGACCTTGAACATTCAGATAGGTCAAAAGATTATAATGTGATGGTTATGAAGATTCTCATTTATCCAGGTCATGGTATATCTAACAATTTTAATGAAGACATTTCACTGCTCATCCGAGCAGCTTCTTCAGTTCAACTGACTGGTGTAGGGGAGTTCTTGACATATAGACTCTTCCAACATTCCAATCACAATGGCACATTGTTACTCTTCAGAGAGGTGACATCTGAAATTCACAGAGTTGTTGATTCTGTGTATTTACTGTGACAGGATTACCAATGTGTTAGATATACAATGACCTGGATGAATAAGAATCTTCATAGTCATATTGCTATTCATTTTGGATAGATTACTCTAAAACTGGATCAGGAATATGAAAGAACAGCAAGAAAACTGGTAGACTATTGAAAACATCTACAATTTAATCTCAGATGCCAACATCAGGGAATCACCCCTTGTAGCCTTTGCCTGGGTTCAAAAGTTAAAGGTCACAGAGCCAACAAGATTTTACAAAAAGCCCAAAAACATCTTATGAACAGGTAAGACAGATCAATTTTACCATTGAGGCCCTTAAGCAGGACATTGAACATCTGAAACAGAGTCTGGCAAGACAACTACCTAATGTAACTCTGGAAAAGGTATTTGTGCCGTTGTGATTGGACTGTTGGAAGCATAAGCCCTACGCGTTTCGGGAAACAATCCCTTAATCATAGGCAACTCTTACAAAACAAACAGTCAGTTTAAATACTCTAAGTAGGTAGTGACCCCTATGGGTGCATAGTTAGAATACAATGTTTAAAAATTTTTACAATCCTTAACTCTTAAAAATTAGCTACAATCTTTAATGTTGCTTATTAAAAACAAAAATGTTTTAAAAACTGACAAAAAAAGGGTTTTTATGCTAAAAACATATGCCATTCTTATATTATAAATCAATGTGTGGCTCACTGGTTTAAATCCTGAACTACAACTCTCGTGAACACTAGACACGATTTGACATATTTATATTAATCCTCACATAAGAGTGAGGGTCAGATAGTCTTATTGACTTCATAACAGAGATTTATATACATTAGGAAATTTACCCCCACGCTACCTCAGCACCGGTTCCTACACATTACCAATCTTACTGATGTTATGAGTCTAGTATAGACTGGTCAATGACATTTTTAGTTTTTAGTCTGATTGTTGTATATGGTGTAGAGAGTTGTAGTTCAGGATTTAAACGAGTGAGCCACACATTGATTTATAATATAAGAATGGGATATGTTTTTAGCATAAAAACCCTTTTTTTGTCAGTTTTTAAAACATTTTTGTTTTTAATAAGCAACATTAAAGATTGTAGCTAATTTTTAAGAGTTAAGGATTGTAACAATTTTTAAACATTGTATTCTAACTATGCACCCATAGGAGTCACTACGTACTTAGAGTATTTAAACTGACTGTTTGTTTTGTAAGAGTTGCCTATGATTAAGGGATTGTTTCCCAAAACGCGTAGGGCATTGTATCCCGAATAAACTTGTTCCTGATCAGAGTGCCGTCTTTTCCTTGGACTTTGCGGAGTGTTTTAGCAGGGGGACGCTGCTGACTGAGCACCTGATCGGGTATGTTTTGAGCAGAAGAACAAAGTGAGCTCTGAGCGGTCATTTCTGCCTGTTTAATGTTGGAAGCATAGGCGTCGGAACCGGGGGGGCACAGGGTCCGTAGCCCTCCCAGAATTCATCTTCTGTTTTTTTTGTAATTTTTTGCCTTTTTTTTACATTTTCTTTAAGATGGAGGGCGAGTTGCAGGGCAGGAAGGCGGGTTGTAGGGTGGATGGCAGGGCAGGAAGGCAGGTTGTAGGGCAGGTGGGGAGGTTGCTGAGCGGGCGGGGGGCGGGTTGCTGAATGAGCGGGCTTTTGTGAACTAGCAGGCGGGGGGGAGGGTTGGTCAGCGGGTGGGGAGCGGGTTGGTGAGCGGGTGGGCTGGTTGGTGAGCGAGCCGGCTTTGGTGAGTGAGCGGGCACTGGGGGTGGGTTGCTGAGTGAGCGGGTGGGTTGGAGAGCAGGCAGGTGGATGGGAGAGTGGGTGAGCTGGAGAGTGGGCGGAAGAGTGGGTGAGCTGGAGAGCGAGCGGGTAGGTGAGCTGGAGAACGGATGGGAGAGTGGGTGAGCTGGAGAATGGGCAGGAGAGTGGATGAGCTGGAGAGCAGGTGGGAGAGTGGGTGATCTGGAGAGCGGACAGGAGAGTGGGTGAGCTGGAGAGCGGGCGGGAGAGTGGGTGAGCTGGACAACAAGACATATTGGACAATCATATGCTAACAATGAGAGGGCTACGCATTTCTGAACATACATCCCACAGGGAGTTTGCAGTGGCACGTCACACACTTCTGCATTTGAGACTCCTGCGAATCCTCCTGATCTGTGGCCCACTGGGATTCCTCTCCCCCAGGCACCCTCGTGAATTGTCCTAGATGAGGGTGAGTGGTCTCTTCTGCGGCTTTGGGTTCTGGGGCTATGTATACATGGAATTGCCCCTTTGCCATCCTGCTGGGTTCTGGGGGGTATGTATAAATGGAATTGCCTCTTTGCCATCCCTTTGCCATCCTGCTATAGGTTCTGGGGGGTATGTATACATGGAATTGTTTCTTTGCCATCCCTTTGCCATCCAGCTATGGGTTCTGGGGGGTATGTATTCATGGAATTGCCCCTTTGCCATCCTGCTGTGGTTTTGAGGGTTTGTATACATGGAATTGCCCCTTTGCCATCCTGCTATGTGTTCTGGGGGTGTGTATATATGGTATAATTGCACCTTTGCCATCTTGCTGTGGGATCTGGAGGGTACAGTATGTATACATGGAATTGCCTGTTTTCCATCCTGCTATGCTATTGGTCCTTGGGAGGGTATTTATATATGGAATAATTGCCCCTTTCCCATCCTGCTATGGGTTTTGAGGGTATGCATACCTGAAATTCCACTGTGTCATCCTATTGGGGGTATGTATACATGGAAATGTGCCTGTGCCATCCTAATCTGATTTCCGGGGGTATGTATACATTGAATTGTGCGGAGCCATCCTGCCATGCTTTATGGGGTATTTATTCATGTCTACTGTGCCATCCTGCTTTCTGGGTTTAGGACATACAGAAAATACAGGGTTAAAGATATTGGTACAACGTTAATCCAGAAAATGGTCCAATTGCATCTTATATTTTGAAGCAAATTGGAGAAGCTTTAGAAGGGGTTGTTCTCCTTCTTTGTATCACCTAGAAGTTAGACAGGTTTTACTTAGGCCAAAAGGCTAGACGTGTCTTCTTTCAAACTAAATTACTATCTGTACATTTTAAAATAGAATAGGAGGGCGAACTTTACAGGGCAAGACTCTTTCTACACCTAAAAGACAAGGGACACTCCTTTGAAGATAGCAAGGTCCAAATCTTGGATAAAGAAGACCGCTGGTTTGAAAGAGGCATGAAAGAAGCGATTCATGTCAAGGTAGAGAAACCATCCCTGAATAGAGGTGGGGGCCTTTGATACCATCTGTCTGCTACAAACAACGCTGTTCTCACATATGTACCCAAGCAGTTTTAGAACACTTCACATTCCATTCATGCAACTCTCACAAGTAACACCTGTGTCTAGGAGTTGCACGACACATTGGTAATCCCATCACAGTAACTACACTGAATTGAATTCAGATGTTACTTCTTTGAAGAGTTACAATGTGCCATTGTGATTTGATTAGTGGAAGAGTTTATATGCCGAGAACTTCCCATACCAGTCAGTTGAACTGAAGAAGCTGCTCGGATGAGTAGTGAAACGTCTTCAATAATTACTCAGCAAGTCCTGTTGTTTTGAGTTACTTGTGTTAGAAATTATAATGTGATCCACTCTAGCAATATAGATACGGAGCCTAGCATATACTACTGAACAAATGGAGTAAACCAAAAAGACAGAAATCAGAGGGGATAACACGAGGGGAGATGGGACATAACAAGGAAAAACAAACCATAAATGATACACATGTAACATGACACCTATCTATGGCCACATAATACATGGATGAAGAGTAGCATTTGGAAAAGCCTGCATGTTAGTCATGTATTTTAAAACCTGTATATGCTTTAATGTTCTTTTGTTGGGACACTGTTAATACAGTGAAATTATTGTATTTTTCTCAATGGAGTTATAAAGCATTTACAAAAGTATTCACACTTTCTTAGAAAGATAAATTGCCTCTTGGAAGGTATCTGTTATGCATTCAAAAGAAGTTTGTTCAATAGGTATGCTTCTGTCACTAAATTCCATGAATATTTTTACAGTAGTTTTAATTGAACTATTTAGTGAGCAATAATGCAATATGTGTGACAAAAGGCAAGCTTTGTCAGGTTTTAAGGAACAGCAGAAATAATATTTGGAAAATATATGCCTGAATAATCAGAATATGATTTCCCCTGATTTTCTTACAGCTCTGTTGCAAAACTGTACGATAAAGCACCAAGGGAGTTATGCAAATATAAGGAGCAAAGCTTGTTATTGTTCTTATTATCAACAGGTAACATGTACTGGTTGACTATATAAAAGCAAAAATCTCATTGGTTCCAAGGCTACTTCACTTAACCCCTACATATAGGGGTCTTTCCAAATTCCTCTTTCTAGTCCTGCAAAGTAGGATATAGATTCCATAAACTCCTGTTAAGCTAATGAGAATCCTTAGTAATGGTTGAGGTGGTGTCCAACTGCACATTTAGAACTCCACATCATACACACAAAGGTGGCAAAGGTTTTAAGGCAAACAATCACTCAACACTGCCCAGTTTTAACATTAATTGGACAAACCTTACAATCTCTAAGGCAGTGCCTTGGCTCTTTGGGGCACACCTGAATATTTCAAGGAGTAACCACTAACCCACACTTACGTCCCTGTAATGTGTACATGTATATTTTTATTTATATACCACTGTTGTAGATGCAATATTTTTAATGCCAATAACCACTGGACTACTTACTCCACACTATCACACCTCTGTAAAACTTTGGGTTGCATGATTGTCTAACTGTCTTGTTTTCAACTCCCTTTCAGCTCACTTTCCTATATACTTTTGTAGGGCCTACACAACCCTGGACTCTGGTTATGTATCCTCCTTCCTCACAGCTACAGGAAAAACTGAATAAAAGCACATAGCAATACAACCTTCACTTTATACAATTCTTCTACTTTAAGAAGGATATTCTTACATAGACTGAAAGTGATAGAATTATACAGTATAGAAAAATGGAACAGTATAAAAATGGAACTAATATGAAAATGAAAGTATAAGAACTATTATGGAAATGGAAGTATAGAAATGGAACTATTAGCATATTGGCCACTATGTTCAATATAGGGAAAGGGCTTTCTACATTACTCTAAAGGCACATAAACAGGGTGCACCTGTATGATGTTCCTTTTTTTTAAACACCAAATAGATTTGCTTAGTTGCACATGGGGCAAGAGAATGCCTGTGCAACATATAATATAGTGGTTAATACACAAATTGTAACATATACGTGACCAAGGAGTTCCATGACCATATAAAAAACAAGGAGAAGTGCCTTTGGAACTGCAAGATGACTAGTGATGGGCGAATTTATTCGCCAGGGGCGAATTCGCGGCGAATTCCCGCGATTCGCCGCTGGCGAATAAATTCGCGAAACGGGCAAAAAAATTCGCCAACAAAAATTTGCCGCGTCAAAAACGAGTCGCGCGTCGTTTTTGACGCGACGCGCTGAAAACGACGCGACGTGTCGTTTTGCGAATCGGCGAAAAATTTGCGAATTTCTCTGGAAATTCGCAAATTTTTCGGCGAAGCGAAACGCGGCCGTTTCGCCCATCACTAAAGATGACTTTAATGTCCTCATATTTTACTTGTACGACACAGGTTTCAGTGAGTCATGTGACAGAAATGACAGATTATAAAAGATAACATTACTATGCACCATTTATAAGATGTAATTTACAGGATTTGCATGGCCCTTGTATAGTGTATTATTCTTATCGGGTATTTCTAAAGTGACAGCTGCCAACATATTTAATATTAGCACTATTTAATATAAGTGTGTACACAATCAACCATACAAATTATTTGCTAATACAGAGCAATAACATACAGAAGGTAAAGAGGATTCTAATTGTAACAATGTGCAGGTCTGAGACACAAGGTGAAAGTAATAATTGGTTTCGAATGATTGGTGTTGAATGGCTTGTATTGAAGGTCTTACAAAAGGGACTATTTATGATCAGGTTGACATACATCGATGCAAACCAGTGGCAGGAAAAAAAACTGTGTACAGTGCAAAACTCGATACATTTTAAATATTGGCTCGCATGGCATTGTGCTGCATTACAATGAATACATCCAGATTTAAACATTGAAACATTTTATCTGACACATTTTAATCTAATTTGCACTGGGGTCTACAGAGACACTTGTCATGTACGTATATAAATATCTGACATAACTGTCAGGCCTTTGTATAGCTATATGCCTAGGTAACTGTATGTGTTTGAATTGCCTTCCAGTTACACTATTCACCTTCCAGATGAACCTCTAAATACACATATAAATGCATACCTAGACAATTCAGAGCACCTGTAAAGAACAATGCTAATTACTAATTGTCTGCTCCTATATTAGCAAAATCATTTGTACAATAACAAACAAACAAAGGCATTTATCTTATATAGTTTTTAATAAGCATGCCATAATCACACTTCAGGGTTCTTAACTGCCCACCACTGTGTGTCCTATGACTCAGACCTTTACAAAATGTTAAATATTTTTGTTCCAAATCCAGCAGCATCATAAGTCAATAACGAAATGAATGGACCAGCATGACCGCAATAGTTTCCTTAGTGGTGATGAACGAGAGATTACTAATTGCAATTGTCTCATAAATACAGACAGCTTAATTAGTCTGCTACAAATAAGCAAGCAGTCTCAACAATGATTTCCCGCTGAACAGAAAGTGAGAAATGCAGACAGTGTTTGATGCATCTAAAGAGGTATAAGCAAGTCAGCAGGGAGTATCTGTCCTTTCATACTGATACTGCCAAGAAGCGTGTGTATATTTATTGATCCAAGTATTAGGACTGAAAAGGCAGCCACAGGAAAATAACACTGAAGGCAACAAAGTGACTGATCAAACACAGAGACGTCAGTTTGCTAAAGACCTTTTTTATGATGTATACTGGCCTATTTTGATCTATGACCAGGTTATTTCTAATTACCAGATTGTTGTACTCAGCAGGTTTTGTGAAA
>CM044442.1:84320295-84386231 GCA_024363595.1 Xenopus borealis | reverse complement strand
TGAGCCTTTAACCGCCAACACGTATGGAATACGTGCTTGGCGGTTAAAGGGTTAAGGCACTCTGGGAGACCCCTGATAGATCAGACCAAAACCGTTGGTTTAAAAAGTAGAAAAAGTCTTTATTTAACAATCACCTCGAACCTTACACGTTTTGTAGTCACTTAGTCATAGGCTTCACCCGGGGGCTGATTTACTAAGAGTCAAAGTGAATATTCGAATGCACAAATGCAATATTCGTAGTAAATTTTTGAAAAACTTCGACTATCGAATTGGCTACTTCGACCATTTGACCATTCGATTAGAATGGTCGAATAGTAAAATCCTTCGACTTCAAATTTCGAAAGTACTGTCTCTTTTTTACTTTGCCAAATAAAAGCTGCCGAAGTGCTATGTTAGCCTATGGGGACCTGATAGACCATTTTTCTATTTCCATTTTTTTTATTTTATTGAAGAAAAATCGTTCTATCATGTGCTAAAATCCTTCGAACAAACAATGTTTCTTCGACCTCAGGAATGCCAAATTCTGTGAAAAATCCTTTGACTTTGATGTCGAAGGATTTTAATTAGATGGTTGAATTTCGAAATATTTTACACTTCGAAATTTAACCTTTAGTAAATCAACCCCCTAATGAAAGGCTTCTCTTTCTCTGTCTGTCATAACAATCAGTTTGATTTTAAAGTAAAGCGGGGACATGGATAGAATGTACGTGTTCAGTACCGGATGCTACATGCAATGACCTGCCAGGTACATTCTTTTCTGTACGTAGACCCAAACACAATACAAAAGAAAGTTCTTGAACAACGAATTCACTTATTTGTCAGGTTTTCCCAGTCATTTGGCATTCTACATTTTGTTTTGTAGATTCAGGCAAAGTATATTCTCACTGTATTTTACAATGATAGGAAACATTCCTTCTTGTACAACATAATGGGGCAGATTTCTCAAGGGTCGAAGTGAAAATTTTAATTAAAAATTCTGAATTTCGAAGTAATTTTTGGGTACTCTTGCTATCAAATAGTCCAAAATTTTATATAAATTTAAAACATTTGATTCGAATTGATGTTCAACCGTACGAAAATCGAAGTACTGTCTCAAAAATTCAACTCTTTGCCACCTTAAACCTACCTAATTGCTGTTTTAGCCTGTGGGAGACCTCCTATAACCTTTAAGGACTGTTTTTAAAAAAAATTTAAAAATTCATTTTTTTGGAGGAAATCTTTTGGAATTCAACCCTTGATAAATGCCCCAATGTATTCAATTTACAGGTCAATAAAAGAATAAATGAACAAAGGAGCTGAGTTTGAATTTTGATGTCTTTTAATGTGTTTTAGAAGTTTACAGAATATATAGATGCATATGTTTACAGATTCCATCTGTTTGGTCCTAACACTTGGAGGCAGATTTATCAAGGGTCTAAGACAAAATTTGAATTGGAAAAATTTTGAAATTCGAGTTATTTTTGTGTAAATTTTGAAATCTATCATGTACTGTCTCTTTAGGGGGACCTTCTACAACCTATTTGGAGTCTATTGGTGGACTTTGAAAATTCAAAGTTTTTTTTGGAATCAAATGCGCTAAAATTTCAAATCTATCGATTCGAATTTGATCGAATACAGACCTAGTCGATCGGAAAAAAATTTAGAATTCATTTAGGCTTTTTGAATTTGAAATTCAACCATTGGTAAATCTGCCCCTTGATGTACAGGAGCTTAATAATAAATAGTGTATTCTAATACACTGAAATAATTATTTAAACATTTGAAATATAATAAATTTATATAGGAATAAGATGCAATCAAAATGGCTGTATTTACGTATTATGGTAATTTAGTGCAATACTTTAAATTGTGACACCAAGTTATGTCTATCTTTTAGCAATCAACCATATTTAGTAAGTTGTATTTTACTTTATAAATTAGCAAGAGCTCACTCTAACTTACAAAAATGAATGGTTTTTTGAACAGTAATTTAATAATTTAAGACACTATAGGGATCACTATACAGTGCTCCAGATGCAAGTCCTAGATCACTATGGGGTAGCAGATTGCACCCCTTATTGCTCATTTATTGAACACAAATCCAGGACATATTTACACATTGTTTACATTTATCCACAGGAGGATCAGAGAGGTTGAATACTGAGCCTGAAAATGAGACTTGTTGTGTTGAGGTCTGGGGTCTGTGTAGGGCACAGAATTGTCAAGAATGTTAGTGTATTTTGCAGCATACAGATTTACTCTTAAAGGAATACTACCTTCACAAAAGTAGACCATGGGTATTATGCATTCAAGCAGGTAGTATTCCCCTTGCACCTGTAAAACCCAGACTTTCCAAAAGACTGACAGGTGGTGAAATTCCATTTGTCCCTCCCAAAGATGCATTTTCATTGTACCAGAGTCAAGTGTATGTATGTATGTATAATGTTATTTGTAAAGCGCTGTTTATGAGCTGCACCGCTGTATAGTGCATAAAACTACAATTTATATAAGTATAGATGGGGAAAACAAATCACATAATAAATATATACAGAATCATATAAGGACAACAAGCTTAAGTGCTATGTGGTAAGAGACATAGTGGGAAGGAGGTCCCTGTTCCGTAGAGCTTACAGTCTAAGTGGATGGGAGGCTAACATACAGGCACAAATGGGAGATGAAAAAGTGTACAAGGTAAGGCATACTCAGTAGGCACAGGACTAGGCTGATGTTCTAGTGCTCCAAAAGTGCCAGAAAATCTTCTACCACTCCAGCCAATGCTTTGCATTAGGCATGGTGATGTTAGGTTAGTTGTTGGTCTATAAATATCCTTAAAAATGAATAGGTGTCTATAATACATTTATGTGCAGACATCAATTTCACAGACAGTTTGAAACTCAACAGTGAATGTTCCAACTAAAGATATGCCATATTAGATGGAGTCTTTAGAAGCTTCTAGAAGCTAAAAAAGTGTCCAGATACTTTTAGTTAAATATTATATACCCATTCCTTCTTTATTGGGCCATAAATAATTTTTAAGCATCATTAGTACCACCTATTAAAATTGGGTCAAAATCCTTTGTAAAACATTTTCATTATTTCCTCAGACTTTCTCAAACAGGCATCCAAAACTGACCCAAATCCAAAGCATTGCGGATATTATATCCCCTAACTTTACTGCCATAAGTGGTATAGGAACTGTGAGTACCATAGACAGGTCTGCGTGTGCCATAGACAAGTTTTGGTATGAATTGTTGTCAAACAGCATTTCTTTTAATAAAAAAAGTTGAACAAATAGTAACGTTCATCTTCTCTTAAAATGGGAAGTGGTTGTTGAAGCTATTTATTAGTTTAATTCTGGTTTCCCTGACTACATGTAAAGGATAATATTAAAGTACAAAAGAGGTCTGACAGTGACATTATAAATAAGCTTAAACTATGATTAAGCTAATAAAATTCAAGAAATTATAATTAACATAAAACAGTTCATATGGTTGGTTATTTGTTAGGATGAGGGTTGATAATTTCTTTTTCAGGTCAGGCATAATCAAGAAAGTAATTGAATGGAAAATAGTGTTTCCACATTACTGCATCACTTATTCAACTGTATGCATAACAGTTTTTGTAGAAATCTAGCTAAACACATTAATATTTAACACTCGGACTCTTATTAAAATTCATTCACCAATGAAGATGGAAATTTAGCAAATAAATATTCTAGCTTAATATGGGAAGTTTGAGCTCTATATCTGAATAGCTATTTTGATTTTGGAAATAGTATTTTCTATTTGTATAATTACAAACTAAAATTTGGGAATATGGGAATGCTCGGGACCTGGAGTTTTTCAGATAATGGATCTTTTAATAATTTAAATCTACTAGAAATCATGTATGCATTGAATACACCCAATAAGCTGGTTTTGCTTCCAATAAAGATTCATTTGCATCTTCCACTTATTTCTGCAATAACTACTCACGCTGGTGGTCTAGTGGGACGGGCGGGGATGCCCACCGCGCCATTGGTGGTGATGCCCCCTACGCTGCTCCTCTGTTCCTGTATGCCAGTTTCTTATGGAACTAAGCTTGAGCTTAGTTTTACAGAGAAATCATCTGGAAATAAGTAGAAGGAAAGTTCCTAGCTTCACTTCAATAGACTGCTGTGCAAGCAATTATTGCAAAGGTTCCCCTACCAGTTCATACCGGAAATAATCTGATGCTGATGAAAATATTGAAGAACATTTCCCCATTATTAATTAAACTAACTCAAAGTGAGTAAACTCAACCTTAAATCCTAATTCTAAATGGATAATTCTCAATTCTCAACATCTCAACACTTTTAGGACAAAAAAACATGACATGCCATTTGCCAGAAATACTTTAACAATACATACCTTTAATGCTTTAACTATATACTGTATATATATAGACTTTCAAGTGAATGTCTGCACTCTAAAGCAAACAATCTCAGTGAAGGAAGGGGTGCACGGTAAATTTGTATACACCAATTATCCACAGACCAGCACTCCCCATTATGAAAACTCAATTATTTATTGTTGCATAGTATCAATATCCAACGTTTCGGTCCTCATTAGGAGCTTATAGACAAAATACATATAGACAAATACAAGAGGTCATCTGTACTCAACCCATTATCAATATATTTAAGACATTGAGACATTTTACAGCTACTAAAATATGCCTTACCCTTTAAACAACAGGGATTGTTTGTCCATATATTGCAATATATTTAAGCTGGCCAACTACATCAAAGTCATCCCATATCTGGCCAGTCCTACACTCAATTTTCATCTTATTCATTAATAATTCTATTGCTTCATTAAACATTTTAGAAAGGGACTAAGTTTTACCTGCAACTTACTTGCTGCTTTTCAAAGTAAAACTAAAATGAAGAGAAAGTCTCTGTGACCTTGTCTGTGCTTGTGATTGGCAGTAAGGCAGAGCCAAGGCTTAGTAGAGAAATTGTGGAAGTGGAGCTCTCTGTTCATTAAAGGGGTTGTTCACCTTTAAAATAACTGTTGGTATAATGTTGAAAGTGATATTCAGAGACAATTTGCAATTGGTTTTTATTTTTTATTATTTGCCATTTTTAATTATTTAGCTTTTTATTCAGCAGCTCTCCAGTTTGAAATTTTACCAGCTATCTGGTTGCTAGGGTCCCAATTACCCTACCAACCAGGTAGTGGTTTCAATGAGAAACAGGAGTATGAGTAGGAGAGACCGTAGTAGAAGATTAGTAATAAATACAAATTACAACAAAATTTTGTCTCGTAACAATACAGCCTATAGCACAATAGTTTATGGGCTGCTAGGGGTCCTACACTGTGACCCCCATTTGAAAGCCATGTCAGAAGGAAAAGGCAAATAAATTAAAAACTATGAAAACTGAAGGATGAACACAGTAGCAGTTCCATGTATAATACACCCCCAACTCAATTGCCACAGCAGTATGGCAAAGGGACAATTCCATGTATAAATAACCCCATAATACAGGATGGCAAGGGGCAAGGATGGAGGATGGCACAGGATGGGAAAGGAGTAAGTCCATGTATAAATACTCCCCAAAACCCACAGCAGGATGGCAAGGGGCAATTCCATGTATAAATACACCCCAGAACACACAGTAGGATGGCAAGGGGCAATTCCATGTATAAATACCCCCCAGAACCCACAGCAGGATGGCAAGGGGCAATTCCATGTATAAATATCCCATAACTCACAGCAGGATAGCAAGGGGCACTTCCAAGTATAAACAACCTCCAGAACACACAGCAGGATGGCAAGGGGCACTTCCATGTATAAATACCCCCCAGAACCCACAGCAGGATGACAAGGGGCAAGTCCATGTATAAATAGCCCCCAAATAGCAGGATGGCAAGGGACAAGTCTATGTATAAATACCCCCCAAACCCACAGCAGGATGGCAAGGGGCAAGTCCATGTATAAATACCCCCCCAGGCCAGAACCCACAGCAGGCACCGCAGATCAGGAGGATTTGTTAAGTCAAGTCTGAAGTGCAGCAGACACAGGCCACAGGCCACGATGCTCCGATGTCTTGCTCCTCTTCCGGGCCTGGCTCTCTCTTTGCAGACTGTGGCTGGTGGGGCTTGGCATCCTTTCCTTCACTGGCCATTTCCACTTCACCGGTTTGGGGGGGGGGGCTGCGAAATGTAAGTGGATAGGAAGGGGGAAGAAGCCAGCCGTCACACACGACACACCAGTACCGATTTGGAAAGCAGTGGGCCCTGGGCAGATGCCCATTTTGCCCGCTTGTTAAAGCGGTCCTTTATTTACAGTTGCAAAAGAAAGCTGCTGCACTTAATAATTTTAAAAATATTCAGCTTTTTTCCCATTTGTACTTTGTATTTGGATCTATTAATACATTCCATGACAACTTTGGTTTTAGTTTGTGATTTTACTTGTGGTGTCAAACACCTTTAAAACCACTAAAATATTTTATTATAGTAGCCTCCAAATTGTTGCCACAAGGTACAATAAATGGTGACTATGTAGAACCAGTGAAGAGTGCTGTTCTATTTTGCAGATTCCCCTGATATATTATAAAATAATGCACCTCATATTGTAAAATATATGGCTATTACTAGTCTCCAAGGAGTTCCATGACCATATAAAGGCACAAAATCACTTTTGAGATACAGGCCATATAAAGGTACAAGGTCACCTTAGAGGTAACGTCTAATATTTTTCTGTTTTACAACAGAGAGTGCATTGATTATTATAATACACAAGCTTCAGTGAGTCATGTGACACAAGATCAATTGCTAAGCAGTAGTGACGGGCGAATTTATTCGCCAGGGGCGAATTTGCGGCGAATTCCCATGATTCGCCGCTGGCGAATAAATTTGCGAATCACCAGCAAAATTTCGCTTGGTGAAATTTCGCCAGAAAAACGAGTCGCGCGTCGGTTTTGGCGCGACACGCCGAAAACGACGCAATGAGCACCGAAAACGACGCGACGAGCGCCAAAAACAACGTGACGCGCCGAAAACAGCGTGACACATGTCGGAATAGACGCGACGCGCCAAAGTTGACGCGACGCGCGTCAAAAGCGCCACACGACTCGTTTCGCAAATTTTTCTCTGGAAATTCGCGAGTTTTTCGGCGAAGTGAATCTCGGGAGATTCGCCCATCACTACTAAGCAGCGATTATGATACTGATGACATCAGTAAGCACCATTTATAAGGATGTAACGTAGAGGATAGTCAAGGCTCTTGTGTATTACATAGATCTATAATTACAAACTGTAAAATACATTTCTTTGCATAGAACTAGCAGCACTAGATTACATTTATTCTGCCTACTGATTATTCATGAGGGAGTTTAAATATCAACAAAAATAAATACATCATACAATGAATATTCTGTGTATTAAGATACATAATCAGATTTCTTTATGCTGTCTTGCCTTGCTTTCTTTCTATCATCTATTCCGTTGTCTGTATATAAAGGTAAAAGGTATGAAAACATGGGTTTCATTAATAAAATGAACAAATATTCAGCACAACCCAACAAACTTAAAAAGGATTACTACTGTTCTGCATGGAAATTCCCAAAAGAATGTAGGGAGTACAGAACATATTTTTAAATAATAAATTAGATCTATAAAAACTGTAACTATAAGAACTGTCAGTTATTTCCAGGAATTGTTTATACTTTCTTTTTATCAGAATAGTCAGCAATATACTGTCTTATCAATGTATGCAGATCTATATTAATGAACCCTTACCGATGTGTTCATTATGTATCCTGCTCTGTCAGGAACTTGAATACACAATGTGCCTCTGCAATTTTCAATGTGTATGGTAACAAAAGGGATTTAAAACATGAGCTTAAGGCCATGATGGTAGTCTTTCTTGCGGAGCTGCTCCCTTATCTGATGAATGTGACACATCTGATCATTTTAAATGTAAATTTTCTGCATGTCTGTCAACCTCCCTTAAAGAAGAGGAATAAAAGAAAGCAAGAAAAGAACATTGAACTCTATGGTATAGATCCAGTAATGGATTGTATTTTTCTGAATCCCTTCTTTGGTTTACATTTTATTTGATTTACATAATAATATTGGACCAGCATAAAGGGATTAAATGCCAATGACAACTTTAGGTCGCATTCAGAAGTACTGTAGTAGTAGAAAGCAGGACAAATCCACGGCAGTAACTCTGACTGCAAAGAGTTTTAATGGGGGAAACTGCACCACAACATGTTTCAGGCAATACCCTTTGTCAACACTTGATGTCACAACATAGATGTAAATGTATCTGATGTTAAAAACCTAGCTGTTTAACTACATATTGGCATATGATCATGTAGTAGATAATAAATATCCTTGGAGTGTCTTCCTTTTGGGAAAGGAGTTAAGTTAAGTTGGTTCCTTAAAGGAAAACTATACCCAAAAACAATGTAGTTCTCTATAAAAAGATATTGCATAAAACAACTCATATGTAAAACCCTGCTTCGTGTAAATAAACCATTTTCATAATAATATACTTTTTTATTACTATGTGCTATTGGGTAATCATAAATAAAAAAAATAAGGACAGTCTCCTGGGATTGTATGATTCAACAGTGCACACAAACATACCAAACAAACTATAAAGTTAGGTCACATGAGCCAATTAACAGACAGAGTTGTGTCTTTTGCTTCCACACTTCATCCTGTTACAGTTAGAGTTGAAATATTTCTGTTCAGGTGATCTCTGAGGCAGCACACAGACCATCATGAAATGGAGGTTCAAGACAAGAGATGTAAAAGGTCAATATTTACTGAAATATATATTCCAGTTTGGTAAGATTATTGAATATTCCAC
Source organism: Xenopus borealis (assembly GCA_024363595.1). Classification (NCBI taxonomy): domain Eukaryota; kingdom Metazoa; phylum Chordata; class Amphibia; order Anura; family Pipidae; genus Xenopus; species Xenopus borealis. The sequence continues at coordinate 84,377,408 of CM044442.1, read as the reverse complement.
TTAATATGATAGAAACTATCTGTTGCTCAAGTATTCATTTTGGGAGTATAGTTTTCCTTCAAGGGCCAGGCAGATTAAATTGTATCACATAGCATGAATGATAATAAATCAGTAAATTCATTTAAACAAATACAAGAAATCCTCTGCATGCATTAACAATATGTTTAAAGGGCGCCTATTGCTAAAAAAAAAGTTACCCTCAACCAAAGGTGTGGGTTGATAGAGCCCAGATGGGGGTACCAGTACTTATTTTTAATAAAAAATGCCCCCGCCAGCGCAGGCAAACTCGCATCAGGAGGGAGCTCCCGGTGCGAGCTGCCACGATAACGGACACGCATGCGCATTTATGCGCATGTGATGTCAATCGCATGCGCATAGTGAAAATCGGTCACTATTTGAGGCCGCTTTTCTTATGCGCATCCACTGTCATGGCAGCGCTGGTGGGGGGCATTTAAAAAAAAAAAAAGTACTGGTACCCCCAACCGGAATGCGGGCTCTATCAGCCCGCACCTTTGGTTGGGGGTAACTTTTTTTAGCAATACTGTAGGTGCCCTTTAAGACATTGAGACATTTTATGCCTTAAGTTACCAAAAATGCTTTGGATTGTTTGTCCATATATTGCAATATATAGACAACTACTTCAAAGTCTACTCCTGGTATGACCAGTCTATTGCTTCATTATACATTTTAGAGAGGGACTAAGTTTTACCTGCAACTTACTTGCTGCTTTCAAGATTTTAAATCGATTTTTTCTTAAAGTGACAGTACTTCAAAAGTAAAATTTTTGAATTTGATCAGTTCAAATCAAATTTTGGGCTATTCGAATAAGCCCAAAATGAATTCGCAATTCAAATTTTTTAAATACGAATGTGATTAGAATTTTCACTTTGAATCAATTCGACCCTTAGTAAATGTGCCCCTTAGTGTTGATAATTTAAGTACTAGAGCCATAAAAACATTACAGCAAGTTCATTCACAAATTTAACTGTAATAGCTGTACCACCAGCACAAAAGGAACGCCCCAGAGCTATAAATGCAGGGTTTACATGACATGACCATATTACACGGGTTTATATTTAAAGATTGGCAGAATCAGATGCAGCTGTCATTGGGTGAAAAGCAAGAAATCAAGGACAGAGAAAGATGGGATGGGGTGGAGAAAAAGAGGGATGTGATGTCAAGGGAAGAAGCAGTTCACTTCTTTTCTTCTGAGCAGGCAGAAACACCCTTCCCCCATTTTTTGTGAAATGTCAAGTTTCAAGAGTTTCTGTACTTTATGTTCTCATATTATCTATTAATAACTAAATGTGTGTTTTCCTGCATGAACTGTTATATACTGTTATATGGTTTTGGCATTGTTATACTGTATAAGTGAGAGTGTGCATGGTATTATTCATGTTAAATAATTGGCACCGGCTTCAGGCCAGATTTTTTGCCTTCCTCTGGATCAAACAATGGATATACATGTTTTTTGTTTTCTTCACCATCTTATAGATATACAGACAGTTCCTTCAGATTGAGGCAAACTATCTGAAAAGGCACAACAGGACTGAGAAAACAGCAGTTTTCAATGAACGATAAGTTGTTCCCTCACAGGTTGCTTAGCTAGGAATTAACTGCTACAGTGTTAAGCTCGAACGGCTCTCATGTACAGTGGATGAAAGCAGCCAGAAGAAATTTAGATGGATGGGCGACAATGGTAGGGGTTTTGAGGGAAATTTTAAGTAAAGCAGCACACAATGCAATTTTTTAATACAAATTTCTTTTATCCCTTAAAGTAAAATTGTTCTTGCTGCCAGGAAAACGATAGTCAGACAAGTGTTCAAAGCAGAATTTTGAGCGTTTTGGTCTTTTTAAAGTCAATGTTTCTGCATTTTAATGTCTGAATTCTGAAATTAAAAAACAAAATGTGTACTTTATAAGGTCAAATTTGTAAGATGTAAAAGTCAGCTTTGAAATTCATAATCTGAAGTTTAATGGCACCAGTGCTCTTCCGTATTATTTCACAGGAGATAAGTAGCACCTTTTTCTTTCCATTGGGGCCCAGAGCCAATGTTCCCAAGAGAAAAAAATGAAACTGAGCTTTCGTAGTGACAAGCAGCAGCTACTTGTGTAAGAACATTAGATCGAATATCAACCAAAACCTTGACACAACTATTGTTTTGTTAATATTTGCTTGTGTTAAATTCTTTTTTTTTTTTTTTTTAAATAACATTACAATTTAAATAAATGAGTCCAGGAGAGTGTATGCAATGTTATCATTGAACTCATGTAGTTACCCCCTTAGTAGAATTCTATTGAAGTGAATATCCCCACTTATAAGTCTAGGACACTGACTCCATTATTCTTTTGTACAAAGGGTGTTGTGGGAGCACTCAAAGGCTAATGATGCCGCATGAGGTAACAGCCACAATGCTGCCCCTCCTCTCCCACTCTGCTCTTAAACCCTTAAGGGCAAACTCACTAAAGCGCGAAGCACTGGCGAATTTTCACTAGCGAAGTAGATAGACTTGCGCAACTTGGCACCCTTACGCCAGGCGAAGTTGCGCACTGAGGAAGGATCGTAATTACGCAAATTCACTAAGATGACCATTTTTCTGATAATGGTCTAATGTTTTAGTCAAATTGGTGTGACCAGGATTGATGAGGGGCATGGTCAGGTATGAATTTCCAGAATAAATTTCAAAATATTCATCTGGCACAGCAACATTTCGGACCACCTGGTCCTTTCTCAAGCTGACAAAGTCAGGTGGCCGGAAACATTGCTGTGCCAGATGAATATTTTGAAATAAAGGCGGTTTTATAGCTATATGGGAGTGCTGCTCTCTATTCTGGAAATTTGTCTCAAGGATGTGAAGGTGAACACATCAGCTGGCGTGCACAACTTAAAAGTAAGCTTGTGAATTTAAATGCTGGATGATTTTCTATATGCATGGTCGGGTATGCACAGGTCTTTTATTTTTTTATTGGGGCTCTATTTTACTTGTTGCCATTGATCTTAACCCAGGAGCTTAGATGGCCAATAGGCTAATAATCGGGCCTCCATGGGTTAAAGAGCACATGATTATTGATGGCTGCCCTGTTTATTCTCACCAACTTAGACACATAGTTAATAGTGCCCATATTAGATCATTCTGGACGAAGTTAAAAGAAATGTATTATTTATTTATTATTAATTACTTTTATTATTAAGGGGATTGTTATTGCCCTTGGGAGTGCAGTACTTTGCAACAACTTGAATTATGTTTTCTATTGTCATGTTGGATCTTGACTATAACTTGCTTAGCCAAATAAAATCTATGGCCTTATGAATAGGTAGGAGAGATTTGTGCACATCCACCTGTTCTCACTAACTCCCTCCTCACCCCTTGCTACTCCCCAAATATGTAACTACCGTGACCTCCATGCTCTAGATGTGTCACATCTCTCTCCTTCTTTTGACTCTCTTTACTCTGATATCTCCACCATCTCTTGTCCTAATGTGGCTACCTCTGTCTACTACAGCACTCTCACCAGTGCCCTTAATGAGCTTGCTCCTACAAAAACTAAACGTGCTAGACCCAAACCACTTCAACTTTGGCATACTGCTCAAACAAAAGTGCTCCAAATACAATCAGGTGCACTTGAGCGCAAACATCGCTCAGAATCAGACTTTTGGAGCTACAAATCTGCCCTGCGCTCCTATAACACCAGCCTCTCCCAAGTAAAACATACTTTACTTCACTCATTAAATCCCTTTCTAAAAAAACCAGCACAACTTTTCTCCACCTTTAACACTCTTCTTTCCCAATCTCCACCCCCTCCATCCCTCTTTCTCTGCTCAAGATATTGCTGAGCACTTCAAAAACAAAATCAACATCAGAAGGGACATCACACTACTCAACCCCCCTAGATTCCCGCCACCCTCCCTCCACCCTCCCCAGTCTCTCCTGTGCTCCTTCACCCCTGTCACTGATGAGGAAGTCTCAAAACTTTTGGACTCTTCCCACCTTACTACCTGTCTACTTGATCCAATTCCTTCAAAACTTATCAGCAATAACAATCCACGTCTAATCAAAGCCTTAACTCATCTATTTAATCTCTCGCTCTTAACTGGACTGTTTCCTTCTCAACTAAAACATGCTCTTGTCACCTAATCCTGAAAAACCCTCTCTTGATTCCTCCAATCTTGACAACCTCCAACCTATCTCTCTGCTACCTTTCATCTCTAAACGACTTGAGCGCCTAATCTACAACTGATTAACCTCATTCTTCTCTGACAATAACCTGCTGGACCCCCTATAATCTGGTTTTAAGCCACAACATTTTACTGAAACTGCCGACCAGACTAGCTAATGACCTTTTAACAGTTAAAGCCAACAATCATTTCTCACTACTAATACTACTTGATCTCTCAGCTGCATTTGACACTGTAGATCACCCTCTCCTCCTCCAGTCCCTCCATTCACTTGGCCTTCGTGACAGGGCCCTGTCCTGGTTCTCTTCTTACCTCACTAATGGTTCCTTCAGTGTCTCCTACATTGGCGTAGCATCTTCTCCCCTACCTCTTTCTGTTGGGGTTGCACAAGGCTCTGTCCTGGGACCCTTATTATTCTCCCTCTATACTTCCTCCCTCGGCAAATCAATTCTCTCCCACTGTCTGTCCAACTTTCTCCCAACCTTTCTGCTTTCAAGAAATCTCTTAAAACTCACTTCTTTCGAGAAGCCTACCCTCACTGCTATTGCTTTTAGAGGCAGTACTTAAACACTCACATATTTTAATGATCAAATGAATGGGGTGCAGGAATGATGAACATTTTGAAAGTAAACTTTAAAGCTTAAGAGAACATTTCTAAAATGGCACAGAAAGAATGAGGAAGTTGCACTGACATCTAAGACTTAGAGCTGAATATAATGTTTGTCAACTACCTGTGCATTTTTAATTTTTTAACACCATGTTTTTTTTTAACATTGGAGCTCATTTATAAACAGTGGGCAAATTTGCACCTGGGCATTAACCCATGGCAACCAATCAGATGATTGCTTTCACTGTTCAACCTGAAGCTGACTGAAAAATACTAATCACTGATTGGTCGCTATGGGTTACTGCCCAGGTGCAAATTTGCCCACTGTTTATAAATGAGCCCCATTGTGTTTTTAAAGGGGGAAAACTGTCATTTTTGAGGGAAATAAAAGAGTAAAAATCCTCATGATTTAATATGCTCTAAAAATTTTAATCCAAAAATACTCCAGCTAAAACCTGTCAAGCTCATGTAAAAGTCAATGGCATATGGTCCCTTTAAAGGAGCAGTAAAATCAACAAAGGAAAATGAATTAAGTTAATGAAAATATAACGCAAAGTTGGCCTGCAATGGTATGGTATGTTTGCTTCAAAAAGACTACTATAGTTTATATAAACAAGCTGCTGTGTAGCCATGGGGAGAGCTATTCAATGCTGAAAAGGGAGAAAAAACACTGGATACACAGCTTATAACAGATAAGTCCTGTAGTATACAATGGGATTCTACACCGCTTATCTGTTATCTACTATTTGTCTTGTGCTTGAATGGCTGCCCACATGGTTACACAGCAGCTTGTTCATATAAACTATAATAATCTTTCTAAAGCAAACATCCAAGTTTTACTAATGCAAGGCAATACTATATTACTTATTCATTACTTAAAAACACTTACATTTTTATTTATTTATTGTTCCTTTAACAATCGGAACATGCTTGATTGTCGAAAGTTTTTTGTTTCATGATCAGAATAAATCGAGTTTTTTCGGGCGACAATTCAAACAAGGAGCATGGTAGAAACTTTTGCACAATTCTGTCTCAATTTTTCCTGCACTAACAATGTAGAGAAGAATTGTTAGTGAATTAAGCCAAATCGTAGATGGGAGTTTAGTCAAATTTTTTTTTTAATCAAGTTTTAATAAATAGCCTCCCATGGGGGCAGATTTATCAAGGGCAAACGCAAAAATTCAAAGTAAAAGATTCAAATTTCGAGCTATTTTTGTGTACTTTGACTAGGGAATAGTTCAAATTTGAAAAACGTGAAAATTCGAATATCTAAATTTACTGTACTGTTTCTTTAAAAATTCGACATCGACTATTTATCATCTAAAACCTGATGAATTGCTGTTTTCACCTACCTCCTAAAACCTATTTGGAGTCATTTGTTGAACTTTGAAAAGTTTTTTTTTATAATCGTTCAAATCAAATTTGATCGAATACACTCAAAATTCTAGCGATGTGAATACAGCCTATTCCACTGAATTTTTAAAATAAATTTCGATTGGTCTTTTTTTTATTTGAATTTCGAGCTCCCATCACTTCGAAATTCAACCCCTGATAAATCTGCCCCAAATTGTACTGACTGTAATATTCAACATTCCCACCATTTTGGGTTCCATTACTTTCAGCATACAGTATGCTAACAACTCATCATAGATATTTCTGTGAACCATTGTGTTAAAGGCCCTGCTATTTTGAGCTTAATGAAATTACATTTTTATATGAACTTTATTATTCCAAAAAGTAGAATGCATAAGTTATACAAGAAGCATATTGTTACTGTGGGGTTCTGGAATGTATGCATCAAAGCTGTAACTCTATCCATATACAGGTATGGAATCCATTATCCGTAAACCCTTCATCCAGAAAGCTCTGAATTACAGGAAAACCATCTCTATAGACTCCATTTTAATAAAATAATTAATTTGTTTCTTAAATAGTAAAAGAGTATCTTGTACTTGTAGTAGTAAAGGAGTACCTTGTACTTGATTCCACCTAAGATGTACATAATCCTTGTAGACAAAAGGGATAGATCCCTTTTAAAAAATAAAATACAATGATGTATACTGTAGTCACCATAAAGCTACAAGACATCGACTGATAGCTTTTAGACAGCTCACTGATTTGCGATACGCCTCTATATTTTGAGGATGGGTGACACTGGGGCTCATTTATAAACTTCACGCAGGGCAGATTGGTTTGCAAAGTGAATATGTTTGCCCTTGGTTATATTTATAAAGCCGAATATGAGTGTGCAAACAGATTTGCGAATTTGTTTTTCATATTGCGAATGTCTATTAGAGCTTTTTAAATATGGCAAAAAAAGTGTAAATTGCGATTATTTATAAGCACACTCTGCGTTTGAATTACGCCACAACTTTGGTGACAGAGAAAATATTTGCAACACAGTTTCTATCAACGATATTTACACGCACAACAACATCGCAAAGTGCCGTACTCACGCAAAGACCCATCTTGTTTGTAACATAGTAATATAGTAAGTTAGGCTGAAAAAAGACTCATGTCCATCAAGTTCAACCTTTTTAACTTTTTTTTTTTTTAATTTTAACTTCCTAATTGGTAGTTGATCCACAGGAAGGCAAACAAAAAAAACCCATCCAAAGACTCTCCAATTTGCCTCAGAGGAGGAAAAATTCCTTCCTGACTTGTATAATGAGCTATCTTCCATAAGCCTGTATTCCCTCACTTGCTAAAAAGCCATCCAACCCCTTCTTAAAACTATCTAATGTATCAGCCTGTACAGCAGTATCAGGGAGAGAATTCCACATCTTCACAGCTCTCACTGTAAAAAACCCCTTCCGAGTCATTTGGAAAAAATGTATTCACAGGACAGGGACAGCTGTGCAATATTTTAGCGTTCAGGAAAAAGCATGGACAAAACAACCATTTGCGAACAATTATGCGATGCACAAACTTTATAAATAACCCTCACTGTTTATTATAATAGACAAGTATGTGTCACAAGCGACATCACTTAATAATGATTAGAACTAAACACCACTTATAAGTATCATACATTCTACAGGTTATTTAAAGCATTTGTTCATAACACTTATTTAAACACGTGTTTCAATAGCTTCTCTTGGTGGGGAAGGCCCACAAAGAACAAAAAAGCATACACTGAAATGTTAGCTAACATAAATACTACTTATTACTAATAAGTTTCCTTATCAATATAAGCTCTGAATACTTACCTGCTAAACTAAAACCCATAAATTAAACAAGTGTGTATATATTCTGCATAAATAAAATGCATTTCAGTGTACAATACTATTCATAATAGGGTATATGTTAAAATTGTATATCTTTTCCTAAGCAAGCGTTTAGATGAAAGCAACAAGGGAATATGAATGAATAATAGTTGACAATTTGAAAATAAGAAAGGCTTTAATCCCAGTGTAACTAAAGTTTTGGATTCTTGAATGTGTTCCTCTAAAATTGCCATTTTTTAAAGTCAAGGCAGCATATGCTTGTTAGTGAGGTCTTGTCCCAGACAGACCAATTATTTCAGAAAGATGTAAGTGAGGATACATGTGATGTTAAAAAAAAATATGCTGCAGAATATGACTTGTGGAAAGGTCATTGATATTAAAGGATAGGACTGTGAATAAAATATTGACTTTCAGCTGATTGGCACCATTTCAAAGTTTTGAGAGGAGGATGCATGTTGAAAGAAACATAGATTGTTGATGTTTGGTAGAATCCACTGAGTTTAAAAATTTTAAAACTATTTTATAAAGGTCCAAAATTATATCTAATTTGTTTATGATTGTTGTGTGATAACTGAGGATGAATAGAGTATAAAAGTGCTTTATTAGCGGGCTCATGCAGCCATTACACAGCAGTCACATAAACTCTAGCACCTTAAGCAGTATAGAAAGTACTGTGTATACACAATATAACTCATGTGCACATTGACATCTACAGGCCATTTGTATAAACACCACATATTCCTCCTATAATAGGAAGGCATTTGGGCAAATGTAATAAACAAAAACAATGCATCTTAGAGCAATAATATGCATTCTTCACATGACATAGTCCTTGGTCCATGCATGGTTCACTTTCTTCAGGCCTATCATAGTTTTCATCAGGAGTAGAAAATGTCCTTCATCAAATAGAACTTCTCTAGCAGGAGCAAGATGACTTGCATTCCATATGCGTCCATCAGACAGTTCATATGTGTATGATCCTCGCTGGTGTCTCATTTCAAGTGGTGTAGTATATTTATATTGTCCTTGTTTCAGTAGTCCTGGTTTATTAATTCTGACTAAAGATCCAAGTGCACTTCTCTTGCACCACATTTTCTGTCAGTATAAGCCTTGCATTTGGCTTGTTGACATTTGACAATATCAACAGTAGATGATTTTGTAGGAACAGTATTTTGTGGAAGATGTCTGCAACATATAACTAAAGTGAGCATTTGTCTGCCATGCAATAATTCAGCTGGAGATGCTTGGGTTGTTGCATGGTATGTTGCTCTATAGTTATGTAGGAACTCTGTTGTAAGTACTTTCCAAGATTTCCCTGTAAGGTTTGCTGTGTGTAGTGGTTCTTTCAGACTTATGGGAAACAAATGCAATTTCAGGCCATTTACTGTAATAGTCTATCAGAGTTATAGCAAATATGCAGTCTATAGGAGCAACTGCAAAGGACCCACAATATCAATAGCAAGTTTTTCCCATGTTGAATCAGGAAATGGTACTGGCTGAAGGGGTGGTGTATGTGTAATAGCTGTTTTGTCATTATTCTGACAAGTAACACAAGAATAAATGGCAGTTACCACATCAGCATCCATTGCTGGCAACCAGTATAGTTCTCATAGTCTTTTTTTTGTATGTACAATTCCTTGATGACTCTCATGTGCAAGTTGTACGAGCTTTTCTCGCAAGGTCTCTGGTACCAGTAAGTGGTGCGCTCCACGGACAACATAGCCATCTACTAATTACAGTTTGTGTCTAATCCTGTAGTAATGTCAAAGCTCAGGACTGAGTTTCTTCCCAGCATTTGGCCATTTGCTTTGTAAGATGTCCGGTAGTTTTACTTGAATTGTACATGTGAGACAAGCTTGTTTAAAATCAGCAGCTGTTGCTGTAGATGATAGTAAATCAGTCAGTGCTACAACTTCTATGTCCTCATCTAGTATATCAGAAGCTGCAGGTAAAGGTAAACATGACAAACAATCAGCAGTAACGTTTTTCAAACCTGGTTTGTATTGCATTAGCAATACAACGCTATAGTCTTAAAGTGGACCCGTCACCCCAAAAAAATATCAAAATAATATTTTTATCACATTAGTCAAGCAAAATTAACATTAATTACACTATATAAATGATTTTAATTTTTTTCCTTCAGTCTGGGAATTCAAAATTATAGCAAGCTGGCAAGAGCCATTTTATGGACACTGTAATTAAGGCAAGCCTTGCATCATCTTATTTGAGCACCAGAATGGGGGACCCGATGTCTATCCCCATGTCATGGCTACCCAATTAAATGGTTAAGAGAACTAGGGGAATGTGTGGGGAGCAGTGGCATCTAGGAAGTGCTGAATGGAAAGTGAAAGTAATTGTCAGCCCCGCCTCTATGCCTACGGCATAGAGGAGTGGCAGACAATATTTGATTGACAGCTGAGATCTTTAAATTAGCTTAAAACAGCTATGAATGCTTTAATAACAATTTTAAATTGTTTTTCATGTTTAATTTGAAAAGGACTTATTATACAGATTTTTGTGTCTGGGTGACGGGTCCACTTTAAGCAGCTGTAGTAACCATAGTGGGTAGTGCAGGATCAAATAAAGTTAATGATGCACTGTTAACAATTAACTGTTTCACTATTTGAAAGTTATGTTGAGCAGTCTCTGACCAAACAAGACTTGAAGTTCCATGTACTAGTGCTCTAAGTGGCTCCACAACTGAAGCTCGGAAGGTTTGAGAATCAGATGGAGTAGATGCTTGTGTAACAGTGTTGACATAGTTACATAGTTACATAGTTACATAGTTAAATTGGGTTGAAAAAAGACCGAGTCCATCAAGTTCAACCCCTCCAAATTAAAAACCCAGCATACATACACACACACACATCTCCACTCTTTCAAACACAAACCATATACCTGTATGCCCATAGCTATACTAACTGTAGAGTTTAGTATCAAAATAGCCTTTGATATTATGTCTGTCCAAAAAATCATCCAAACCCCTCTTAAAAGCATCAACAGAAGGAGCCATCACAACATCACCCGGCAGTGCATTCCACAACCTCACCATCCTGACTGTGAAGAACCACCTACGCTGCTTCAAATGAAAGTCCTTTTCTTCTAGTCTGAAGGGGTGGCCTCTGGTGCGGTGATCCTCTTTATGGGTAAAAAGGTCCCCTGATATTTGTCTATAATGTCCTCGAATATATTTGTAAAGTGTAATCATGTCCCCTCGCAAGCGCCTTTTTTCCAGAGAAAACAACCCCAACCTGGACAGTCTCCCCTCATAATTTAAGTCTTCCATCCCCCTAACCAGTTTAGTTGCACGTCTCTGCACTCTCTCCAGCTTATTTACATCCCTCCTAAGGACTGGAGTCCAAAACTGCACTGAATACTCCAGATGAGGCCTTACTAGGGATCTATAAAGAGGTATAATTATGTTTTCATCCCTTGAGTTTATGCCCTTTTTTATGCAAGACAGAACTTTATTTGCTTTAGTAGCTAGAGAATGACACTGCCCAGAATTAGACAACTTGTTATCTATAAAAACCCCAAGATCCTTCTCACTTAAGGAAACTCCCAACACACTGCCATTTAGTGTATAACTTGCATTTATATTATTTTTGCCAAAGTGCATAACCTTGCATTTATCAACATTAAACCTCATTTTCCAGTTTGCTGCCCAGTTTCCCAACTTAGACAAATCACTCTGCAAAGTGGCAGCATCCTGCAAGGAACCTATAGCTATAGACATGGTCAGGGTCAGGCAGTAATCCCTCTTGTGAAATTATACGACCCAGAAATGACAGTTGAGATTGTCTGAAGTGGTATAAGTCTAAAAGGTTTGGTTTAAGACCTGCAAAATGAATGCATTTGAGAACCTTTTCTAGGTAATTGTCATGAAGATCCATAGTTAGAGCGTAGACAATTATATCATCTAAGTAGCATTGTACACCAGGTATGTCATGGAGTACAGAAGACATCAGTCTTTGAAAACAACTCGGTGCTGAAGCCAATCCATAAGGTTGAACCGAGACAAACCATCAGGGATGATAAATACAGTGAGGTCTTTGCTTTCCTCGTGCAGTAATACTTTATGATAAGCACTATGAAGATTCAAGGTAGAAAATAATTTTCTCCTCTGAGTCCTGAAAATATTTCCTCTATGTGTGGCAAGGGATGATTATCCATGACAACTGCTTTATTAGGTTCACAGAGATCAACACACAATCGAATACCTCCAGTTTTCTTCATTGTTACAACAATTGGTGAAACCCATTAGGAGGATTCTGATTTTTCAATAACATCTTGCTCTTCCAGTTTTTTTAGTTTTTGTGAGACAGCCTCCCTTATATATTAGGGCAATTGCCTCAATTTCTGGTGTACTGGTTTTACATCTGATCTCAACTTAACTTTGTGCACAAAGTTCTTTGCACAGCCCAGTGAAGTGTTGCTTTGTGGTGAAATTTTAGACACAGGCTGTGTGGCAGGCACTGGTGCTGTAGTAATGAGACCCTCAACTATTTGTAGGTTAAATGCAGCAAAGAGATCCATTCCAAGCATAGCAGTACCCTTATTCACAAGGTAAAGGTCACATTTTTTTATTCAAATTGTACAGTCACTGACAAGTAACCAAGCACACTGATTGGATCCTTTAAGTAATTGACCAGTTTTAGGGCAGGTGCAACAAACCTATCTTTAGCAAAGTATTTCAAGAAAATATCCTTTGGTAGTATAGAAACAGCTGAACATGTATCAAGCATCAGGTTAATGGGGTGTCCATTGTCAGCAGAAGCAGTATAGACATTGGCAGTGCATTTAAACCTGTCTGGAATAAATGTACCAGCTTTGTCCACACTTAATACTGTAAAATTTGTACTAGAGACTTCATGAACATCTTTAACAGAACTACAGCAGATCTTTGCAAAATGACCTACCTTTTTGCATTTTTGGCACTGTATAGCTTTTGCAGGACATGTAGCATAATTTGCAGTGTGTTGTGTTGAACCACAGCTTAATCAGTATTTGTTATTTCTATTTTCTGCATCTTTTTGCAGTGACTCCCTTTCCTTTGCACTGTATTTTGCCTGTGACTCTGCATTATTAGGCCCCAGTTCTGGATTCACAGTCTGTATATTCCCAGCAGTTCCCTGACTGGAAGTTTTAGCCTCTGCCATGGCTGTTTCAATTTGGCTAGCAACTGTAATAGCCTTTGCAAGGGTTAAATCCTGCTCTAGGAAAAGTCTCTATCTAATGCATGGTGAATTAGTTTTTTCCACAATTTGGTCTCTTAACATTTCATCTGTTAGATTCCCAAAGTCACAGGTAACAACAAGCTCTCTCAAAGCTGCTACAAATTGTTCTCTGGATTCGCCATTACCTTGTCCAGGTATTTATATTTTTCAACAACCACATTTACTCTTGCCATGAAATGAAAAAGTTCTTTATAGCAGTAAGAGCAGTTTCATAAATCTCATCAAGTAATGATAATGTATAGCATATGCACTGTCCCTCTGCTCCCAGGCAGTGAATAAGTAAAGCATGCGTTTTAGCATCAGAAATCACCCCTACTGCTTCTGTTTTATTTGATTTCATCTGAGAGTGTGTGAGAGCGCTATTGTTCCCCTTTCCTACTATTGCAATACTCTGCAGGGACAGCTGCCATATATAATTAAATCTATTTTTTATAGCTCTACATATACATTCTGTAATCGTGTAAACAATTGATCATTTTTTTCAATGTTTCTTTTACTTATCATTCTATGCTGAAAATTGCCATCTAGTAATCCATGCTCAAACTTTTGCCTTATTTTTTCACGATTAAATATGCATCTTATAAATATTTATGTTGTTTTGAATTGCATTCTGAAAGCTTGTAAGAAGAAATGCAACATTCCACAGGTGATTCTATATCCGGTTCATTATTTCTTTAACTAATACTACAAGGGTCTGTGTCTGGTTAAAAAAAATGTATAAAAAGATTTAGAAGATGGTCAGGTTTTTGTCACCACTTGAGTAATGATCTTTAGCTCATTCTCAGTCTGTTTACTCAGAATCTCTTGGCATGCAGTTTATTTATTCTAATGCTTGCTCAGCAATCCTTTGATAGAAAATGCCCATAAGAAAGAAATCTGACTTGCTATGTGACTTCAGCTATCATTTAAGTCATTGGAGAACAATATATACCTATGTATTTGTAAAATTCACAAGGACTAAATATTAATAAAGTATTCTCAGAAATATTACAACATGTTTTATTTTGCTTCCCTGGTTTTGGCTGGGGTCTTAATTTAAATCAACTCTATATATATATATATATAATGTCACAGACAGAAAAACAGGGGAAGAATTTCTCTGATCCCCTACATTAGAGTATGCCAGTGGTTCTCAACCTGGGGGTCGAACGACCCTTTCACAGGGGTCACTTAAGGGGTTCCAGGAGCAGGTTCATCTCTCTCCCCACTAGCCCTGGGGCAAGGTTGTAGCTCTCTGGGTGTTGGTGATGGGAGGTGTAACCTGTGTAGGGAAGCCAGTTGCACTACAACTTTCTATATCCCCTTAGTAGGGTCTAGGGTTGTCACCTTTTCTTGAAAAAAATACCCGCCTTCCTATATGTTTCGCTTTTTTTTTCCTATTAATAACATTGGGATCAACCATCAAAAATACCGGCCAGGTGGCAACCCTAGTAGGGACTGCCATACAGCTCTCCCTGCCCATTTAAAATTTGTAAAATCAACATGGTAATTGGGGTGTGACCACAAAATAGGTGTGGCAAAAAAATTTTGCCACACTACGCACGGCAAACAAACCTTTATGCAGCCACGCTGTCTCCTGTAGTTTCCTAAAAATTTATGGTTGGGGGTCACCACAACATGAGGAACTGTAGTAAAGTGTCGCCGCATTAGGAAGGTTGAGAACCACTGGAGTATGCAATGAAGAATAATCGGGAAAAACACCCATACAAAACATTTGATTAGTTGAAACTGGACAAGAGTTCCAAACGGAATTTGCTTCACCATTGACATAGATTATATAAAAATAAGTTATGCTCAAAATAAGGCTGCATTCAAAAATGTTAACTTTGGCATTTCTAAAAAGCATAATCTGTGCAATGTAAGAGAAGGCAGCTAAAATGTATATTAGACACATAAAGCTGCATCCTTTCTATCTCAGCTCTTTTTCAATTAGCAAGTCCACTGTAGCATATCATTTCAATGAACAGAAATTGGTGGCTGTTCTGGAAATAACTAGAAAATATTACAGTAAGTAATGTGCTGACTGCTAATGCCAGTCTCTTTGATGTTTATAAAATAGTGCTAATTACAAATTTAAATGTCTATCAACTTTGATTACATTAAAATACATTGTTTTTAGTATATAGTTAAATAGATCTGTCATTTTGTTTTTTCTTGTATCCATATATTATATGTGAAAGGGGTGCTTTGCAAATATATTGCACTAAATATATCTAATAAGAGAATGCTAGTTTATTCATTTGAACATACTAGACAATAAAGCATAACTTTTTTTTTTATAATAAAGAGATGTTTCAGTATAAATGAAAAGTAATTGGTAGCTTAATGCCTAGAGGAAATGACTAGAGGAACACTCCTGGAAAACCTTTGTTAAACAACAACTACATTAATCTCTAATGCGTAAAGCAGCAGGTAAGGATAACATGCTCAGATTTGGGGAGATTAGTCACCCACCGACAAATCTCCTCTTCTTCGGGTGACTTATCTCCCTGAACTGCATTCCCCTGCCTTCCTGCCAGCTCGGAGAGCTTTGTTTTCCGAAGTTGCTTGAATTTGCATTACAAGGGATAGGAATTAGTGATGTGCGGGCTAGCCAGATACCCGCAGGACCCATGGGTTGGGCAGGTTCGGGCCACCTTCACACCCCCCTTTGCCACTTACTTTACACTGGCAGATTTTCGCAAGATTTCGGCGGATCCAACGATGGGCGACAAAACCTAGGATCAACAAGGATCGAGGCTGCAACACCATCTGACTTTTTATTACTTACCTTATTTCCGTTGCATCCGACTTGAGGCAGCCGTTTGTCGGCCAGTGTCAGAACTGCTGAAATCACGTGAAAATCTTTTGTGTAGTTCTACCTTTATAGCCGCATGCCTGCTGGACCCCAACCTTTTGTAATGTCATCGGTGGAAGCCGGAGGTCTGGCTCGGGCGGTGGAGGGAGGATGAGTTAGGTCAAAAAACTTTAGAGTTTGAGTTGTTTTTTCACATTTTTAATTGATCAAGTTTTTTTGCTTAAAAAGCTGATTACTGGGAAAATCTTTGAAGCAACACCAAGCAATATGAAAATGAGCATCTGTGCAAGTTTACGGTTTGATTAGCCTTACCTGCCTCTTATCTAAAGGAAATATTCTGCTACCACTAACAAAAGAGTGATTCTCCTACGCACATTTGAGATTTTAAAGTTTAAAATGTTTCTACATCTGCCCATTAAAGACCCTTTTTAGATTATGCCCATATTAGAATTGAAAAATAACGTTTTAATGGAAGACCTAATTTTATGCAGCATAAAGGAATCTAGAATATTTATGTGAGCTGAACAATATATGATGGTATATTGCTTAATGTAAATTGAAAGCCTCCCTGATGTTACCAGGTCCCCTACCAGGCCAGCTCAAGGTGGCTGATGAAATATGTCTTGCATCTGATTAGTAAAAGAACTCCTTTTTGTCTGTACCATGCCATAATGTTTATGAACTGACATTACAGAAAATAAAGATTCTTGTCAAACTTCAGTGGCATATTGAAAAAGCAATAGAGGAGAATGCAGATCTAGTGCATCTTTCAAGGCAATAGTTTCACAGGTCTCAGAACACTGTTTGCATCAATATTTAGAATTAATGCATCCTAAAAGAGAATAATTGGGCTGTTTATGGCGGTAGCTCAGACTTACAAATTCAATATACTGTTACACTTATCTGGACAAGACTTTTATGGCTTTTATTGTCTTTAATTTATTCAGTATTGAGTGGAGTTCAAATGTATTCATGTGCTGCACTGATCAATCTGTAATGATTTGCAAAAGTCTCTCCTTCCAAAGTTTCCACGAAACTGACCTTTTACTCCCCTTTTTTTCTTTACATTTATGCTGATTGCTTTAACTTTGTAATCATATAGCTTTGCATGTGCTGTTAAAATTCAGTTGCTATTGAATTCCTGAAGTTAATGCAAAGCCTTAAACAAAAATTGTAAATGTATACTGTATCTAAAATGAGCAGATCCCACATTTTCTAAGCAGAGGGAACAGCCTGCCCTGTATATGACCTTCTTCTGCTGCCTGATCATTGTGAAAGGATATTCCAACATAATAGAAAACCTTTGTATGGAGGCTTAAGTATAGATTGGAGAAATCAAAGATTAAGCATATTTGGTTATTACTGGGAATGGAAGAAAGGAGGGTGCCCAAGGGTTCAGGTTGTGTCAGTTCTTGCTTTACAACTATTAATGGTAATGCATTTATGAAAAAAAGTGATTGTATAAGGCAAGTGGTGCACAGGTTTACAGGTATGGAATAGATTACCCAGGATGTTTGGGATTTAAAGCCATTTGTAATTTGGATCCCTATACCTTACAAAAACATTTAAACATTCATTTAAAAATTCCAGACCATTTCTGAAATAATTAAGTTACTCTTCACTCTTCTAATTTCTATCAACTGTCTCTCTTCATTCTCTCTACTTGCAGGCAGTACTTGAATTGGTGGGAAAAAAGTGAAGAGATGCTCTGTGTGGTAGGCGGAGTGCAGCATGCTAAAACAAGCCCCTCCCATAACCATAAGCCACACCCATTATTATATTAAACCTCACACACCAATACTTCTTAGTTTCACCCACTTAAAGCAAAACCATTTTGCTTTTTCCATTTTGGTATTTCCTTCTAATGCACAGTTTAATGCCCAGTGTGCATAGATTTATGTAGATGTATGTGACATGAAGAGACCCCAAAACGGAAATTGTGCATATGACTTGTCTTGGCTGTCAGTCCAGCTTCTGCATGTGTATTGTTTCATAACATAGCACAACCCCATCATATTCTATTTTACCTAAGATTATTTCATATAGATCATTCTCTCACTATTCTGTAACCTGCTGCTGTTTAATACCTTCATTTTCTCTTTTTGCTTCCCTTGTTTTCTACGTCTCTCTTTTTCTCTATAACCCTCTCTGATGCCTCCACCTTCTTTATCTGTTTAACACTTCTCTATCTCTTCTCTAGTTCTCTCCCAGCAATCTTTTTTCTCCTTTTATATTCTATTATTTAACTATATTTTATTTTACCTCTGCATTTTATTTGCATGCAAACATGGAGAGGAGCAAAAGACAGTTCTGGGATGCAAAACTCCATGTCCATCCCTCCCCAATTCCAGCACTGCTTGCAGGGACTATCTCTAGAGCAGTGATCCCCAACCAGTAGCTCATGAGCAACATGTTGCTCTCCAACCCCTTGGATGTTGCTCCCATTGGCCTCAAAGCAGGAGCTTATTTTTGAATTCCAGGCTTGGAGGCAAGTTTTGGTTGTATAAAAACCAGGTGCACTGCCAAACAGAGCCTCGATGTAGGTTGACAATCCATATAGGGGCTACCAAATGGCAAATCACTGCTTTTATGTGGCATGCTAGTGTTGCTCCCCAACTCCTTTTACTTCTGAATGTTGCTCATGGGTTCAAAAGGTTGAGGATCCCTGCACTAGTAGATAATAACCAGTCAGCTGTTACTCTTTCTCGTAGTTTAGTTCACATTGTGATGAAGTTGGGAAAAGCACTGAGATAGTTCTCTGCAAAAATGGAAGGTACCACAGTACCTACATACATAGGACCTATTCTATTATTGTATAACAAAGAGAAGTAGCAAGATAGCTGTGAAAAAAGCCCACCAATCACAAAACATAAAAACTTGTGGTTTTCTTATCTCTTGCTCCTTTGGCCTTTAGAGATGAGCTTTGGGTTCTTCTGTTTGTCCTCAATGCTTGGGTGGTCCTTGCACTTGCATTACAGTTCAAAGTAAAAATAGATTTGTTGTGTAGACATTCAATGTGAAAATTTACTTTCAGAGTGAAGCAACAGAAGAGGCAAAGTGGCTACAGTTTGTTGCTGACCTTAACATTGGATGAACATATTAATTCTGAAATAGTACAGAGTTTTTAATAACTGTTTTTTTTTTTTTTACAGGTATAGCTACTGTACGTTTTTTTCAGATAAAGATTTTAGTCATGTGGATCTCCATACTATAGAAGAGTATACCCCAAAAAATTTGCATTAATCAGCTGATGTGTAAAAACCCTGCTTCAAGTAAATAAACCATTTTCATAATTATATACTTTTTTGAATAGTAAATGAAATTGGGAAATCATAAATAGAAAATATTGTCTTAAAAGATTAATTATTTCTTAAACTGGAGTCTATGGGATGTGGCCTTCCTGTAATGCTGGATGATGGATCTCTGGTTATGGATCTGATACCAGTGCTAAGAAATATAGGAGATTGCATTCCTGTGGATAATTATTTCCAGATTATATATCTCCATATCAATAAATGGTTAAAACTTTCTACTTTGACTTAAATGGGTTGTTCACCTTTAAATTAACTTTCAGTATGATGTGGAGAGTGATATTCAGACAGGTTGTAACAGCGCTGGGCCAGGTGCCCCAGGCAGTCTGGTCAATTGCAGCGCCCTACAGGTGTGGGTGCATAACAAGCTCACACATGTGCAAAGAAAGTGTGCAAGAATGTGCAAAAAATTGTGTGAGCACATGCACAAACAAAAGAAGAGGTGAATGCCACAGTGCGCATGTGCGAAGAAGAGCAGAGACCAGGGACTGAACTAGGGTGTAGGAGAGGCAGAGAAGGTACAGCACCCTAGGTACGTGCCTACTCTGTCTACCCCTAGTTCCGATCCTGGGTTGTAATTGGTTTTCATTTTTTTATTATGTGTGATTTTTTGAGTTATTTAGCTTTTTATTCAGCAGCTCTCTAGTTTACAATTTCTAAAATCTGGTTGCTAGGATCTAAATTACCATAGCAACCATGCATTGATTTTAATAAGAGACTGGAATATGAATAGGAAAGGGCCTGAATAGAAACATGAGCAATATAAAGTAGCAAAAACAATAAGCATTTATCCTTATGGGCCATTTGCTTTTAGATGGGGTCACTTGCTCCCATTTGCTAGAAATAGTAAGAAGAAGAAGGCAAATATATTTCAAAAACTATAAAAAAAATAAATAATGAAGTTGAAAAGTTGCTTAGAATTGTCCATTCTGTAATATTACTAAAAGTTAACTGAAAGATGAACCACCATTTTAATAGTGTAACCAAGTTTATATTCTAATTTAGACAATGAAGGTAAAAGTAGTTGTTGCAGTTGAATTACACTTCTTAGTGAGCTTCTGCCTATATAGCTATTGGCTTCATTGTATGCCTTGTTTTAGATATACAATCTATTGTTTGATGATATACTGTATATTGTAAACCATACTTCAAAACAAAATGTGAAAATTATTTCATGAGATAAATTGAGGCTGCAAGGCCACAAATATGCATTGTGTCAGGATAAAAGACGTACCCACATGCATTATCTGGATTCTGTAAAATCAATTGTGGAACTGGAAACCTATTGTTACAATGATTCATTCCTGGAAGAATTCATAGAATGATATCATTAGGTGGAAAGTGATAACGTTCACAAGTTTGAGCAGTGCCTGTATATACAGTAATTTGGCAGTATGGTGGTGTGTGAGACTGAGCCATGATAAAGGGAAAAGCAAGGGATGAAACCCAAAATGCTGGTTCCTGGCATAACTAAGTAAGGTCACACTGGGAGATTCGGGGAGATTTATTCGCCCTGCGTTTCCTCATGAGGCAACTTTGGGCGGCTTCAGAAAACGAAGCACCACGAGTTCCATTCGAAAGGCGATTTTAGCAGGCAGAAGACAGGGAGAAGCAGTTTGGGGGGGTTAAGTCACCCCAAAGAAGTGGTGATTAGTTGCCGGGCGACTAAATCTCCACGAATCTCCTAGTGTGACCTTACCCTAAGAATATGTATGCAACAATACAGGGTCTGAAACAGTAACATAAGCAAAAATAAAAGATAAGGATCGTACACTCTTTGTAAATGAAAAAAATATTTATTCCATGTTAGTTACAAAAATCAGCAACAACATGTCGCCCTAGGTGTTTCGGCCCACAAGGGGTCTTCATCAGGGGCATAAAAATAATAAAAAAAAAAGGCAGAAAGAAATGCATATTTTTCATGGTTATATACCTTATGTCTAATGATGTTCACAATTGCAGACACAAGCACATCAGCGCGTGTGATGTCATTTCCGCCACCTGTAACCAATACCTCAGACTATTAGCATGCTGGGATGTTACCTAGAACGCAATTGCATTCCAAAGACCGGAAGTAATCGTGTCACCAAAGAAAAAGATTGTGGCATAGTAGTAGGGTGACACGCGAACCATTGTGGACATTATTCTAAGATATTTATATTTATTAAAGGGTCTTAATCTATTAGATCACTAGATTGGCAGTATATTCATGAATAGCATTAAATTTACATTATTACCAACACAAGCGCGTAGACATATATTTCCGCTGCCTGTAACTGATTTCTCCTCATATTGTGCCATAAAAAGATTGGCATAGGACGGGGCCACATTACTCCTCATTGCCGTCCCTTGCTTCTGCCTATAAAAAGCATTTTCAAACCTAAAATAGTTGTGATCAAGTGTAAAGCATAATAACTCATATACAAAAATAGCCAAGGTGTTTTCAATCTGCCCATCCATTAAAAGTTCTTACATTGTGGATTTACCCAGATCATACGGCAAATTAGTATATAGACTGGTGATGTCCATAGTAACTGATATGATCTTTGTTTGTTTGGCTGAATCAATCTTAATAGAATGTAATTTGGAAAGAAAGTCAAAAGAATCTTTAATAAAAGATGGAATATTTTTAACATATGGTTGTAAAAATGAGTCCACAAACTGTGCAATAGGTTGACATATGGACCCGGAAGCCAAAATAATTGGTCTTCCAGGGGGATTAGAGAAAGATTTGTGAATCTTTGGAAGAAGATATAAGCAAGGGTGACGAGGGTAGGTCATAATAAGGAACTCTGCAGTTTTCTCATCAATAATATGTAACTCCTGTGCATGTAACACCATCTCTTTTATCTTACTGAGATATCCAATTGTTGGATCTATGTCCAATTTCTCATAACAAACCTCATCAGCTAGCTGTCATAGGGCTTCTTTTTTTTTATTAAGATAATCCACTATAACTATCCCCCCCTCCTTTGTCCAAGGGTTTCACAACCCTGGTTGTGTACCTCGCTAATTCCTGTATGGATCTCAAGTCATTGTATTTTAAATTTCTCCCATATTTATGTTTTTGTTTAGTGTACCTATATATGTCTCGTCTTATGTTATTGGCAAACGTACTTGCAGATTAATTCTGTGTAGGTGGCATAGAAGTTAGACATTGTCACGGCCTGTGGCTCAGATTCTGGATCAGTATGCTCCCCTGTAGGTCTAGAGAGAAAAAATGAGTTCAAGTTTAATTGTCTACAAGATTTAAATAACAACCTTAAAATTGAACGGATTAAAAATAGAAATTGGGACAAAACTTAGGACACCAAGCTGCGTGTCTGTTAGTGGTTTAGAGGATAAGTTAAAAATTATTTGTCCCTCCTGCTGCAGGTTTTCACAGGACTTGAATAGCCTCTCTGTATTCCCTCCTGTTGTGTGTCTGTCTTCCCCTATGTCAAGACTGTCCTCTCCTGGTTTTTTTCTTTGGCGGTTTCTTTTGGGCTTGGCTAAAAAATTAGTCTTATGCTGTTCAGCATAATCACTGTCTATAGGTTCCGTTCCACTCCCAGATGATGAAGAACCCAAATCTAATTGGCGAGGTCTGAATTTTCATAGTCTCCTGAATGAATTGTGCCCCTTCAACCACCTATATACGTTTTCAGTCTTATAATCTTGGATGACTTGTAATAATTTTTTCTTCTTGAATGCCAACAAATCTTTTTTGAAATTCTCCAATTTGCTAGTCAATTCAGTAGAAAAAGTATCTCTTTCCTCCTGGGTTGAAACATCTGCGTTCCATGATGTAAAGTGGTTAGTGATGGGCGAATTTATTCGCCAGGGGCGAATTCGCGGCGAATTCCCGTGATTCGCCGCTGGCGAATAAATTCGCGAAACTGCCAAAAAAAAAATCAATTCGCCGATAACGACGCGACGCGCGCCGAAAATGACGCGACGCGCGCCGAAAATGACGTGACGGAAACGATGCGACGTGCGTCAAAAACGACGCGACTCGTTTCGCGAATCGGCGAAAAATTCGCGAATTTCTCTGGAAATTCTCGAATTTTTCGGCGAAGCGAAACGCGGCCGTTTCGCCCATCACTAAAAGTGGTATGTAATCTAACTTAGCTGCCTGTGATAGGTAATGGAAATGACTTTGATATATTTCAAAAAATATATAACCATGAAAAATATGCATTTCTTTCTGCCTTTTTTTGGGATTATTTTTGTGCCCCTGATGAAGGCCCCTTGTGGCTCGAAACAATAACAAGAGCTGTAAAAGTAAAAATACTATAAAGATATAATAAATGGACAAAAAATGTAAACTGAAATCTTCATCATAAAAGAATACTTGAAGAAATTATTTATTATTAGACATATAATTATTAGACATCTGTCATTTTTTAAAAATAATTTTATTGTTGTTATTCCATTAATGTTTTCATACTGCTTTGCCTTAACTGAGAGCAGTCACTGTGTTGTTATTCACTACATTTCTCATAGATGACCAAATGCTTTCATGCCAAAGGAAAACAGTATATTATCCTCTCTAATCGGAACTGGAAAAAATACACCTCAAGCACAAGTGAAAGAGGACATACATTTTGCAAACAGTTGGAAAATCTATTAAGACCACCCGGGGTGTCAGATCATACAGAGCTCATGCTGTACAGAGGAAAACTTCTGGTATTCTGTTTGAAAGCAAGCCCATAGCAAGTAGCATCATCAGGGGACCAAAATAAAAGGATTTTACTTTTTTAGTATGAACATACTATGCATTGTGCACTAGTAACCAAAGGCAAAATTCAGCTTGCTCCTTAAACTAGTTATACTCCCTTACAGCTTGTTATCAATTATTTTTTTTCTACATTTTACTTTTTAGTTATAATAGCTTGAAGGGGCTGGTTTTCAAGACACAGTAGAAACCCCATTTTATGTTTTAGGGCACCATCAAAAATGGTTTAACATTTGTAATTAAAAATTATGAAAATGAATTATGTATTATATGTGTGGTGGGACTACAAGTAAAACTTAATCAGTGTGTGTAAAATTGAGATTTCACTGCATAGGTGTATTCACCAGCAATTAATACTGAGTAGTCTACAACAACTAAGAAAATATCTGATTGGGTGCTGTAACTAATGGCATTAATAGGATAGGAAGAGGCAGATTGGCGTTGGCATCATGGAAAAGGGAGAAGGCTGTTGAGTACACTGGAAGTGCAGCAAGCTACAGTTAGTGTAAGGGCTTGCCTCTGGCAACATCCCTCCCATGCTCCCCAATCATCTGCAAGGGTAGTAGGGATCATGAGCAGCTTATTCAATGATCACAGCTGGTGGGGGGCCTGCGTCCATTTATTACAGCTATGTAGCCAACTGAGATGCATCATATGCTCTGCAGGCATAGGTCCCACTAGGTAGTAATTTAGTTGCCTTGCCCCTTGGACCACTCAGGGGTTGGAGAAAGGTAGCCCAAAAAGACTTGTGTTGGTGCTAATTGGGGCATGTATTCCTTGGATGGTTTCTTGGTTGGGTAGTACAGACTAAACTAATTTTGTGGGAAGCATGCCTTGACCTTGATACTAAATTGTTGGGATTTGCAGTTCAGTAACAACTGAGTATAGTGTGGTTGACCTTTTTTTTCAAAAGGGATCAGTTAATAGTGTTGCTCCAATGGAATCCTGTACTGAAAACCATTTCTCAAAAGAACAAATAGATTTTTTAATATTTAAGTTTGAAATCTTACATGGGGCTAGATATATTGTCAGTTTCCCAGCTGCCCCCAGTCATGTGACTTATGCTCTGATAAAATTCAGTCACTCTTTACTGCTGTACTGCAAGTTGGAGTGATATCACCCTCATCCCTGCCCCCCCAGCAGCCTAAAAACAAAACAATGGGAAGGTAACCAGATACCAACTCCCTAACACAAGGGTGTGTATGAGCTCCAGGCTGTGAGTTTTTCCCAGACCCATTTTGGGTCTGGGGGAAGCATTTTTCCCTTTCTTTCTATTGTGAGGATTTCTGTCAGGAGAATCTTTTTTCTACCTGTTCCTACTTTTCCACCACAAAATCACCCTAAAATGAGGAAGAAGATGGCGGCCATTAGTGGCCAAGAAGTGAGGACCCGCTTAGGGTCTAAGAAGAAGACTGCTGCTCCTGGTTTGGCAGCAGTAGTTGAGAATATTCAAGTGTGCAAGGAAGTGGTAGCCATGGCTAAAAGTGAAAGCAAAGAACGAGATGGTACCTCTACGTGCAGTGTTCCATCTGTAATGGAGTTTCCCAAGCAAGTGAATACCCTGGACGACCAAGCTAAAGTTGCTGCAGAGAGATCAGATCTGCTGGGGGAAGTGGCAGTTCTGCTGCTGAGATTTGCAGTTCAGAGCCAAGCCAGGAAGCTGCTGCAAGGCATGCTGGGAGCCAGGAAGGAAGTGCTGCAGGCTGTGAGGAAGCCATGGAGAGTGCTGAGACTGTATGCTATGTGGCTATGGAAGTGACTAAGGAGGCACTGGGAGAGAAGCCCAATCCTGCTGCTGCTGCTGCTGCAATGATCCAGGTAGGAGCAATGCACCTGTGTGATCATGGGGGAGAGGAAGCTACTGGAAATGGCACTGGGAAGCCAGAGACTGTGGGCTCAGCTGAGCCCAATCACAGCCCTGAGAGACATTAAAATATTGGAAGAGAAAAGGAACATTTCGGAGGGGATCATTAGTAACAGCGGCTGGACTGAATGCTCTTAAAGGGACTGAGAGATCTAAAGCTGTAACAAAAATAGTTTTCTTGTCTAATGACTTGGAGTATATTGAGAATAACATTACCAGGGTTCTGGTAGTTAAACAGCCCTGGAAAGAGTTTTTTTAATAATAACAATAGTTTCCAGAAAATGGAGTAAAATGAATAGTGATGGGCGAATTTATTTGCCAGGTGCGAATTTGCGGCAAATTCCCTCGAATAAATTTGCGAAATGCAGTGAAAATTTGCCTTCCGAAAATTCCCTGGCGCCAAAAAAAAGAGATGTGCGTAAAAAATTGAGCAACACGCATAGAAAACGACGCAATGCAAAGCAAAACAGGATAGATTCGCCCATCACTAAAAATGAACTAAAAAAGTTACTTAAAGACTTTTCTTTTTCTAAAGAGACTGTGATTCCTGGGGGTGGCAATGTGGGGCCATTGTGTGTGGATTCCTTGGTTCCAGAGACTGTTTCAGTGCCAGGCACTGGTGCCAATACTAATGCCAATATAAATGCAGTGAGTGTGCCCAGTGCTAGTGTGTCAGGTGCAAGTATCCAGTGTACAGTAACAAGGCTGAAGGTTGTACTAACATGGCTGTACCACTGACTAAAAAACTGTGATGTGATGCTGCATTAATAGAGAACATGACTGCAGAAAGCAGTGTCCCTGGCGCCAGGCAGAAACAAAATAGGATTTAATGATAAGGGAACTTTCATTGAATGAATGTTGGTTAATAGTGTGATGCTTTTCTGTTTCTGAAATGTTTGTATAATTTTTACTTTTAATAAAATTTACTAACACAAGATAACAGAAGCCTGGTAGATCTAACATTAGCACTCCAGAAATCCAGGTCCCACTGCGACACATTCAGTTACATTGAGTCGGAGAAACAACAGCCTGACAGAAAGAAGTTGAATTCCTAAAGTGCTGGCTCTTTCTGAAAGCACGTGAACAGGCGAAATGACCTGAGATGGCTGCCTATGCACCAATATTACTACAAAAAAAATACACTTGCGGGTTCAGGAATTACATTTTATATTGTAGAGTGAATTATTTGCAGTGTAAACAATGTAATTTCGAAATTAAACTACGTAAAAAAATCATGGCAGAATCCCTTTTAGTTAACTTGTAGTAGGTTAGAATAGAATAGCCAATTTTAAACATCTTTTAAATTGGTCTTCTAACTCAGCATCTAAAAAAAACAAATGCTTTGTAAGGCTACAAATGTATTGTTATTGCTACTTTTTATTACTCAGAAATGTATCCAGACCCTCACCTATTCATATTCCAGTCTCTTATTCAAATCAATGCATGGTTGCTAGGGCAATTTGAACCAATGGCAACCAGACTGCTGAGACTGAAAACGGGAGAGCTGTTGAATAAAAAGCTAAATAAGTAAAAAAACCACAAACACTAAAAGATTAAAAGCAATTGCAAATTATCTCAGAATATCACAAATTATGTCATAGTAAATGTTAATTCAAAGGTGCATAACCCCTTTAAAGACAATTCATTGTTTTGAGTCTTCAATTTACTAACAAATAAAAGTGCACATATACAGTATTAGTAAGAATTTACAGATTTATAATTTATTTTATAGTATGTTGTTGTTCATCAGGTTTGGGATACTCTACATAAGAATGCATACAACATAAATGTAGTTAAAATCATAATCTATGGAAAAAGGAAACAATAATTGGTTACAAAAGGATGGTTAGGAACTGGGAAAAAACAGAATAAAGACACTGTGGCAAACACATTATGGCATCATTTTTAACATTACATAAACCAAGAAATGATTTAGGACAGGAACAGAGCAGACAGCCAAACATACTATAAATCTATTTTATATAGAAAACGGTAGTATCAGTTCCTCTATGATTTCTCGGTGGAATTTATTGCATCAATTGAAATTCAAGACAAACGAACAGAGTGATTCCCTAGGTTTTCCTAGTTTTTAAACCTGTAAGCATTAATTCCTCTGCAAATACATAAATCAAAAGAGTTAAAGGCACTTAGTTTATTACAGAGAATTTTGCCTTTGTCAGGAACAGCTAAAATACATTTCGATCAGAGTTAGAATAATACCTGGCATCATCTCAATTGCGAGTCCAGACACTTTCACTGATAGCAAGAGTTTCACATTTAACAAGTGAGTACATCAGCTTTTTTTCCATTTTAAAAGACAGAAACCTCAAGGACTGACCTCCTTCTCATGTTCTCTTTATAGTGAGTCTTAAAGAAAATATAATGATGGATATGTCTTTGAGTTCACACTAGAATGTCTTTACAATTACACTCTACAGAAAGCACTTTTACATTTATAGTATTATCAGAATTTACTTGCACAAAAGTAATCCATAAAAAGGGACATTTAGAGACTGTACAAGATAAAGCCTCTCTGTTCCCAACAAGAGGAGGAACTGGCTGCGGGAGCCCTGGATTGGGTTCCATGGGCCTTGGGGGGAGAGAATCCATCTCCGTTCCTGTTAAGGGATGGTCCTCTCCAAAAGTCTCCAGGGGGGAGAAACTGGTTGCAGAAGCACAGGGAGGCAAAACTGTGCCTACTTGTACAATGTGTTTGGGTGTGATGACTGACAGTATGACGGCTGCCCCTCACCAGACATCCAGCCTTTGCCTTGGCTGCCCCAGTGGCAGTTACAGGGCCTTAGGGGAGATATGAGGCAGGCTGGGCTCCAATACTATGTCATTCAGGTATTTGTGGGTAGGTGACATGGGAGTTGTCACCTGCTGGGGCAGTGAGCCACATGGGCTCTCCACTCTACTAATGCCTTCAGGCTGGCGCCAGTGGCAAAGCAATCCATGCTTGCACAATGCATTTGGGATGGCAGCTGAGGGGCTCATCCTCTCCAGAAGTCCCCAATAGATGGAACTGGCCATGGAAAGCCAGGGAAAGGGTACCAGAATCACAGCCTCTCCATTACTGCCAGGGGATGCCGCTCTCTGGAAGTCCCAGTGGAGGCACAGGGCAGAGTTCCAGGAGCCTTGCATTGAAAGACCAGCAGCCTGGCCTCTCCAATCATGCGAGGGGATGCCCCTCCCTGGAAGTGCCCAAAGGGAGGAATGCAGGGCCCAGCATTGCACACTGTTTTTGGGGATGGCAGCTAACAGGGTGATGGTTGCCCCTTCCTGAAAGTCCTGATGGACTTGAATGGATTTGTCTAGCTTGCCCCTGTGGAAGTTCCAGGAGCTCACAAGAAATTCAATTCAGGCAAGCCTCTATGTCCACACTGCACAGCTCTCCATGGAAGTTTCCAGAAAGAGGAATGGCCGCTGGAACCCAGAGCAAAGTTGGCATCTCCCACCAGAAGTCCCAAGAGGAAGGAAATGTATGCAGATGCCCAAGTCTTAAGCCTATCCCCAATCTGGTGTATTGTGATAGAAACTTAAAAAAGGGATGGGAAACTATGGCATGGGGAGAAATTCAGTAAGCGGCGAAAATTCGCTAGCTAGGCGAATTTTTGCCAGCGCTATGCAAATTCACTAAAGTGCACAGTTACGGCGAACAGTAGCGTAGTTGCGCTAGTGTTACTTCGCCAGGCAATGCGCAATTACGCTAGCGATGCCTAATTTGCATATGGCGCAAATTTTTAAGTATAATAGAAGTATATGTTACAGCCACTGCATTGCACTACACAAGCCCAGGAAACCTTTAATAAAAAAAAAATTAAGTTGTCCTATTGTCCTACATGTGCCCACTGTATAGTTTTGTTGCCATATGTTAGGAAATGTAGGGGGGAAGGCGGGTAAGTGTAAGTTTAGTGTCTCATAGACACTAAAATCTACAGAGAACCTGAGAAGCCTGTACTCTACTTTTCTTTGGATCCTAAGCAGAATGTAAGAAATCATGGGTAGAAACCCACTAGCTGAGAATGGGGGCTTTTTCAGACTATCACCCTAGAAAGGTAAAACATGCCAGCGTTTTTTTGACACTTAGAAAAAATTTACAATTTTTTTTCAAACTCCTATTTATTTTATTGAACTTCGCCAGGTCTGACCTGGCGAAGTAACCTCTAGCGTAAGTGGTAACGTTCAGGAAAATGGTAATCTTAGTGAATTTGCGTAATTACGATCCTTCGTCAGTGTGCAACTTTGCCTGACGTAAGGGTGCGAAGTTGCGCTAGTCTATCTACTTCACTAGCGAAAATTTGCCAGAGTTGGCATTAGTTAATTTGTGAAGTTATGAATTGACGTAATGCTAGCGAATTAGTGCTAGCGTTAGATGCTTTGCGCTTTAGTGAATATCCCCCATGGAGTGTTCAGGAAAGGAAAATCATGGTATTATACAATTTTCCATTTTCTCTGGATACTTAGTGTCATACACTTGGACATGGCAAGCTAATATTCCCAGATAGGAGGGTAGAGGAGAGTAACAATGAGTATCCACTTCCCACTTCCACTACTTACCAGCAAAGCTGCACCAACTGTGTGCCCATTACAACAGCATCATTGGAAAGAGCCCAAGAAGTGAGGCACCTGTAAAAAATGGCTTAGTAGAGGAAAGAAACATAATATTGTTAACATTCTACCTGCACAAGATCTACCTGTATATTATATTATATATATTATATTACAGTATATAAGTATTGTAGATACCTATGCAGCACCAAGGGGGTGATTTATCGAAATCCAAAAAGTTCAGATATTTTCTGAAAACTACTCTGGCCAAATTTTCTTCCCCTTCCCATTTTTATCAATTAATTTTTGTTCTTTTTTTGTAAAACATCTAAATCCTATGATTGTTTTCAGATTTTGCGCTCTAAACATATGATTTTTTCGTAAAATCACAAGAAAGCTATGATTTTTTTGGCACCCCAGCGCAACTCACAAAATCTTCCAATTGTTAATGGGACATCTGCCATTGACTTTTACATGTTCTTGGCAGGTCTGAGTTGAATTACTTTTTCATTGGACTTTTAACACCATCTGACTGTAATAAATTCAGAAAAAAATATTTCCCCATTAAAAATCCAACCAGAAATATTTGGAGCTTAATAAATACCCCTCATAGAGTAGATCAATTTCTCATAGACACTAAAATCTACAGAGAACCTGAGAAGCCTGTACTCTACTTTTCTTTGGATCCTAAGCAGAATGTAAGAAATCATGGGTAGAAACCCACTAGCTGAGAATGGGGGCTTTGACCCTTCTGGAAGCTGTCTTTGTGGTTGGCAGAAGGAATCCAACCCTGTTCTGCATTTACGTCAGTGGCTGTTGCCTTTCTGGCTTACAAAGGTGCCTGTTAAGAGTTCCAATTTGTTAGTTTTATACATACATGGAGGGTAACAGAGACTGCCTGGCTGTAAACCATCACAGCTGTACTTACATGCTCCAGCAACCAACAATAGCAGTGCTCCACCTTGGCATCATCCTCAAGTAGAACCACTGAATGCCAGCTGGCTACCATCTAAATCTGTAATTTGACATTGCCATGCTACAGTAAAGAGCTGTATTCCCCAAAGGAGTTGTGCTATGTGAGTCCTGCCCTATGACCATGTCTTCTCGTGGCAAGTAGTTGGGCCTCCTGGTAAATAAAACTGGACAGACAAAGGAAGTACAATAATTCAGCAGGACATACATCCAATGATTTTTACACACCTGCTGAGTCTGTGATGGTGATCTGTCCCAGTTGCATACACACCACACTATCAATGAAAGGCTCACTGAGACTGACTCACAAAGACTGCTGCCACTGTAAGCTTTTTATGTCTGCCCTATGAAGAATCAAGGAACTCTAGTAGCTTGTGTTCAATTTCCAATGACCTTGCCAAACCAGTTTGGATAGTCCTGCAGGATCTGCAAGTCATCTGCAATGGGCATTGTAACAAAAATACATCCAGACGTGTATGTCCTTTGCCAGTATAAAGTCCTATTACAAGAAACCTACAAACGTGTGTCTTCATAGCTTGTAGATCGGTGGGTCTAGAACCAAATATCTTGACTGTTCCAAACGCAGTCCCAAAAATAGATAGTTGAAAGACTGACACAGAGAAGTCTAATCCATGTAATAATGCTAGAGACAACTCTTTTTTAACTATAAATTCTAGAAACTACATACTTCCAGCCTGGAACACTACAGATACTTTACTAAATTATTTTTTAACAAGCTTCCAAGATCAATAAAGAAATTAATATAGACATGGGGGAAATAGCAACTCACCTATTACTATGTAAGGGAACAACCCCCTACTGCCCTTACTGAAATTTTCCAGCCTATAGTCAGTCAAGCCATAACCAGGACCCCTTGGTCAATTGAGACCAAGACAAACACTAACCCAGTGGTACATAGAGAATATTAGTCATAGGATCACTTTCTGTAAAGCACCCTGTCCTAAAGGTAACCCTTTCCTAATACCCACTACCATTGAGCAGTCTGAATGCATTAAATGCCCTAAATGAGAAACACCTTTGTCAAGCCTAAGGATTACAACCACCAAAATAACCTCTTATTATTATAACAAGAAAATAGACTGCACAGTCAACCAGCTGAAGACAGGATTTTTTTTAATTAATGGAGAGTCTCTAATGGCTCTAACATCACCTCCGCTACAGCAGCAAAGTTAGTTTGTGCTTCATTCCCAGACTGCTGTGTGCTGCAATCAATATAATATAGCCACAGAGCCTTATCCTTAGTCAGCTGACTAAGCTATGATCTGGAAACATTCTTACCTTAAATCATTTCTGTAAAACAATGAAGCTTATATGACCTTGGTGCATATGAATATTACGAAAATTGCATATACATATATAATCACTTATATGTGCGCACGTTGTAGGGGGTATGTTGAGAAAAAGTTTAGAGTGGAGCAGTGTGATCAAGCAAAGCCGCACTAGAGATGGGCAGGATACCCTTTCCCAAGGTACCTGCCCAGAGCCCCCCTTTGTTGTGGCCTAGGCAGGTGCCTCTTCTGCGTACTCGTAGTTCCGACCATGCTGATTGGTATCATCATTTATAAAGAATTTATATTGTTCAGGGTCGATTTCAATGCCCTTCCATCTGAATAAACCCTGGTTTTATTAAACACAGCGCTCCTGGTCCCCTAACACCTGCTTTTCCTGGAATAACTATAAGGGTATCTGTTAGCCTCAAGCCATGGCAGTATTTAGAGCCTTTGTGGAATCACTATTTTTGCTGTATATCCACCCTCAATGGCAGGATTCAGTATACAGCTTATCTTACAAATAAGCGGCCACATATTCAGGTCACAGAGCCCTAAATGGGCATATAAGTTGGTCTCAGGTATTTTGTACAGTTGATATCTGCAGCCTGACTGCTGTATTTAAGGAAATGTACAGTATAACTGTATGCATTCAACCCAGGCTATATTACTACACTCCGACCAGTGTATATGACATATACATAGCCTGGCTTCTTGTATTGGCCTCTGTATTAAACAGTGTATAATACTTATATAATGCTCAGCCTTTGTATAAAGTTAGGACCTCAGCCTCTCCATTTATACAAAATCTACCTGTAGAACAGCATACCTCCCAAATTACCTCCTTGTTTTCAGCAGGACAATCCCACTTTTGACAGCTCAACCCGCAGTGCCGTATTTGTACTGGAAAGTCCCAACTTTCTCTGCACTAAACAGCCAGAAAAAGAAACAAAGTTTCTAACATATTTGGCCTTTGGCAGAGAGCTCAGAACCGCCACAGACACAGTAGCAGAACAGCTACTTTGTAACAATTTTGAGATAAGCAAATAAGTAATTGTAATAATTTAGAGAAGGAGGTCCCTTGGGAAAAGTTAGACTTGCGCTTACAATTCACCTTTAAGCCATACTATAATATACATAGAAGATTATTTAAAAAGGAAAGCAAAAGGTAAAAAAGTTTTTTATGGGCATTGTCCAGCACTGCACACATCATTTAACTGCATTGGGTCTGTTGTTTGTGGAGTTACATGCATGTCGATTAATTTTATCTTATGATATTGATAAAAGTTACTTTTTAATGTAGCTAAGTCAGTGTGTATACACAAGTGTTGTAGCCATCTGAACTGGGTTGCTGAGAGTGTAAGGGGGAGCATGCATTTAGTGGTGTGCCACACCATCACTTCAACATCAACATCAATATTATTTTCTTTACATATGCGTTCTGTTGTTTAAAAAGGTGATGGGACTATGAAACCCCTTGACCAACTGAAGAAGGAACTAAAAAGATGCATATTATCTTAGATACAGACTCACAGTGAGGTAACTATTAAAGGAGAGAATTCAACCCGTAACATAAAAAAACCCTACCACCCTACCCTACGTAGACCCCCCTCCCTCCTCCCCCCAAGCCCACCTGGTACCCAGGGGCAAATGCCCCTAACTTTTTACTTACCCCTCTGTGCAGATTCTGTCCTCGGGAGTTCGCAGCAGCCATATTCTTTTCTTTGTTAAACTTCGGAAACTTCACTAAGGAGCAACATTTGCTATTGGTCTAATTACCTATAGTAACTAATCAGCAGGAAGCATTACTGGTCATCTGTTTAAAAGCAAACATCTTATTGGTTGCTATTGCTTAGTGTTTCTGTTCAAACTTACTGCATTTTATTAAATATGGGGGTAAGAGCTATGCCACAAAGCTACAGGAGATCCTGGAATTCCAGCTGAATTGTTTAAAACCTTGAATGATGATGTTAACAATATACAAACACATCTGGAAAGCTTAGGGGCAGATTTACTGAATTCACATGAATGATTCCAAATTCAATCGAATTTTCAAAAAGATTCAAATTCGAATTTTTTTATATTTTTGAAGGCCACTTCGACCATCAAATGTTGTAAATTCAATCGAATAGAATGATTCGAATAATTCAAATAAAATTCTATTCGAATATCGAATTACTTACCCTTTAAATTTTTATTCGACTGGCTAGTTCGCAAGATTAAACCTACCGAATTGCTATTAAACCCTATGGGAAGCTCCCATTGGGTTTTTAAAACTTTTTTAGATCAAATAAAAAAAATTTGATTGAATGGTTAAAATTGTTCAAATCGTTCAATCGAATTTTTTTTAATTCATTTTTGAATTGCGGTAGAAACCTTCAAATTCGACCACAATTCGACGGTAAATTAACCCTCAGAATAGTAAATCTGCCCCTTGGTGTTATATCTTAACTAAATGAGTTATATTTCTCAATGGTGATGGCTCACACAGGGCATGTAGGGGGCCCATTTACTAACAAATTAATTTCAGTTTTTTTCCACTAAAAATATTTGTGGTATTTCTTAAAAAGCTCTAAAAATTGGAGATTAAGTATAAAACCCCAGAAAACCTCTAATGCAAAACTTCACCAAGTAAAACTTGTTGAGCTCCTATAGAAGTTAATGGGAACTGTGCTAATCTTATTGGAGCACTTTTAATTAAGCTCCGAATTGCAAAAATCCCCCCCAAATTTTTTTTATATAGGCCTTTTTTAAAATCATGACTTTTTCTGGATTTATTAAACCCCGAGTATGAAAAACTCTGAATATTAAAATCCGACATCTCAAACGCGAGAAGTTCCATTGATTTTTTTGATGTGCACTGGGTTTCGTGCAATTCCTCGATTTTATTGGAGCTTTCGGGGGAAAAACCTGAAAAATTCTGTGGCTTTCGGAAAAGACATCTGAAAAAATTGGGGAAATCTGAGTTTTTTTCAACAAAGAAAATTTTTGGGAAAATACAATAAATAACCTTAAAAATCCCACTTGGATTTGCTCGGAGTTTGTGAAATACTAAGTCAAATTCAGAGCTTGATTAATAACCCTCTTAAGGTTCTCAGTTTTCTTTTCCAAATAAAATGACAAATGTACCATAATTAAATATACATTACTGAATCTATTATTTGGAAAGATCCTCAAAAATAATTTGTTATATAGCCAAGATAAAACTACCACCTAAAATGAATTTCCCCCTTAAATGCTATGAAAATATACATAGAAAAATGTGGTTTAATGGAAAGTGTATTTTGTGCTATATTGCTTGTGACAGTCCGACATGTTACCGCGTCATAGCAAAATCTTTAAAGTAGTGAAAAAGGTCATAACATCACAAAAAGGAGAATATTTTATCAATCATTCCCAGTGCTTAAGATTCACAGAAAGTATAGCACATTTGCAGTTATAACACTTTGAATTTTCCTTAAAGGCAGCAATCCTGCACTTTCCCTTCCAGTTTCACACTATTAATAGTCATGTTCTTTGAAGGCAGCTCTCCTGAAATACTTGAAAAAGTCACACTACTAGTCTGAAGGTAATATAAGTGATGTTCATTCAAGTAAAGCAAGCAAACCTATTTCCAGAAAAACACAAAAAGCTTACATATGATAGCTCTCATTTCCACATTTTGTGCACATAAACGTGCAGTTTTTTAATACTCTGAATGCTCTGCATGCTACCGTCAAAACCTTAGAAACTGGAGGGATGCCCTGGGTATAAATGTGAAGGTGCAGAAGGGGCCAGTTCCTTAAAGACATTCTCTTACGAATACTCTGAAGGGATCTTTTTGTGCAAAAGTATCTATAAAGTACTGTTCCTCCATGTGCCTTACAACAAGTTCAAGATGCATATTTATTATGCTGTGTATGTTTTTTCTTAGAGTAACTTTTGCCGGGAACCAGCGACAAATCTGGCTTTCGCATGGTGAAAAATTATACACAGGATTTTACACCGACCTAAGCGATACAGTTTGCTATATAAGGCAATATAATGACTGTAAATGTACCATAATAATACTTGAGAACTATGAATTGATTAAAGACATTTTTGAGACCTATAAACAGAAAAAACGGTTTTGCCCAACTTCAATCATTGGTGCCACAAACAATGCATGAAGGAAGGGAAGAGTTGAGAACATCAACCTACTTAGTTAAAGCTAGCTTGTGTTCGATTTTATTTATTGGTTGCTAAGATTTGAAGATTGAAAAAAAGAATTGGCCATGAATTTGATAAATGTGCATTTTTGGGGAGATGTTTTGATGTATAATAAAATATGTTTTATCATAAATTTAATTTGGGCAACAGTTAAAATGCCTAAGGGCAGCTTATGCTAATTTGTGAGCACAGGCACTAGATGCTGAGTTAGATGCCTTATATTGGTTGTTCTTTAAACCTTTAATTGCTCTGGTTGCTAAGTGTTGGAAGGTCTACAGTACACCCCCAAATAATAGGGGCATAGTGTATACACAGTGTATAATACGGGTATACATTTTGCAGTCTAATATTTAATAAGTCTGTAATAAGAATGTATTTTGATTGAACTGTATTCATCTCTAATGATATTTAATATCTGAATATTACTCATTTATTTTACTCTACTGCACTAATGTACCACTTACATAGTAAATGCTAGCATCTTGGACATAATATAAAATGTTTCTCATTGCACAGGTGTGCAGCCCACCAGTTCAAGTGATTTTTGTGAAATATGAGTGGAGGTCATTTTTCTTTGCATAAGAAACATGTGGTATATAGGGAAGCCATTATTAATGCATCCAATTCCATAATTTTTGGCATCATCGAGAACCCAAGCCAGTTATGGGCAGTACACACTGAAGGCAGAAGAAAGCTCTGGCAATAAGAAGGTATCTAAATTAAACAAAGATACACAGGAGCAGATAAAAAATTAACTTTCAATATTAATATGGAAAATAAGATTTTAAACATTCTAGAGCACAAAAGAGCAAATATTATGCAAAGAGCACATGTGCATAGTGATGGGCGAATTTTCGGCGAATTCCCGCGATTGGCCGCTGGCGAATAAATTTGCGAAACGCCAGTGAAAATTTGCCTGGCGAAAATTTGTTAAAAAAAACTTGTTGACGCGCCGCTGGAAATTCGCAAATTTTTCAGCGAAACTGGGTAGATACGCCCATCACTACATGTGCACCGTAAAGTTAATTCATAAGAATGCAGGCTTCCACAGGCAGATAACTTTTACTTTGATAAAATGTTCTGCTTGAATTGAGCACTGTAATGTTGAATCTGAGCTCAGGAGAGGAGATTAGGAAAAAAATAGGAGCAGACAGCTAGAGCAGATTTTCTACGGGAACCAACAATGCCATTTCTTCATTGGCTTATAGACTGGAGGGTGCGTTTACTAAAATTTGACTCGAAATTTTTACGTTTGAATTTGATTTGAATTTTTTTTCGAACAAAATATTATTCATAAATAATATACCATTCAAATTGTGACTTAAATCTAATTTATTAAAAAAAAATATATTATTCTAAAATTGGACCTATGATAAATAACCCCCATAGTATAGTAGATCTAATTGTTCTTGTATAAACGCTATTACAACTTGCCAGTTATACATTGTTTTTTTTTCTCCTTTTATGGCTTCTGTATGACAGAATTGATTTGTATTCTCCATTGTTATAAGCTCACTTTATCAGACAAAAGTCATTTCTGCGCAGAGAATGTGTAACAAGAGGTTAAGTCAATCATCAGCTGTTGATGTTAATCTATGCCTAAGGGTCTAAAAATCTATTGTGCTAGCATATAATTAGCTCTGAATATTTATAGAATCATTTAAAAGCCTGACACAATAGGAAGCAAGATTCACAAATTTATGAAATAATATAATTGGTTTTCCACTGTACATGTGCTAGCATATTTTGCAGGGCTTGAAAATATATAGAACAGAACACAATCACATCATTGAACTCTACAATCTTAAAATGTAGAGGTAGAGTTGTGATAATCCACTTTTTTTTGTATAGGTATGGGATCCCATTATCTAGAAAGCTCAGCATTCCAGAAAATAGATCATATAAACTAACCTAGTTAATGATTTAATATTTCTTTTAAAAAAATGACTGGTGTGCCCGTTAGACTGGTTCTCATCCCATCTAAGCTTTTGAGAGATCAGACAAAAAAACAAAAGAAAATCAAATATGATTTGTGTTAACGGTAAAATGCTGTGGTTGCTGTTTATTAGGTGCACTTTTATATTTGGTATATAAAACAATTTTTTCTTATTAGCCTTAGAACTTTACCCTGCATTTTTGGCAAAATGTATCAACCCTTTAAGAATTGGTACAGTATGAATCAGGAGAATCAAAATCACTATATCAATTTAAAGGGAAATTCAACAGCTCCGGCGCTAATCCCTCCCCCCCACCCCTGTAGGCCCCCCTCCCTCCTTTCCCCCAGGGCAAATGCCCCTGTCGCTACTTACCCCTCCGTGCAGGTCCCCTCCAGCCAGGTTCCCGAGCGCCATCTTCTCCAGCAATGTCTTCTTACTTCTTCCATCGTCGATTGGCAGTGCATGCGCATTTGGACGCATTTTCCGGTTTGTACTACTTTGCATGTACCCGAAAGTTCACGAAGTTCGCCGATTGAACTTCAGCGCAGTAGTAGGGGAGAGGTAGGCCGGGGGGGAGGAGGGAAGGGGGCCTACGGGGGGATGGGGGTTAGCGCGGGAGGGGTTGAATTCAGAACCCAATTACAGAAAGAATTGAATTGAGAACACACAATTACAGAAAGAAAGAGAATATACATCTGCATGCATGGATATGATCATAACAATGTAGGACGTTCCAATTACAAGTACCCACACTTGGTTATTTGTTTTGTATTTTTTTATTTTGTATTTTATTGGTTATATTAATATGTATTTACATGCAGTTAGTAGTTTTCCTAATGGTGACATTTCATATAGTGGATCAGTCACCCAAAAATGTGTGTACCCAGCTCACACTTCTACTGCATCTTTTTTCCTTTCTTTCCATAATGTTCTTTAGCTGTTTGTCACAAACCGAAATTGCCCTAAGAATTGCAGATGAGGATTTTAACTGCAAAGGATTTGTATTTATTGCAGACAAAGCACTATGCCATATGGGCAAATGCACTTCCTTAAAGGGCACCTATTGGTAAAAAATGCTATCCCCAACCAAAGGTGCAGGCTGGTAGAGCCCGCATTCCAGTTAGGGATAACAGTAGTTTTTTTTTTTTTTAAAGCCCCCCGCTCGCACAGGGATGAAGCTCCTGGTGCGAGCAGCCATGTCCGCTAACTCGCATGCACATAATGAAAAGCGGTCCTACCACTACTATTATCTACCAGCCCGCACCTTTGGTTGGAGATAACATTTTTTACCTGTGCAAGTAGCATAGCGCTGGCGGGGGGCATTTAAAAAAACCCCCAAAACTACTGTTTGGTTGGGGATAGCATTTTTAACCAATAGGTGCTCTTTAAATCCATCACAGAGAAGTCCCCCAAACTACCACATTATTTTTAATATATTATTTTTATTCTTGCACTTAATGGGTTTAGTGAGTGCTAGAAGCACCCCAAAAATGCCTAAAATTGTGCACAAGTCAATTAGCCACAGAATGCACATGGAAGTTTAGCCTTACTACTCAAAGAATAAATCTGTTCAAATGTAAATATGCATTTTTTTATGTGAGAACATCTCTGGTTAATTTTAAAAAAAATTCTCTGATCTTGGCAGGAACTGTAGCGAACAAATATTTAGTACAAACATTATTTTTAACCAAAACACCTATCAAAATGTGAGACTGCTATTCTTGAATAGAATTCCTTTTTTACACAATATAAATATTTCTTAACTGCAGTACTGATGTGGCAAATATGTATCGGCAATTAAATTAAAAGAACTGGCGAAAATAAAAATATAGTGTAAAAACGTGACTTGCAAGTAAATTAAAAATAATCTGCTGAAAATAAAGGACTGATATGTTCATATAGATTTGTTCCTTTCATTTTAAGGCCAAACGTAATTAGCATTTTTTAGATGCAGAAAAATGTCATTTTTCTATTGTAATTGTTCTCTTTTAATTATATGGTACAGTGCTAGCATTTCTTTGCTCTGCCTGCATCAACAACATCATGTAAAATGCTCTGTCTCATTGAAAATCTTCAAAGCTTCTCTATTATCACAACCTGAAATTAAACCTTGGCTAAGCTTCAGTGGAAATCATTTTAAGAGGCAAATAATTTTTCACACAAGCTGATGGTAATCAGACTGTCTGTGTGAAACTGATAAGATTCACTGGTATTCTGGACCAGACAGCCTGTAATGATTTGTCTGGACTTTACCCCAAAAGAAAGTATTAGCTTTAATTTCTGTTCTTGCTCTCCTCCCTAAGGAGTAGAACAATTGTGCAGGTTATATAGAGAGCACTATCTAGCTTTCTATTAACTTTCATAATTATAGAATCAAGTGTAATATCCAACTGATAGCATACAGGCTAAACACAAAGTAGATCTTACCCCTTTCATTGAGTAATTTTAATATATATAATTTTTATAATCAGTTGTTTAGCGTTCAAAGCTACCATGGAACTTAACACTGACTGGGGGAAAGCAATCCCTTGATATGAAGGCCATTTGTTCCTCAATGTATGTTATCCAGCATACAGTAAATATGTAGAGACTCCAAATATGTTTCATTGGTATTAACCTGACGCTTTTGTTTGGAACAATTTCTGCCCCAGACATACTTATCTTCTTGGCACAGTTGCTGATGATATAGACACAATTTCATTTCTATTATAAAAGATATTACTCCTGTTCTTTATCACA
The DNA here is from genome assembly GCA_024363595.1 of Xenopus borealis. Classification (NCBI taxonomy): domain Eukaryota; kingdom Metazoa; phylum Chordata; class Amphibia; order Anura; family Pipidae; genus Xenopus; species Xenopus borealis. The sequence continues at coordinate 84,335,795 of CM044442.1, read as the reverse complement.
TGGCTAGTTCAAAAAATGTTATTCATTGTAAAGCAACGTTGCAGCCCTTTATACATGCAAAGTAAAAAGGTTTAAAATGATGATGGCATAGCTCAACATTTTATATATTAAAAACACTGTATATGTATATATATATATATATATATATATATATATATACACATAGTTGTTTTTACTTAAGTCTCCAATGCTTTTTGTTTATTGGTGCAATGTTCTGCTATACACTAGATAAAAACCAAAACTCTGTTGTGTACTGTGCTTACATTTTTAAAATAGCATTTATATTTATATTTATAAATCTTCTTAGTTAAGGATAGTTGCTAAATCGAAGAAGTATATAAAGTAGATAAAATATTTTGCAGCAGATTCTGTACATTACAAATACATGCTTTGTTCCATTTAATAAACTTCAAAGTCCATATGTGGACCATTCATTTTTAATTTGCTTTTAACGACTTCTTTTAATGGGCAAATAAAGAATGCTGAAAGATGACATTAAATTACTTTGTATGGGTAGATACTATGAATAGTATATTTCTATAACCAGAAAGAATTATACACAATATGGCTGATTGTGCAGAAAAATTGCCGATTCAAAAAAGAAATTTATTTGAATCTGAAAATTTGACTATGTATATATATATTTTTGTTATAATATAATTATTGTTATACAATATATAGTATAGCAGATTGCTATTCATTACATACCTTTCATACCCTGACAATAAGAGACTCCTTTTTAAATTTGATTTGTGCAGGGTACAATGAAAGTATCAATTCTCTCATAAACATTAACTTTCCTGGCTCCCTGATGCCCCAAGGCTGGAGTTGGCGCTTAGGCAGACAGACAATGCCGGTCACCCCTACAAAGCAAAGCACCCCCGAAGAGCACAGTGCAGAGAGCAGCCGGCATCGTTCATCCTGGAAGCGCCTGCACATGGAAGCAGCAGAGAGCCAGGGAGGAGAAATCGAACGCTGTTCCCTCGATGGTCGCCTTTTCGCCGTTGCAGTAGAGGACAGGAAGCAGAATTTATGTAAGTTATTTCTTAATAAAGACTTTTTGATTTTAAACAATAATATGTGTTGGTGTTTTTTTTTCGTTATGTTCTAACGAATTTTTTAATAAAAATTTTTGATGAAACTGTTCCTTTAAAAGAGAACTTAAAAAATATTAGGTAAAATAATTTAAAAAACCCTTGGCGCAAGACTTAGTAGTAATCATGCTGTACTGCCCCTGTACTAATCTGAACTATAGTATGAATGAGCAAACTTTTTGCCAGCACAGTTTTGCTGAAGAATTTGTGGTTTTGCAAGTGGCAAACAAACACATTTATGCTCTAGAATTTTGTACAGTATGGGGCAGATTTACTAAGGGTCGAATCTGAGGGTTTAAAAAATACTTTGATCGATTGATAAAATCGTTCAAATCGATTGATTAAAACGATTTTTCAATCAAAATTTTTGAATCCCAATTCGGTAGCATTGATCTGGCAAACTAGGCAGTCACATAAAAATTTAAAGGGGAAGTACTTCGACTGTTGAATAGTCGAATATTTGAATAGATTTTTATTCAAATCATTCCAATCATTCGATTCAATCGAATTTTCAAAATTCACTGGTCAAATTGGTCTTCAAAAACAATCGAAAATTCGAATTCGAAACTTTTTGAAAATTCGATCGAACTTCGAATCCTTCATGTGAATTTAGTAAATCTGCCCCTAAGTGTTTTGTTTTGATGGAAAAAATATTCAGTCTATCTAGTTATTATCCTTCCCTTGCCTCAGTCTATCTAGTTATCATGTTATCATCCTTCCCTTGCCTTCCACACCAACCAATAGCATTGGAGCCACCCCATGGATCTAAGGAATTGTCTGGGCGCTATATGAAAAACATTTGTAGCATATTGGAAACAAGCTGCCTTAACAAAATAAGACAAAGTATATGCTATTGAAAAGCTAAAATACCTTAACTGCAACGGCATTTGACCTTCCCAATGAAGGATTAATTTTTGCAAAATTTTGGGGGGTTTTTTTCATCAAAGTGGAACACACCAGTTTAACTCATAATTATTATTATTATTATTATTATTACATAATTAGGTAATGTAAGTGCACTTTATAGTTTTTATATACAGTCTGAATAGACATAATGGACTTGGTGTGGGCTACCCAACAGTGACAATGGAGTTAGGCAAGTTTTTTCTACTAGCCATTTCAGAAAAAATATAATTGCGGAATGCATAATTTAGATTCATAGATAGAGAAATCTTCTGAGCCTCAGTCCCATTGCAGGTGAGTTGCATGTACAGTGTGCTAGAAGGGACAGCTTTTGGTGGATTCACGGTAAAGAACATAGCATTCTATTTTGAATCTGTAGGGAAACCTTTGCAATTACAACTACTGTCAGACTTTGCCTAACACACATGGGGATATACAATGTAGCTGTACTTGCATTGTACATTTTATTTGATGAAAAAAAAAAACCAGTAATATAACCACTATAACTCTACAACATAAAGCACTGTATATATCTCCCCCACCTTACTCCCTCTAGTACAAAAGACTATTGGAAGAAGGCAAAAGTGGTAAGGAGAAAAAATGTTCAATGTGAATAATCTTTGCAAGCAAATGATCATCCCTTGTGGCTCTACCCTAGCAGAAAAAAAGATTGCTAATTTAGCGCTGTGCCTGCAAGCAGTGTGTGGAATAAAACTTCTTACTCAAAAAGCTATTTTTTGTGCCATAAAAAAGATCTTCATCATGCAAGTGTTTAAAATGTGCTATGCATATACTGTACACTTGTAAAAGCTGTCTATTAAAACAATATACATAGCAAAAGGATTTTTGTGTGTGTAATTTTTATCTAGATTAGAGATATTTCTGTAATTTGATTTTTTATTCCTGGTACTATTGTACAATTACAGAGAAAAGGGAAATCATTTTTAAAAATGTGAATTATTTGATTAAAATGGAGTCTATGGGAGATGGCCATCCTGTAATTGTGAGTTTTCTGGATAATAGGTTTCTAGATACGGGATCCCATACCTGTATGTCTCAAAATTTTCTAAACTTAAAAATGTCTCAAAAGATTTATAACCATAAAACCTACTTACACAGGTAAGTCAATATGATCATGGGTGGGCAGACCCACGAACCGCAAGAGAAGCAGCGGGAATCAGGCCGCCCGCACATCACTAATTTATAAGTTCAAATATATATCATAAATAATAATAATAATAATAAATAATAATGCCATTATATATATACTGTATATATATATATATATATATATATATATATATATATATATAAATAGTATGTCTTACATTTCTATTTACATATAACACCTTATCTGTATAATGTACATTGTAAAAAGCAATGAAAAAAACATTTTACAAATACTATTAATTAAAAAAATAAATCGTGAATATATTTTTTCACATGGGCACTGCAATTATAAATTAATTCTGACTTGTAATGAAGTTTACTGAGAATAATAATGTTTCTCCGTTTTGGTTGTCTGAGCACATAAGGCTTATTGTGAAATCTCAGATTACAAATTTTTTGCTCAGTCTGCAGTTTAGGATAGTAAATTAGCAAGGAGAGGGATGACTTCATCCTTCAGTCAGGCTTACAGACTTATGATCTGTCATTTATATCATAAAATAAACCCTTTTCCTCATCTTGCAGCACTTTCAGTTGCACATATTACATAGTCTTTGATTTGAAACATTGTGCTATCAGAAAAACATCAGCAGGTATCTGTCAAGAGATATCATATGTATGATGATATATTACACTTTCTTGTCCTGTATTATGGGCTGTTTCTCCAGTGCAAAGTTGTGCGTCTATATTTCATGTTCAAACATAGTAAAGGTTGGGCTGAAACCTTAAATTATAAAGACCCGTTTTTTTGGAATCCCACAGAAAGATGTGGTTTGAATTTTGGCTAATTGCCCTCTTGTTTTAGGAAAGATAATTTCAGGCAAATGTATTTGCTTTTTAAATATTATAATCTCTGGGGTGAGGTTGGGGAGTGAAAATTTGTTAGACACTCTCTGTGATCTTCTCATCTTTATTTGTCAAGACTTTACAATTAAAGAGTCATCTTTTTTTGCTCTATTACACATAAAAACATCCCGGAGTTTCTGCAAGGGTTTCCATTCATTATTTAAAACATTGATGCCATGTCCCCATGACAACAGGTCACTAGAAACATTCAAAACTAAAATAGAGAGTATGGATATTCAGTTAAGTCCATGTTGGGGCTAGCACACGTGCATAATGAGCAAATACCACAACTTGCTCATAATGCACTTGTCAGAAGAGCATTATGCACACATACTTTGCTCAGCATCGTTGCTCACATTGGGCGCTCTCTTCTGGTGTGAGTGTCCTAGCACTTGTGGGGGGGGGCAAGTGCGGACTCTATTAGCTTGCACCTTTTGCTGGGGATAATATATTTTGAAAACAGGTGCCCTTGAAGCTTAGCATTTATCTTCCTTTTGATTGACAAGATGCTAAATATCAATTTAAATATCAAATTGATATTTAGCATCTTGTCAATCAAAAGGAAGATGAATGCTAAGCTTCAAAGGTTAAACGTAGGGTTAGACTTACATGTATCTCTTTTCCAAGATAATTTACTAAAATGTTACCCAATTTCACTAGACTTGCAGTATCCATATTTACTGCGTATGTAAAAAGTTGTGCAACTCATAGTTACTATGGGTTGGAAAAAGACTATTTAGATTTTATATTGAAGCAGCCAAGGAAGAGTACAATATCTATATACTGTATAAGTAGGAAGTTGAGTAGCTCATACTGATCCCAAACTGATTCCAAAAATTGTGAAAAGACTGTGGGGCACATTTGCTCATTGGCATAATTTCTGGTGTTTGGCTTTTTACAAGCAATTCACAGGGGAAAAGTACTTTTGCCTCCTACAAATATAAGTCATATTTAAATTGTGATACACAATAGATGATGCTGACATCATCACAGGTCAAGGATATTTTACGGCTAGTTTTCGGGAAGTGAACACTATATTAGAGCATGCGCAGTTGGAGCAGTGTTCGGGTTTGTAGCAACTGCACATGCACCAAAAATGCAGGAAATTGCTGAAGGAAAGGAAGAGGACCCGAAGAATACTGAAGAGCCAGAAGATGGTGCACATAATCTCCACTGCGCATATGCAGCACCTATACATGAGTAATGAATTAGGGGCACTTTAAGGGGTAATCACCTATGTGGGGGGAAGCAGGGGTAGAGGGCACTATATAGGGAAGTGGGTCAGGGTTTTTATTATTGGAGGGGTTTAGCTCTCTTTTAAAGGAAAACAAAAAAAGCTTGGTGTTGGGTACCAGGCTCTTTTTTTTTTTTTTAACTCACTTGGGACGAAAAAAACGTCACTAGGAAGTCAAAGAATTTGAATGAGAAAACCATGCAAAAGTTCAGGAATACTCATGTGATTTTACTAATTCAATGCTCAAACCTAAAGGCTTTAGAGTTCTTAAATGGGGTCCCAAGAGTTAATTTACAGGTGAACACCCTTTTTTTGGTTTGGTTTTGATTCTTTTGATTTGTCCCTCAAAACTAGACAAGGAATCGATATTAGGGATGGGCAGGTATGAATTGGCGGTAAATTTCGACACTTCACTGCCTGCACATTTTTTCGCAAAGCTGCTGCAAAAATTAGCTGTGGAAAAATTAGCTGCAATAAAAAAAGTTGCATGCATAAAAGATTCTACTTAAATTTTTGATGCCCATTGACAAAAAGAGGCGCTTGTGTAAAAATTGTTGTGGGCATAGAAATTGTTGTGCATCAAAATGATTTTGACATCCATTGACAATGTTTTTCACAGATTGTTTTGTAAATTTTTTCAGAGTTTCATAAATTTTTCAGCGAACCTGAAACAGATTCACTCATCACTCATCACTCATCCAGAAAATGCAAAAAAAAGACAGTTTGTGTGTCACTTTTTTTCACACGTTGTTATGCTTTGAAAATAACCCTTTATGTATGCATGTGTGTTTTTAGAAGATATTGTGGATTAGAAATATAAACATTTCCAGGACACATGGAGGATACAGTATTCAATCACCAAAAAAAGTAATGCTGTAAAAACATATGGTGGCTATTCAATCTTTCCAGTAGGTGGAGAAATATAAACATGTTGTTCTCATTAAGAATATTAGTGTGTTCTCATTAAATTCAAATTAATTCATTGGGAACATTTTTAATGAATATCTGAAGAACTTAATCTTCCTAAATTGTACTTTTTCATCACTATGACCTTTTCTGTTATAGGATTTCAACCTAAATGCCAGTAAAATGGTGTTTTACTCTACGCATAAATGCTAGTTCGTACATGAGTTGACTTTAGTTTTAACTATTATTTTTTTGGAGTACAGAAGCAGAAAAATGCTCACCAGGTCAGCTTAGATCATTAAATATCAAATGATGTATGTGTGTATAGCAATGGAATCTAATAAGTGACTAGCAGACTATCAAACTTGCATACGAAGTTATATACAAATGTATTTGTGTATACATATGTTGTGGTAACTGTAATTCATCTCCTTAAGACATTTTCTTACATAAATGCGTGCACTATACATAATGTATAGATTAAACCATATGGCTATAAAACATTTAAGCTTAAAGGAAAACTATAACCCTCGGACAATGTAGGTCTATATAAAAAGACATTGCATAAAATAACTTATATGTAAAACCCTGCTTAATGTAAATAAACCATTTTCATAATAATATACTTTTTTAGTAGCATGTGCCATTGGGTAATCATAAATAGAAAATAGCCATTTTAAAAAATAAGGACAGCCTCCTGGGATCCTAGGATCAAACGGTGCACACAAACATACCAAACAAACTATAAAGTTAGGTCACATGAGCCAGTTAAAGGAAAACTATACCCCCCAGAACAATGTAGGTCTCTATAAAAAGATATTACATAAAACAACTTATATGTAAAACCCTGCTTCATGTGAATAAACCATTTTCATAATAATACACTTTTTCAGTAGCATGTGCCATTGGGTAATCAGAAATAGAAAATAGCCATTTAAAAAAATAAGCACAGCCTCCTGGGATCCTAGGATCCAACGGTGCACAAACAAACATACCAAAAAAACTATAAAGTTAGGTCACACGAGCCAATTAACAGACAAAGTTCTGTCTTTTGCTTCCACACTTCTTCACTTTACAGTTAGAGTTGAAATATTTCTGGTCAGGTGATCTCTGAGGCAGCACACAGACCATCATGAAATGGTGGTTCAAGGTAAGAGATGTAAAAGGGCAATATTTACTTACAGTAAATATATATACCAGGTAGGTAAGATTCTTTAATATGTCACTTGATTTGATATAAACTATCTGTTACTCAAAAATTCATTTTCAGAGTATAGTTTTCCTTTAACAGACAGAGTTGTGTCTTTTGCTTCCGCACTTCTTCCTGTTACAGTTAGAGTTGAAATATTTCTGGTCAGGTGATCTCTGAGGCAGCACAAAAACCATCGTGAAATGGTGGTTCAAGGCAAGAGATGTAAAAGGGCAATACTATACAATATATTTACTCAAATATATATTCTAGTTTGGTAAGATTCTTTAATATGCCACTTAATATGATATAAACTATCTGTTTATATCAAATGCATTCATTTTGGGGGTATAGTTTTCCTTTAACAGTGGCATCATGGCTAACATTTTTGGAAACTACTTGCTACACATCACATAAGGGTTTTATTTACCAGTGCAAGTATGAGTGTTGTGTGCAAAGTGTGCAATTTTAGTTGCCATTTGACATTTTTTAACCATAAAGCAGCATAATTTCATTAATCACAATTCCAGTGTAACCAAAAGTAAAAATGTGTTGATTCTGTTGTTGTTATAGTAATGTATATACATGGTGTATGTCTTCCTAAACCTGGCTGAAAATAAAGAATCAAGAGAAGAAGAGAAAAAAATGAATGAAAAAGCTTTAGTTCAAGTTCTTTCCCCTCTAGAGCATATATATCAAGTTAGGGGAACAGGAAATCAGAGCACAGAAATAAGGGGGAGGCCCAAAATGCAAGATTAGTACTAAAAAATGCAAAGGGACCTGTAAAGTGCAAATTAAAAGAGGAACAGAGTAGTGGCATCTGCAGATGAGAACCTAATAAGAGAGCAAAAGGGTAAAAATAGGAGGTTGCACAGGACAGCAAAATAGGGGATTGTCAAATCCACCTTCCATATTCATTAAACACTGTTTCTTATGATGTATAACGTGCCTGTATTGTAAGTACCCAAGAAAGGGAAGACTGCAATTGTAAGCTTATTACACAAACACACATACTTTTTCATCATAAGATATATATGAATGGTGTTTAGTCCATTTTATGGCTTGATAGACATATACATTATGTATTATCTAATTATTTTAATATAATCAATTTTGTACCGTATGTTTGGTATAAAGGAACACTTCATGGGCTCATTATACTGATGAAGCCACTTGAATTTGTGCGTTAAATGCATCATGACTCGGGATTAATTGAAGAAACCTAAAGTCATCAACTCATTAAATGCATTTAACCTTTTCATTAGCATACCAAAGAACAACCCATACATCCTACTCCATGTTATAATTAGACAGTTATACAGTACCTGTATTTGCCAAAGACATATTTTTTTTTATAAAATATAATTGCATTTAAGGCTGGCATACTTCACATGATTTACTGTTAGAGAAAAGTAATTATACCTTGATCACCTTGGCACAATGCCATTAAACTATTTAGCATATTGGATTTAGGGTCTTACTAGCTTTGTATGTGAAGATTCTCATTCATCCAGGTCATGGTATATCTGTAGAAATAAGTCAAATCAACTGGAAAAAAAAAACCACAGCAAGTCCAGTTTTATTCTTCATATTTGAGTAACAGAAGAATTAAACTATTGCCTGGGGACCTATAAACCAGCTGCATGTGCAGTATTTTATAGTTAGAAATTCAACTAAAGAGAATTTTGTATTGAAAGATTCTTTTTCTTGTATGTTCTAGGAACATAGATGAAAAATGTTTATATTACATTTTTTTGCAGATTGCAAGTCTGTTTTGGTTCTTCAAGCAGCAACAATCCAACAGTGTGATATGATATAAGTTGTTGTGTATAGGTGCTTCTATCAAACATCTTTGCTGTTAAGCTGTAGTAAAACTGATGGACCGTACAATAAATCTGTAAATATACTTTCTAGTCTTTAAAAAAAAAACTGTTCATTTGCAGTGAAGATCTGCCTGGGGCTGTGTTTGATTAGAAGTGGAAGGAAGGAAAAAAGTGAAATACATAGAAAATAAAGTCTGCACATAGTTCCATACCTGAGTGCCAAATTATTAATCTATAACATGTGCCTTAGAAATAAGCACACATTTATAAAAGCAAAGTATTTTAGCAATAGTATTAGGAAAATGTGCAAATATTCCTTATTTATTCTGTACCCAGTCTGACACTATTCCATTGCTAGATTTTGAGATTAACCCCCTAACTGGAGCTTGTTTTGATTAATATTAAAGTACTAGCTGACTACCTTGTTTCCTTTCTAAAAGTTCAGTGTGTTATTACCAGGTATAAAAAATGATTAAACATTTCCAAAATATTTAAGTAAAAAAAAAAAAAAGATAATTAGTCTCTTTTAATGGAAAATGTTATTCACAGATGTATGACCATATAACAAGATCAGCTAAACCCAATATTTTGAGAAACATAACCCAAGAACACATTGTGCTTTTTACCAATTGAGAAGTAATTGACCTTTTGACTCATATATTTTACAGTAAAGGATGATGTTTCAGATATTGGAATCACTTTTGCACATTATTTAATAGAGATGTGTTGTCTTGCTCGGATGCATTCCTAATATATAATAGCTATAGGTATATATTGTGGTAGAATGACCAAATATATTTGTAAAAAGGTGTGTTTTGCCTTTAATTTCACCCCAACAGATTAAAGCTGCTAGGGAGATGTGTCAAAACAGAGATGGGTGTCTCTGCTTAAAGGAACAGTTCAGTTTAAAAATTAAAATTGGATAATAAATAGCCTGTGCAAAATATTATTATTTTTCTAATAAAGTTAGTTAGCCAAAAATGTACACTACTTCCTGCTTTTCAGCTCTCTAACTCTTAATTAGTCAGCGACTTGAAGGGGGGGGCCCATGGGACATAACTGTTCAGTGAATTTACAATTGGTCCTTAGCATTAAGCGCAGATTGAAACACAAACAGTCATGGCTGACCTGACCCCCTTACTGCCTGAAAACCAATCAGTGGTCATTAATTTTTGCCTGACTATCTATCTAGGAAATATATTTTATTCTGCACAGCCTATCTATTTACCTAGTTTTTATTTTAATGCTGAACAATTCCTTTAAAGGATATTGCTGTCTGGCCCTGGAAGCTATAGTGTTCTGGAAGGAACAGGCAACCCATTCCAATTGTCCAGTTCCCATGTTGGCGCTCACTTTCCACAGGAAGGCTGTAATGTGCGAAAGTATTTCATAGTTAAGGGGCAGATTTATCAAGGGTTTATTTTAGTGTAATTCGACTAGGAAATAGTCCAAAGTTATTTTCGAGTTTAAAAAACTCTCTGTAAGAATTCAAATTTGACTATTCGCCATGTAAAACCTGCCGAATTGGTGTTTTAGCCTACAGCCTCCTACAACTAATTTGGAGTAATTCGGTGGACTTTTAAAAAAAATTTTATTTAAAAAAAAAAAAACTAAAATCGGATTAAATCGAATTCAGTTCAAATTGAATCGAGTTTGCGGGTCCATCCCATTCACCCAAATTTCAAGTTTTAAGTAACTTCCATAAACTCGAAATTAGACCCTATAAATCTAAGTGTTAGGAAGGTCTCTCTGAACGGGGTGCAGAACAGGAAGGCTACCTGCTTGTGTTAAGAACTCCCAGAGGGGCTGGTGTGCTGCCTGCCACAGCAAGGAGCAAAGCAAAACATGACCAGATGAGTCTAAAGTGTTCGAAGTGCTGCCAGAAGGTGAGACAGGTCTGAAGCTGGTGAGTTTGTGTCCCAGGAGGGGAAAATCCGAGGAGCTTAGTGAGAATATTACAAATATGGACTTAGTTGACACGTTAAATCGTGATGAATAAAAGCTTCTTTATTTGTTTTATTATAATATTGGTATTTCAGCAATAAACTACTACTACTACTGATTAGTTTCGTGCCCCACAATGAGGAAGTGCCATGGGGCACAAAATACTTCATGCCAAAGCTGACATGCCAAAGTCAAAGAAGTCCGTATTTGTAATATTTGAAGAGGTTCCACTGCCAGGATATAGGATGTTTGTCAGGAACCAATTGGGGAGCTCCACAACTCTGTACTAATTCTGTCTTATTGAATTTGGATGTTTTTCATTCACCATTTAACCAGTAAGTATATCGGAGGTGTTGAAAATAAACTTGCCAGGTTACATTTATTCATTTGTAACAATACCTAAATAATTGTGGACAGTGGGGCTCATTTATAAACTTTGCTCAGGGCAGATTGGTTCGCAAAGTGAATATATTTGCTCTGTGCCTGGTTATATTTATAAGGCTAAGAGCAAAAATGGCAAATTATGAAAATTATTTGCACACTGCGTTTGAATTACATCACAGCTTTGGTGGCGGAGAAAATATTCACAAACAATTTTGCAAATTGTGAATTTAAGATACTATCAACAATATTTTCGCACACAGCAACCTCGCATAGTGGACACATTCACGCAAACACCTGTCTCATTTGCAAAAATGTATTCACAATGCAAATTTGCAAAAAAACGGAAAGACGGGCAACATCACTGCAATTTTTTAATGTTCAGGAAAAACATGGGCAAAACAAACATTTGCAAATAAATATGCGCTGCAGTAACGGAACCAGGTGGGGGCGGGCCCTGGTGCGGGACGTGCAGCTGGGCCTCCCCCCACCATCGCCGTGATTGATTTTCTGCGCCGCTGCAGCCGATTCCAGTCGGCTGCAGCGAGCGCGAGACTGCCGGGGGGCCCTGCGAGGGTGTTGGCCCTGGCCCAGTTGCACCCCCTGCTCCCCCGGTAGTTACGCCCCTGATGCGCTGCACAAACATTATAAATGACCCCAGTGTGTCTTTCACTACAATTTATGGAGATATTAGAGGTAAACAAGGGGTGTAAGGTTTTTACAGGAAAATTAGCAAGTGTTATAGTCAATACACCCAAATAGGTGGCATAATGGTTCTTTTGGAGGTACAGTCCAATGGTCTTTTAATATTCAGATAATGTCTGAGACACTTTTTGTTTTTTTATTGCCATAAAAGTTCCAAGCTGAAAATACAGTATTTGTGGACCTTTAATAGTTAGCTGTGCACTTGAATACAAAATAAATGTTCACAGTCCACAAGGGAGGCATTCTTTATATTGCCAAGATATTTCATTAATAACTTTTACTTCATCCCCAAAAGACTACTGTTTGATCCTAAAATTAATTTCAAGGTGAACTAGCCCTTTAATTTTAAAAATGGTTTAAAATGGTTCTCTCTCACCATTTATGAAGTAATAAATTGTAGAATTTTAAAATAATTTAAATGACCCTTTTGTATAATTAAGGTATATTTTATCAGTTATTCTTAATATATACTCTGCATAATTTACTTGGTTTTATAAAGAATATCATTGCATAGAGAAGTGTAATGCTAACTGAAATATTATTCTCTTTGCCCTATATACTTCTATTCCTGTATAATACAATTCCCACAGTGTAAAATAAGGATTTGCAAACTTTGCTTCAAGGGTAGTTATAATTCAAAATTTTAACTCTAGAGTATCTTTATACTGCTGTAAGTCTAGTGGAGAAATCTTTGGAATTATCAACAGTGAGTGTGATCTCTAGTTCCAGTTCTACATAAATACCGGGACATTGCCAAATGTCTAAGAGACACTACATCACAAAATATTCAAAAAGAGTATGTGCAGCTGTGAAACCTTTTTGTGTGTTTGTGACTGTATTCTACAGGACCTCTTCAGCTCTTGGCAAATTTTTATATGAGTTTATCTTGGTTTTTACATTAAAGGGGAGATAAAGTCTAAAACAGAATGTCACCAGAAATGCTGTATACTGGAAATAATAAAAACAATTCGGAACATTCTGAATCAGAGTATGCAGACTGCACTGGTTCGTGTGTTGCCATGTAATGAAATGTGGGTTTTATAGTTTTGTATTGTTTAATAAAACTTTTACCAGCTCTCCAAAGCCAGTGGCCCTATTAATATGCATAATAATCCTCCAATGAGAATCCCAGCTGATCTGTGTGAACCTGACAGCATGTTCCTGCAATTGTTGAGAGCAGTAAGCAACGATTGACAGCACTAAACAAGTGTTTCTATACCCATGTCTCATTCCAGTGTCGTAAAATAGGGCCAAAAAATTATGTCATTATCTTTTGTATTTGAAATATGTTTGGTATATTGAGATCTACACACTACATTACAGAGGTTCTACCCCCTTTCTCAAGTGTTTAAGGGGTTAGATCGGGAAAAACATTTAGCATGTGTGTGAGTGCCATCTGATTCCCTTCTTGTTCTGGCTGCTCAGCGCTTTAGTTTTTTAGTGAGCAGCCAAACATAGCTGTGATTGGGTGGCCTTTCCCTATTCTATTTCTGCGAGAACAAAGAGGCTAAATAGATGGAATAATAGATTATAGTATGTACATAAAAGAGACTACTGAGAGTGGGCCCCTGGTATATGATTTTTTGGTGGGCCCCTTGGTGTCCCAGTTAGGCACTGCGCCTGTATGCAATAATGCAATAGTGAATAGGCAGTTTACTAGAGCAAGCCAGCAAAAGGAAAGAAGAATATTGGTCTCTAAGCTCAGGTCAGCCAAGAGCAGTAGTTTGTAAAGACAAAAGACAGAGAGCTACTATTGTTCAAAGGCATGGATCTCTATTTTGTGAATTGGTGACTTGGTATTACAGCCCAAAACACATAGACAATAATTTCTAGCCATATTTCTTTTTAGGCTTCATAGTGTCCCTTTAAACAAGATCACCCAGTGAATAAGTGAATAATGGCTCAAGTATTGTGAATAAAAAATAGCATTAACATGTACATTAATAACATTTTTCAAGTTCAATAACGCAAGTGTATGCCATAGGAAAAGTTTGCAAATAAAGAGTTAAATGATTAAATGTAATAAGTCCTGTAAAAAATAAATATACATTTATAATACCATATCTGGCTCTGTCTTTTTAATCATTTTGATTGGCATCCATGCAGGTTTTCCTAAGTTAAATATATTTAGCATGTTATTTTCATCAAAACTTGTGTGAATATGAATGAAGAAGTAAGAACATTTGATGTTTGTGATTATGAGCTTCAGAGATGTATTTATTCAACATAGACATCTAAGTGTATAAAAACTGCCAAAGGGAAACATGAAGGCTAAACACTTGACTAGTCTCTGGAAAGACTTTGCCAATAATGACTGATCCAATGGACTCATCTGTGAAAGGTATTTTTCTTCTATATATCTCTAAATTATGAATGCAGACCGTGGGGGAAATTCACTAAAGCGTGAAGCATCTAACGCTAGCGCTAATTCACCAGCATGACGTCAATTCGTAACTGCGCAAATTTACTAATGCCGACTCTGGCGAATTTTCACTAGAGAAGTAGATAGACTAGCGCAACTTTGCACCCTTACGCCAGGCGAAGTTGTGCACTGACGAAGGATCGTAATTACGCAACTAAGAGGAACATTTTCCTGAACGTTACCACTTACACTAGACGTTGCTTCGCCAGGTCAGACCTGGCAAAGTTCAATACAATAGATAGGAGTTTGGAAGAAAAAAAAAGTCCCAAAAAAAAAACGCTAGCGTGTCTTACCTTTCTAGGGTGATAGTCTGAACGAGAGCTAAATTTTTATGGGGGTTACCCTCCTTCCCCCCACACTTCCTAACATATGGCAACAAAACTATATAGGGGGTACATGTAGGGCAATAGGACAGCTTAATTCTTTTTATTAAAGGTTTCCTGGGCTTGTGTAGTGTAATGTAGTGGCTATAACATATACTTCTATTATACTTTGAAATTCGCGCCGTATGCAGATTAGGCATCGCTAGTGTAAATTCGCTTTGCCTGGCGAAGTAACACTAGCGCAACTACTCTACCGTTCACTGACCTTAGCGTAACTTCGCACTTTAGTGAATTTGCATAACGCTGGCGAAGTGCGGCGAACGTTAGTGAAGGCAACGCTAGCGAATTTTCACCGCTTAGTGAATTTCCCCCCCCTGTCTTTTTATGTTTATAATAGTTTGTGCTATAATGTATAATTCTATGATTTTCACTTATTTGTTAGGAAATACAAAAAATACACTGTACACGTGTCTAGATCACAAATGAGAATTCTATTTGATCTGTTTTCACTACATGGATTTCTGAACTCAGCCTCAGCATGTTTTTTTTTTTTTTTTTTTTTT
>CM044442.1:84279458-84320273 GCA_024363595.1 Xenopus borealis | reverse complement strand
TTTTTTTTTTTTTTTTTGTTTTAAGAATTGTTTATAAAATGCCTTTTATCAATAACTGAAGCTGTCAAAAGTGACTTGAACAAAACCATGTGCCTGTAGGTCCATGGGCCATTATAGTTTAAATATATAACACATGATTGAATAAAGATTTTTTTTCTGAAATAATGTAAATCTGTAAAGACATCATATTATTTTCTTTGTTACATAAACAAATAAAAGTGTATTTTCTTCACAGCAAAGTAATGTATTTTTTTTTCTTTCTTGAAGTTGCAATGTTGGTGATTCTTGTTGGGACCAGTATGTTTCCAGTGAAATATGGTGTGACTTCCCTACCAATATGTCCAGAGGGAGGAACCAACTGCCAGATGTCAACAGAAGCTCTTTTTGATCGGGCAGTGAAGCTTTCACATTATATCCATTCTCTCTCCTCTGAAATGTTCAATGAATTTGTAAGTAGAATCTATAGTATATCTTATACATGCTAGTTCTTTTATTTATAATAGTGTAGAGATAATATAGTTCCCTGTTGTGATTTAAAATATATCATATTTTTACAGATTATATATATGATAAAGTTTAATATTACATGCAATCAAGTTTTTGTAATGCAAATTTTTTTTCTACAGGATGAACGCTTTACACAGAGTCGAGGATTATTTGAAAAATCTGTTCTGAGTTGCCATACTTCCTCTTTAAATACTCCAGAAGACAAGGAGCAAGCACAGCAAATTCAAGTTAGATTTTATCCCTAAAACTAAAATTTGCAGATCAAGGTCCAGTAATCAGAATTGAAAATCTGTGATTATGAGATAGTGTATAGTGGATTGAATTTCCACTTAGCCTCCTGCCACAGTTACACAGTTAAGAATACATTCAGTAAAGCAAACAAATAACAATTCTGTTGAAAATGAAATCTGTATAATGATTTTAATTGTGCGTGATTATGATTAAAGTTGATAAGAAAACAATAAATAAAACCTAGTAAATTGTTTGAATGTAAACCATGGGAGGTGCTGCTAAGTAAACTGTTAACATGATATATTATACCATTGTGTTTCTTCCATGCAACACCAAAGCACGAAGACTTGCTGAACTTAGTGATGCGAGTTCTGCGATCTTGGAATGATCCTTTACTTCACATGGTCACAGAAGTTCAAGATATCAGCGAAGCACCGGATACGATTCTTTGGAAAACTGTTGAAATTGAGGAACAAACCAAACGACTTCTGGAAGGAATGGAAAAAATTGTTGGAAGGGTAAGAATAGTAACCTTGGTATTATTTTTGCATCATGGTTCAGCTACATTTAATACCAGGCATGAATAATAAACAATAGTATTAAGTAATACCTTCCTAAAATAGACAATACTATTGATATGGATGAATATAATTCATGTTTTATTAGGGTATTCCTTCTCTGAGCATTATTAATCAGACAAATGCTTCAACTGAATCAAACAATGTAGACGTTTCTATTCATACGCTTTCATTTAACACTCATAAATGAGGTGTTCTATACACTAAGGGGCAGATTTACTATTATTCCCTAAAAATCAATGGAATTCCCTCGAAATTCGATAAGCATTCGACTATTGAATGCTTATCGAATAGATTTAGGCTATCTATTACCTCGATATTCGATTTCTCGATGAAATCGTACTATCGAATACCGATCGTTCGATTTCACAAAAAAATCGTACTTTTTCCTTCCAGCGCTCGAAAAATTCGTACGATTCGAACTATCGAGGCGTTCGATCGTACAATTGGTATTCGAGCAGGTGTTTGGAAAAAAAAGCCTATGGGGGGCTTCCTATAGGCTTCTATTGCAATTCAGTAGGTTCAATCTGACAAAGTAGGCAGTCAAATAAAATTTTAAAGTTAAAGTCCTTCGATCATCGAATAGTCGAATGATCGACTATTCGATCATTGGATCTATTTGGTACACTCGAATTTTGAGTATCCGATGATCGAAGTGGCCAAATTTGCATATTCGAATATCTGAAAAAATCGTACGATCGGAATTCGATCATATTCGATCGAACTTTGATCCATTCACGTGAATTTTGTAAATTTGCCCCTAAGTATGTTCTTCCCTCAATATCAATGTCACTTTAAAGGCTCTCAATGGATAATACATTTTCTTACAATACATATTTTATATATTTAAAATATCTTCCTTACAACACTTTGCCAATTGCACCTCCCACTACAGCAAATTAGTGAGACGGAAAAGTCAAAATCACAATTTGTGATGTATCCCGGGCTGGTGTAGTTTTCTGCTAAGAGGAGCACTGGCTTGGGATTATCATTTAAGTGTTTACAATCACTTGGTGGTGCCTAACATTTGGCAGCCCCATGGTTTTGACCTTTCCTTCTCCTTTAATTCAAGTTTAAGATTTTTGTAATTTTTTTGACATTCTGAGGCACTTTTTAGAAACAATATAACTAAATAATTTAGCAAATATTATTTTATACCTCTTCCTTCCATAACATTTTTAATTATCATAGCACTGTACTAAACATATTACAAATTTTATAAAGAGTAATGTCTTATTCAGCTGTACTGGAAAACATCCCTACAGTCCTTCAGTGAACTGAGATATGTGTCAAGAACAGATATAGTAACATTACTGCAAAACTACAATCCTGAATGGCTATGGCCATGCCTGGGCAAGCATAAACCTCACAGCACAACTGTACTGATTTAATTATTTTGCAATAATAGAAATGCATTGTACAAGGCTCTCGGGAGAAAAACCCATCACTAATAAAGAATAACATTAGTGTGTATAAAAGTGCAGCTTGGGGAGAGCTAAAGTTAGTTACCATGAATAACAAGAAATACAAATTAGAACATCGTGCACAACTGCTAAAAACATCTGTCCCAGCCCAGCTGAATCATTATTAATCAGTATATATATTAGGATTTAACCTTTAACAAACAATACCAATATACTACCAGACGTGCTACAGAGTCTATGTAAAGTAAGAATGCAACAAATCCCCTATTTTGGATTCGGCCTAACCCTCGAATCCTTCGAGAAAGATTCGGGCGGATACCGAACTGGATCCGAGCCCTAATTTGCATATGCAAATTAAGGGTGGGAAGGGGTAAACGTTTTTTACTTCCTTGTGACAAAAAGACATGCAATTTCCCTCCCTGTCCCTAACTTGCATATGCAAATTAGGGTTCAGATTCCGTTCCGCTGGGCAGACGGATTCACCGAATCCAAATCCTGCTGAAAAAGGCCGAATCCCGAACCGAATCCTGGATTCGGTGCATCCCTAATGTAAAGATAGAGGGAAATGTAAGGATTCTGAATACAGCGGTAGATCTTTAATCATCCATAAATGTTTTTCTTGGAGCTTTTCACAGTACAGCCAGTGGATCTATTAATAACATACAGTAAGTGGATCTCTCAATTAGCATTAATTTAACTATCCACAAAACAGGTACTGTTATCAAAACCTAATGTTGGGTGGAAGAACGTGTGCTACCTTTCCTGTACATCTGTTTTGCTGCTGTATTTTCCATTATCCTGCTCTTTCTTTCAAATGACCGATAGTTTTGGAACAGAAGATGAAGCATTTCTGTTGGTTAATAAACTTTTAGTAGCTGGTGAACTAATGCTGTTGTAGACTGGTGTAGACTGGATGTCTATCATTTTAGAATAGATCAACTAGAACTGCTTTGGATATCTGCCAGCTATTAAAACATTGATTGATTAGTGGCTTTTAGGCAAGTATGGCTTTATGGATAATGTATTTATGTATTTTGCCAGGGGAGCTTTCTTTATGTTTTAGTTGCCAATTTATGTAAAAATGGCTTATTTTTGTTTTTTGTAGATTCATCCTTCTGACTTGGAAAATGATGTTAACTCACTGTGGTCTGGCCCACCAGCAGCACAGTCAGCAGATAAAAATTCTCGTCTCTTTGCATTTTACAACCTCCTGCACTGCCTTCGCAGAGATTCCCATAAGATTGACAATTACTTAAAGCTTCTTAAGTGTCGCCTTATTCATGACAGCAACTGTTAGGATTACATTTGGTAACTATTTCTTAATAAATCAAAAGCCGAAAAATGCATTTCTTCTGCTTTGAGTAGTGAGAAAACTATTATTACATCTTTCATAATAATGATAAGTTAATGTTAGTAAAATCTGGGATAGCCTTACAATCTATCAAGGTAAACCTCTTTAGTTGACTTCTGTTAAGCACATACAGTACAACAAATAAAAAATGCATATATGTTATTGTCTATTAATTGTCTGCATTAATGATCAGTAAAGAAAACTGAGCTTGTAATTATTTTTACAAATACCTCTGCACTAGCATTTGTTTGATAAGACACTCTACATTCAAACTGGCAAGAGCCAGGACATAAATCAGTATTATGATATTTTATATAGCCCAGTGAAAATGTTTCCCATGCACATATATAAACTATACAGTATATATATATACCTCAAGGCTGCAGAAAAAAGTATGAAACTAAAAATTTGCCATCTCAGACCTGCCGAGGTTTTATATACAGTAAGGGGCAAATTTACAATTTTTCACCTAAAATCCTACGAATCTATTCAAAATTCGAAATCTTTTTGCTCAATATTCGATACCTCGATGAAATCGTACGATCGAATACCGATCGTTCGATTTCACGAAAAAATCTTACTTTTTCCTACGAGTATCCGAAAAATTATTTCGATTAGAACGATCGAGGCGAGGACTTAGCAAAAGAAGCCTATGGGGGGGCTCCCATAGGCTTCTATTGGTATTCGGTAGGTTCATCGAATGATCAAATATCCGATCATTCGATCTATTCGATAATTCAATAATTCGGTATTCAATGATCGAAGAGGCCACATTTGCATATTCGATTATCCGAAAAAATCGTACGATCGGTATTCGATCACATTCAATCGAACTTCGAATCCTTCACGTGAATTTTGTAAATTTGCCCCTAAGTCAATGGTTGAGTTCCCTGTCTTATTTGGAAGTTTCTGTAGTCTGCGCTGGAATTAGCCTGAACATCCAACTATTTCAAGCTTTTTAGGCAAAAATCTGATCATACTTTTCAGGAAAAAGCCTGAAAGTGATTCGGGAAAAAAATCTGAAAAAAATGTTCAGATTCAGATTTTTTCCCCCAGATCTGATTAAATTGTGGTTTTTGAATAATAAATAAGGTGAAATAATGGATTCTAGTTTTTAAATAAAATTATAAAAATTCCAGTTTTTATAATTAACTCCCTGAATGTTATTGTTTATATATGCCAATTATAAAATACAGTAATTTGTGCAACATGGGAAAACACATAGTTATCAGCGCTCAGCAGTCTGTTCTTCCAGCAGTCAGGCCTGAACATAATGAGATCAGTATGTCAGGTACTTTCTGCAGTATTCCTGCAAAGAAATATATGTCCCCTTTGCAATTTCCAACAAGCATTATGTACATACATGATACATACTGATTAGCAGCAAAATTCTTGCATTCATACCTCTGTATCAATTTTCACTAAAGCCTCTATTTCCTATTAGTTTGTACTCCTGGTTTCTACCTCACATGACTAATGCCCAGCCACATGCAGTATAAAAAGGGTTGTATAGTGCATATAGTGGACTTTTTGGCCTCTAAATTAGTTGCAGCTTGCGTAGCCACATAAGTGACTGCTTCTGGCTAAATGTTTAAAAAAAAGGTTGTGAAATTTAAAGAAGGAAGTTGCCCTCTTTTTATGATTAAGGTCAAAAATGCAGTGTACAGTTGTTACAGTGTTGCAAGTTACAGTTGAATACAGGTATGGGATCTGTTATTCAAAAACCTGGTATAGAGAAAGCTCTGAATTACAGAAAGGACATCTCCCATAGACTCCATTATCAAATAATCCAACTTTATAAAATACTATTTCCTTTTTCCCTGTAATGATAAAACAGTAGCTTGTATTTAATCCAAACTAAGATATAACTAATCCTTATTGGAAACAAAAACCAGCCTATTGAGTTTATTTAATAGTTACATGATTTTTTATGACTTAAGGTATAAAGATTCAAAGTATAGACAGATCTAATATCTCGAAAACTCCAGGTACCGAGCATTATAGATAACAGGTCCCCTACCTGTACAAGCCTGAGGGACAAATTTGGGACTTTTTAAGCTCAGGAGACTTTTTAAGAGGGCTAAACCTAATCCATATTCAAAGCCTAGAACCTGCCTCCTTTTTCCTAGCTTTAAACCAAGGTTGACTTGGAGGGACAGAGGCATGAATGAAGACAGAATGAGGAGAAACAGAGAGAGGGATAGTGAAGATAAACTTGATTATTTCAGAAACAATGCAGAATTTTTAATTGATTGTATTTAGAAAATGTATTATTTCAGTATGAAATGATGAAGCTTATATTGAGGTGCAGATTTATCAACGGTCGAAAAGTGAAAATACTTTTTCGATCGAACAGGTACATTTTAGTTCAAATTGTTGGAATCATGCAATTAAATTGTTCAAATGATTTCACCCGCCCCCATAGGCTAAAACAGCAATTCAGCAGGATTAAGGTGGCAAATAGTCGAAGTCAAAGTTTTTAAAGAGACAGTACTTCAATATTCGAATGAACAATTTTTTTCAATTCAAAACTAATTTTGGCTTATTCGATAGTTGAAGTACCCAAAAATTACTTCCAAATTCGAAATTTTTTTTATTTGAATATTCACCCGACCCTAAATCTGCCCCTACATTTTAGTTTCTACGATAGTTCCCCTATAGGAACAGATAGTTTCTGTCAGGGCCCGAGGGCTCCGAAGGGGGGTTACGGACCAAGGAAGAAGGCAGCGCCAACACAGTTCGTGGTAACAAGAGGGAAAGGCAGAAGAATGGTCAAAGTCCAGGCAAAGGGTCAATCCAGCAAAGTCCAATATAAACGAGGTATCCGAAGGGTTAAGCAAGAGAGTGGTCAAGTCCAGGCAAAAGGGTCAATCCAGGCAGAGAAGGTTCGTAGTCGAGAATTCAGGCAAGGGTCAAAACAGGAATCAATAGCAGGAATCAATAGCAGGAATAACACCCAGGAACTTTGTAACAAAGACCTATACTTGGGCATAGGTTGTAGTGCAGTGAGGGTTTAAATAGGCCAGAATGGCGCCAAACTTGACGCCGTGACGTCATTGCGTAGGCACGCTTTCATTCTGACGCCGGCGCCGAAGTTGACGCCGACGCCCATACGCCGGCGTCAAAGTCGATGCGCGCGACTCGTTCCGTCGCGGGCGTGCTGACGTCGGCTCTGGAGCAGGCAGGGAGACCGGCAGGGCGCCGCCATCTTGCGACGCTGGAAGAGAGCTCCTCACAGTTTCAAATTAAGTGGTATATTAATATTGCCGTTTTCCTTCTTTTGCTTTAAACGACTATTGAGCAATGGTCTGTGTGCTGCCTCAGAGATCATCTGACCAGAAAAACCACAACTCTAACTGTACATGCTACATTCCTGAGCTGCATGTAGCATGTCAAGAACAGTTTAGCATCTCTGCTCTTTGAAGGATGACTTCTCTGCTTCCCTATAATAAACACTCTTTATGTGCAGACAGTTCATGCTGAAGGCTTGGTCTAAACTCCTCAGACAACTTCATTTGGCCATTCCCTCCACACCCAGCTGAATCAGATCCTTTGCAGTCATATGATTTCAGTAGCTTCCAGTAGAGAATCATGGAGGGGTTCTAGCATAAGTAAGTAAAGGGAATGGTGAGCAGTCTGAAATTTGGAAAGGCAAGCGACTAAGATCATTACTATTTAAGACTCATTTACCAGGTTTTTAGGGAAGGGTGTAATCATAAACACATACAGTAGCATGATACTTCATCTGATCATTCAGGGTTACATAAAATTCTGAGTAGGAACATCTTTTGAGAGCAAACCCAACAATGGATTTTGTCAGTTTGTGCATGGTTCTGTTATGCTGATGTCATCATCCTAGAGTAGTAAGTAACCGGTGCCTCTTTACATTTGGGAGAATGTGACTAAGAACAGAACCAACATCAAAGAATTACTACATATGTAGTAAGAATTAATGGCCAATGTTCATCATTATGAACAAGAAGAGAAGATGTCTGTTTAACTTTGCAGAAGGCCTCTTAATGTTTAGGAGTCTAGTTCCATGGAGCCTCTTTGTCAAGGGTCAATCTCTTGGCCATGTATAAAAACATTAGCAGTAATATCAGAGTATTTGGGGCCCTTGCTGTTGACAAGTTGGATATTATATAGCTGAGATTCACCTACGTGGTGTAGACTGGTAGTGAGCAAATTTCTGTTGATGGATTGAAATGCCCTGAAAATGTTGTTGATCCTGAGAGGGCTGGAGTTAAGTTGTTCAACAAAAGTTGGGGTCAGTGGTATCCAGGATGTTTGAGTAGTACAGGGTGCAGGTAACACACTTTGTCAACCCAGCTAGTAATGTTCTTGTAGGAGACTGGAGAAGGACTTCACACCAGGTGCAAGGATCACACCCTGAAGGAGGACTCTTGCAATGCGACTATTCAAGTGTAAATGTTAAAATACGAACGAAAATCCCAATTGCCCTTTGCCTTCCAAGTGCATAATCTCAGATAGAGATCTGGGGCCCTTAAAAAGGGTATAGTAGTTACAATAGTCACTACACACTGCTAGGAGTTGCATGGAGTTTCCCAGAGTCTCAGGGTGCCCTTGGATACACAGGCAGCAAGTCACATCATCTCCACACATCTCAGGGCAACCACCGTGTGTGCTATAACACATTTGTTAAAAAATTTTTACCAATAAGATCCAGGGTAGTGATCAAATATAGCCGTGTATGGGCAGCTTTAGACTTGACTAGGATTTTTTTATGTGTGCCATCATTTCACAAACTATACTAGTCCTTTGTAATTAGTTATGTTAATTTGTTAATTCCTATAGTGTCCAATACATTTGTAGATGAATTTGTTCACACTTTTTCAAAATCCAGCTAAAATTTCATGCCATGTTTATATTAAAGAAGATGTAATACTGCTAAGTGACCAAGAAGACTAATGTTAAAGTGCTGTATGTTCATTTATAGATTATATTTATGTGTTTAGAACTGTTCATTTATTTTTTGCAACAAGCCAACTATCTTATTTTATTCTAGGATTATTGTGTATGCAACCATGGATGAATTTGACCCATTTTTTTTAGAATTTGCAAGGATATTGGCATACCTCCTTTCATTTACACATTTACAGCAGCCCTGGATTTGTTGGGCTGGTACTCACATACCCTCTCTGCTCCCCAGTACTTTTCAGAAAATGGCTGGGCAGCATGCCGCCCCTAATATTTTGCCGCCCTAGGCCTGGGGCTATGTGGCTTCGCCACAAATCCGGGCCTGATTTACAGGCTTATTGAGAAGCTAATATTTAATATTTAAGGAGTCAGTTATTACTCTCAGAGCAGGATTTAAAGTGCAGAGTGTATATCTAACATTGTACCCTGTCCATGAGTGAGCACCCAAGGTGCACATTCTTGTGCTTGGAAATGTTAAACATTTAAAAATGAAATAGGTTGTAACTTATAAGGCAACCATTAGTTGAGTTTACTTATGGGGATAGCCATCAGCCATTTCATTGGCCATAATGCCCACTGACCAAATATCTCTCAAAATAAAACATAATAAAGAACGATGTCTCAAAAAAATTAAACTGTAACATTTGTTAACAGTTTAATGTTAAATATAATGTATAATACATGTTAATGTGAAATATAAAGTAACATGTATGCAATGTGCACTTTGATGGCCAGATAGCTGAATAAAGGTGATATTTCCTTTAAAGAGGTCATATAACCTTCATAATCATATATTACACATCCTTCTTCAAAACATGATGAAGACAAAAATGTTTTGAAAGCATTTTACTTCCTAAAACTGTCATTATATCAGAGCTGCAGAGAGAACCTCTCTGTTAGGTGTCTAGGCTGAAATAAAGAGTGGGAGTGTCTGTCCATTCTCTCACAGGAAATGGTCACTACTGACTGACAGGCTGAAATCTGGAGCTGTAGCAGCTAAACTCCTCCTCTCCCACATTCTGTTCTGTGTGTTTCCAGCCTGCAATTAAATGTCTGATGCTGCTGCCCGATTATTCACTTATAACAATATACCTTACATTCTCTACATAAAGCAATAGATGTGAAGGTTAATACAAACTGTAAAAGTAATATTTTTTTTTATTTAAAGTACAATCATATGCTCAAGCAAATAGGCATCAGTCACAAATATACCTGCCCAACTGGACATAATCTATAGTCCATAATACATTGTAATACACTGTGCAACTCCCTGCTTCATTATAAATGGTACACAAACAGTGTACATAAGTATTTAATGAGTTTCCAGAACAGCAGCTGTCGGTTTGTTTGGTACGTATATATGATCAAGTGCAGGGAGTTACAAGGGAATAAATGTAGTTGTTCTGGGACAATTTATGACCAAGTGCTGGGAGTTGCAAGGGAAAAATCAAGCTGTTGTTTAACAGTTTACGGCCAGGCACAGGAAGTTGCAAGAGAATACATGCAGCTGTTCTGAAACAATTTATTATCAGGTGCAGGGAGTTTCAAGGGGAAATGCAGCTGTTCTGGAACAATTTATGATCAGGTGCAGGGAGTTGCAAGGGAAAATGCAGCTGTTGTGAAGCAGTTTTAGGGTAAATAATTTTGTTCAGGGTTGTATTTGAGAAATATTTTTTACAGGGACAACAGGAAAGGGTGGTAACTCACAGTAGATAGGAGGATAGGGAGGTGCAGAACACTGAAACTGCTACCTGTAATTTTTAAATAAAGGCAGATTTATAGGAGCTGAATAAAGCTAATGATTATACCAGCAAACACTTTAAATTGATTAAAGCAGAAAAGCAAGCATTATTGGACTTAAAGGCTAAAAGTGTCATTATAACATACTCAGATAAGGGAGGATAAGTGGTAGTTCACAATACTTCAGCATATTTAGTACAAAAAGGTTATTCTACTAAACAGTTTTTGTTGAAGTTGACAAGTGGTGTAATAGATAAATACTAAGGGACTATTTGATCCCATATTTGGTAACAATACCTACTTTTCACCAATTACTGAATGTTCATAAGAAACAAGATTCCCCTTAGGTAGATTGATTATATTGGGTATAGGTTCTTTGACTGAACATCTATCTGAATGGGTAGATTCACAAGAGACACCACACATGTATTATAACAATTGGGTAACATCAAATAGAAAGAGAAGTACAAGTGAGGAACCCTTTGGATGTGGCCTCATTGTGCTCCTCTATCCCACATGAACAGGGATTTTTTGCAATTCATTATGATTTACAGAAATATAGTACACTACCCTAAAAGATTATTCCATTCTTACTTAGAGCTGTCCAGTTTCTGCTGGAGCATAATTATTTTATTTTTGATGCTTGCTTTTATCTGCAGATATGTGATACAGAGTGGGGGGCCACTTTTATATCAACCTTTATATGGGTTGGTTGGAGGAGACCCACATCTCTGCAGGGGCAAAGGAACATCTAAAATTATATGCTCTACATTGATGACATACTAATTACATTACAGGGGACACAGGAGAACTTTGAGTTCTTTGCATGTGACATTTATTGAAATAATCTGAATTTAAGGTTCACCAGTCAATTTAATGAGAGGAAAATATAAGTTTTGGATGTGGAACTAATTGCAGTAAAAAAAGAAACCACAATCTTTCAAAGCCATACAATCATAATTTGCTTCCTCCTGTCACATGAGATGCTTGACTTAGGGGATTTGAGTTGGGCAGTTCCTGAAGTGTTGGAGTTGCTCAACAGGGAGAGCTTTTAATGATGAGCAGGCTTGTGATATGAAGAAAAGATTCCAAGAATGGGGATATAAGCATAAAACTGTGTTGAAAGCATTTCAGAAGGCTGCAAATACTGACAAGCAAGATGAATAGTGTAAAAACAAAAAAAGAGAGGAGAGGAAGTGGTCACTAAAAGTACCATTCATAACTAACAGTTCTATGAGTTCTCAAATATCATTAAAAATATTTGCTCATACTACTGTATTTAGAGACGGGTTTTTTTTATATGGTATTAAGTTCAGTTATTAGCATTATCCACAGGAGGGCATACATGCTAAAAGGCATGCTATCATCAAGCATGTTTAATGAAGGACAGCCAAGGAAGATTTGGGGTTTATAAAAACATCTGTTAGTTATAAGTGTGCTTGCCATTGGTGTGTGACCTGTCTGCATATAAAGGTTTCTAAGTGTTTTAAATCTACAGTGACATGTAAGAGTTTTTACATTATTACAACAATGAATAAAAATGTAAAAGTACACTACATGTTAGAAATTCAATTGTCTAAATTATTGCTGTAGATTCCTGAGCTATATGTCAGATTTCCTGATTACTGCTATACCTTTCTTAAAAATTACACAATATTTGTATAAAGAGTTGGCTCTAAATGAATCCATAATTTAGGCAGAATTACACAACCCTAGCAGTAGCCAAAATATCCTGAGATACCAAGTGTGGTGATAACTGACATCTTGGCATATGTGGGTTCTTCTGTTCACTTTTACTGGTTAAGAATTGCCCACTGTTAATTCATGAGCACCAATAGGCATTTCATATATATTAGAGCATGTAGAAGAGAAATCTGTCCCCTGTTTTTCTGTCTGTGACATCATTCCGCCCAGTTACAGGCTGGAGAGTGACCTGATTGGCAGGACACCACAGTGCATCTTGGGAAGAGAGGGTGTGCCAGACTGTGAAGCTGTGTTTTAGGCCTTGGAATTGTGTGCAGACCTGGTGTTAGAGTTGAACATGGGTTGTGGAGTAAAGATCCAGTCGGAGCCAAGTCCTGTAAAAGCTGTTCCACCTGTGAGATCTGCAGGAGTGCAGAAAGAGGGTTCCTGTACCCTGCCACGCCGCTAAAGCTTCAGAAGGAGAAAAGTGCCATTGGTGGGAGTGATTCTGCAGCAGAGTTACTTGTGATTCCAGTGTGATCTTACTCTGAGAGCAATCGGTGAGTGAATGCCTTCAAGAGAGGATTTGGCACGGATACAGTATTGAGCCTAACAGGAAGACAGGCCTTGTGTAATTTTGCCTGCTATGTGGGAAGCGGCTACTTTCCAAAGGAAAAGGTACTCTGGGGAAAGGTAGCTCTACCGGGGTATAAGAGCTCTGGGGAAAGGGACATTGCATTTTGAACTGTGTGCTTTTTAACCCTTCCAGAGAAGTGGGACTGTGATATCCTAAGGACTGTGTTGAACTAACAGTTAGAACCTACTAGGGATTTACAGTAGGTAGTGGAAAAATGTGTGTTTTATTTTTCCTAGGGAATTCCCGAGGTAAGTTCCTCAGAGCTCCCTAGGTGGAGACACTGAGCTGTAATTCCCAGTACTTTTCGTACGCAAAAGGGACTCAGGGCCCCTGAACTGCAAGGAAGATTATATTTAAAGAGACAGCAACCCAAATTAGCATTACAAGGATCTGAAAAAGTATTACTTTTTTCAGGATTTATTATGTGAAAAAACTGCGATAAATCCCTTTTACAATTGGAAGATGTTTTTTGCCTTCATGATCTTCGAGAGTGTCGGGCATTTTGACGCTGGTTTTTGTGCAACAATCCAAAAAAGTTGTGGTTTTCAATTGTCAATTAAAAAAAGTTATGATTTGAATGGTTGCACAATATTGTTGCAACTTTTCCACTTTTTTATGCTTTTTTTCCATTCAGAATTAAGACCATTCGTGATTGGGTGGTTTGTCAATCTTTCTTTTTAATAAAAATTAGAAAAAAAAAATACATTTACTGAATACCCCCTTAGTTTGAAGAGGAATTATTTTTAAAAAACATCAATGACTGGATCATTATCAACCTAATCACTTGGGGTTAGTTGACATCTATGTTCCCTATCAAGCAAAAAGAGCAATTTGGTATTCCAAAACTTGTGCAGAGTATGGCCACCTTGACTGACCCACTACCACTTTGATATATCTATAGTATGTACCTAGATCTATCTGTATACATATTTTTATATATTATATATAAATATAAATATTTGGCTAGGTTTCCCTATAGTGTCACATTGAAATAAGAATAAATTCCCATTTTTAAAAAAAGATCCTTATAGTAAGGTTTGAAGTGTGAAAATTAGATGTTCTGTTCCCTAATGGCTTATTACCATAATATTTGCAATTCAGATCAGTTGTAAATTGACTGAAACACATAGCAGGCAGTTTAAACTAATGATTGTCTGGAGGTTCACATCTGACATGAACTACGCTTCTGTTCAAAACAAATTGCAAATAATTTCTCCTTTAGAGTCAAAATGTCATATTTAAATCTTGCATTATAGTTAGAATTTGTCGTGTACATTGGGAAGCCAAGTTCCACTTTAAGTAAATGATATATCTTTAAAAGAACATGACAACATTAAGGTTTTTTGAAAAAAAAAAAATATATATATATATATTCACTTTTACAGTTGTCAGAAAGGTTTTTTTTTTTCATTTCCAAAAATCTAATTGCAAAGTAAAAGGCCCTAGGGGCAGTAGTGGGTCCAGGTTGCTTAGCAACCCTCAGCAGGTAGCAGGGATTCAGCTGCAGCTGTCCTCATTTTAAGAACCTTCTTATTACAATTGGTGTTAATCTTTAACCAGGCTTTAAAAACTGTACAATTTCTGTTGCTTTTCTTGGAAAAGATTGCATAGGACAGCTCAAACATTATCCCGAAAGTAATGATTGCTATTAGTCCCACAGCAGAATGCTTGAATGGTGATAAACTCTGAATGAATTAGAATGTCTTGTCTAATTATCCTTATTTGCTGATGTCCCATAAAGCAGAATTCTTTAATGACTGCTCCGAAGTCATTTCCAATGACAGAACACATTAATGGAAATGTCATAAAAGCTTTTAATAAAATAAAAATTTCCAAAAATAATATTCTGTGCACACTTTACCTGAGCCTTGCAGTTTTTTTTGGTGCAAAAAAAATAGCTTTTCCCCCAATAAGTTTTATTACATATACTGAGCACAAGTTCAAGTGACAGACAGTATTTTCTCTGTAGGAGGTTGAGTCATAATCTGCTCACAAAGAATATCTTAACTGTGAGCAAAGGAGAAATGATTTGCACAGGAGAAATAGATTGTATTGGATTTTACTGCTGTTGTAGCATACTCCATTCTGAGAATATCATACAATATAAACATGGGTCTATAAATGTAATCTATAATACCATTTTTTCTCTTATTTAAATGCATGCACATATACATCCCATTAGTGAATGATAACAAATATAATTATAAATGATGACTAGTGTTTAATTTGTGGGCATCAATGGAGCAAAGAAGGATGTTCCTGTCTCAAAGCATTGTCCTAGCAAAGTGACAGTGGGTTAGTTAAGGTAACCATACTCTGCACAAGTTTTGGAATACTCTGCTAATATGGATATCAACCTAGCATCTTCTGTAAGTATGGTGTGACAATAATTTGATAACTGCAGAAAATCACTGGGAATATGCCAATAAGTTAGGCATCTCCCTCAGTGACAAAACTCGCTGACCTCCTGCTCCAGATGGAAACCTAACAAATTGGCAAGCACCAGTGATTTTTGTTATGTTGTCCATTAATTCAATCATACGACTTGGCAAGGATGCCTATAACATCCAGATGACTGTACACTTTGGTCAGGACATTACAGAATTGGTCAGATCACCAGCTTCAGGGAATGTACCAGTCTTGTTATTGATTGCAGTCATGGAAGTTCTACATTTGTATTTATAGTCACTTACCAGGAAACCAAACACACATAGATTTGGGTATCTCAAGATGTTTGTTTTTAAAATTGTTCAACTATATTTTGACATTGCTTGTACAATTTCAAACTTAATAAAACATAGATCACAAGATATTTCTTACCAGGAAAAAAAGCAATTGAAAGAAATGACAGGACCAAGAGTAACAGGGTTAAAAGTTTCTTCTTAAAATCTTTTCTCCCATAATAGTTCAGTTACTCCTGTGTGTTTCGTGATTGATGCCATATAACTTGCTGTGCTCTTTTCTATATTTATTTGTACTGATCCAAATTGAATTTGTTTAGAAGAAACATCAAACAAATTAAAGCTTGCCTTTAATGTAGCTAGAGAGCTGAAATCTCTTCCTGAGATTTATTTAAGAAACCGTCAAAGCCTATAATCATTTTGCAAATGTAAAACACCCTTGCACTATTGGCATGCTAATGTATGCAATAGTCTGTGCTATTATATGTAAGTGGATTTGTGACTGTTTTTGAGTATTTAATAGACATTGTTGTACACAGTCTCCCTTTTATGCTGGTAATCAATGTTTTAGCTAATGGGTTATGATACAATGCACCTTTAAATAAAGTACATTATGTAAATAAATGCCATGTGAGCAGACAAAAATCTTTTAATTTCCCAAACTGGAGTTCATTTGAGTTTGTGAATATATACAGAGGAATACAGAGAGGATCAAAAGAGCAGGAATTGTGGGTCCACATCAAATAATATTTGATATCTAATGTTAAAACACTTTAATATATGTACATACATCCTATTCCGAATTATTGTGTGGCTTTTGGCATAGAATACAGCATTAGATACTAAATAAAAAAAACGTAAAAAGGAAGCACT
Organism: Xenopus borealis; assembly: GCA_024363595.1. Taxonomy (NCBI): domain Eukaryota; kingdom Metazoa; phylum Chordata; class Amphibia; order Anura; family Pipidae; genus Xenopus; species Xenopus borealis. Next base: position 84,303,630 of record CM044442.1, on the reverse strand, counting down.
AAAAAAAAGTATGTAGAAATAAAGTTTAAAAAAAAAGTAGGCTGCAGCAATCCCATGTACTCTATACCATATGTGACAAGACCTGACTGTCTAACCCTAATGATGGAACAATCCCTCAATATTTGGGACAAAATAAAACGTAAAGCAAAATTTAAACACCTGCCGGCCACCCCCATTTCAGACAACCCAGATTTTCAACCAGGTCTACAGGGGAAGGTCTTCAGATGGTGGGATTCTAAAGGCTTTACCATGTTGAAACATTTTTATGGTCTAACAGGCCTGATACAATGGGACAGGATTAAACAGCTTCATTCTCTTCCACCCGAGGAAATGTTTTGTTACCTGCAGATAAAGCATTGTCTGAAATCCAAACACAGGGAGAATGGTACACCCACCTCCTCATAGAAACAATATTTATTTCTTACCCATATTCGAGAGGGGTACCAAATATTGTTGGAAGCATACTCCCCAAGAAATAACGGGACACGGAAATAGTTTGGAGAAGAAATCTTTATTGATGTATCCATTTATTGATGTATAGGACGATGATTTGCTAAATACTGCTATCCACAATCTGTCATCTTTATTAAACAATAAAAAGTTTAAAAAAAATGAAGTAGGCTAGAAATGCTAAACATATTGGCAGATTTACTAATGGTCGAATTATGAAGTTAAAAAAACTTCGAAATTCGACCATCAAATTTTTTTAACGGCCATTTTCGATCGAAAATGCACCAAACAGGTCAGTTTTCGATCGAATTGAAATCGTTCGAATGCATCATTCAATCTAAACGATTTTCAAAAAAATCCTTCGAATTCCTAGGACTTTAAGGTGGCAAAGCGTTGAATTCGAAGGAGTACAGTACTTCAAAATTCAAATTTTCGAATTTTTTCATTTCAACTCGAATTTTGGGCTATTTGATAGTCGAAGTAGCCCAAAATTACTTTTATTTGAATATTCACTTTGACCTTTACCAACCCAAGAAGAACAATGCCCTTTTTGCAGTGATTATCTGCACCTCTAAAGATTCCCCAAGTAGCTGCCTATTCATTCCTGCTGTTTCACATGATCTGGGCTGCTGTCAGTTACCTAAGTTTAAGGACTAACTCACAACAAGACTGATTAGTAATTCAGTCAGATTCACTTTACACAATCCCTGAGAATACAGTAGTAGTAAGATGGTGGCATGGTGCTTTCATAGATAGATCCCCAGGCTGGAGCACTGACCTGAAAAAACAAATTAATGGATTTAATTAACTGGGTTCTGCCTAGGGTTCTCCTTCTGTGTACTTACAGTATGTAATAGAATTATTCAGTGTGCCCTATATTATTCCCATATGCTCTCATATGCTCTATAATATTTTGCTAGTCCAACTTAAATACAGATATATAGGAACTGTTATCCAGAAAGCTTGGAACATGGGGTTTTCCGTATAAGAAATGTTTCCATAATTTGGATCTCCATAAATAAACATTTATTTAAACATTAATTACACCTAATAGGATTGTTTTGCCTTCAATAAGGATTTGTTATATCTTAGTCAGGATAAAGTACAAGGTACTGTTTTATCTTTATTATTACAGCAAACAGGCAAACAACAGGCATTTTTAAAATTCTGAATAAACTATAACTGAACAACGCCTTCTGGTAATTCTGAGCTTTCTGGATTATGGTTTTCCAGATAATGGATCCAATCCCTGTATTGCTCCTTGACCCAGAGTGCTTTGTTTAAGTTTAAAATGTTTATAAATGTATATTTTGCTTGAATTTTATCTGTCATGAAAATGAGAGTAGAGCTCAGGTTAGTGCTCTAATGTTATAGCAAGTTGAGAGACTTTTTTTTGTAAAAAAAAAAAAAAAAAACTCTTGATTAGATGCAAGAAAAAATGACAAATAGAAAAACAATTTTCTTATTGAGAAAAAATAAAAGGTGCATCTTGACCTTTGATAATCCTTCATGAGGATATGCTCTAGTAACAGGGTCAACAGTCTGTTGTTAGTGTGGACTCCCCAAGACTAAATTGTCTAACATGGCAGTCTAAAGCTTGCTCATGCCGATGCACATAAAAACCCTTCAACATAATTATTTTTTAATTTTGAAGAGGAAGATAAATGTAGTCATAGTTACAACAATTTCTTCGTTTTGAGATTAAATTGCCATTGATATTCAGTTTGAATCTGGCAAACTTTCCTACACCCTAACCCCTAATGGAATAAATTGTTTATGTGCACCATGTGAACCTTAAAAGAAAATGATTAGCAAAAGCTTACATGATAGCAAATTGCATTTTAGTCCACAGAATGAAACATTTGAGGAAGGGCCTCAGCTCATGCATTTATTGATACCCTTTTAAATGTTGACTTCTTATAACAGGTTCAGGTCTACATTGACAAAAGGAACATTACAGGTTTGATCTCTTCTTCCCAACCGTTATTGGTTAAAGACACCAGAAACCCTGCCATACCAGAAATGTTTTTTCACTATCACTGGCTAACTATAAAAGGGTGGAATTACTTTTACTTACATGAATGTTACTTAGATCCTATTTGTCTCATTCAAATGGTTCTTGCCTGGTTACATGCATGTCAAATTTCACAAATGACAATAATGACACAATGAAGTAACTGAAAGAAAGAGAGAAAGACTTCTTGGTCTCCAAACATGGAGCAAATAAAGCTGAACCCGTTGCTTGACTCAAAACTGTGCCTCAGTTAATTCTGCCTCACTTATATAAAGGACTATCAACTGTGTGACGTATGCATCGTTAATGAAGATGGCGCTGCTTATGTCAGAGTTTAATGTGATTGCTTGACTTGATATTTTAACCCATACTCTAAGGGGCAGATTTATCATTGGTTGAATTTCGAATTGAGAAAATTTGAAATTCGACCATGGGAATAGTAGGTGAAGTAAAATCCTCCTTTTACCGCAATTTGATAGATCGAACGATCGAATAGGAAAATTTTTTTCGATCGATCGAATTTTTTTTTTTATTCGATCAAAAATAATGATACCCAATTCGGTATCTTTGATCTGGCGAACTGGGTGGTCGAATAAAAATTTTAAGGGGAAGTACTTCGACCATCCAATAGTCGAATATTCGAATACAATTTTATTTGAATATTCAAATTATTCCAATTTGAATATTCGATGGTCGAATTTGCCTAATTTGCATATTCAAAGATTCGAATTTGAATCTTTTTGAAGTTCAAACTTCAAATTCTTCATGTGAATTTAGTAACTCTGCCCCTAAGAGTTCAATGGTATACAATTCATAAATGATCAATGTACTTAAACAGTGGGCTGCCATGCAAGTTCCATTTAGACTATAGTTGAGAAAGTGAAGTGAACAATTTCATGAACTGATGTACCTACAATATATTCTTTAAAGGTGGGGCCTATCTAAGTGGAATACTATAGCTATAACCCACGCTGCTTCTTTTGGTAGGGCATAATTCAGCTCTCTGCATTAGAAAGTGTTAGTGAGAGGGTATACACTATGTTATGGAGGAATTATAAACTAAATGTACATAATTTTGGAAGGGTGGTCTTTAAATAATGTTGCTCTCTTGGCAGAGCATTGTTACATGCCACTCTCTTTGTTAGCTGGGCCCTTGCATAAATAGTGACTCCCATGCATGCTTTCAGAAGAAATCTTCTGTGGTTATTAAACAAGATCATAACATTTATCGAAGATCTAAGGTACTGAAGGAAAGGTACTTCAATTGTTACACAATGTCAACACACTCAAAGGCATATTACAATGATAGCTCATCCATTCTCATCACATACACAGTTGATCTGTATGACATTTTGCTTGATAGGTTAATATTACGACAGGCGTTAAGTCAAATACTAGATATTCAATGATTTACAGGATTTTCACAAGTCAGTCCCGAATATATATATATATATATATATATATATATATATATATATATGTATATATTTCCATACAAGCTGCACTGAACAGACAGAAAAAATTACAAAGTTTCGCAAACGTATTTAGATTAGGGTGCTTTTAGCAAAGCCTAGAATACTTAGCACCTGCACTTAGATACAACTGTAAATAATAAGATAAGCAAGTTTCTTGGGGAAACTGAGACTTGCAGCTTCAGAAATTTTCCCTTTATTAGCAAAATTGTAATAACATCCAAACATGTCTATAAGACCCCCAGATATGTGTTCAAACTTTACATAACCTAACTAATCAAAGTGTGTAAAATGGGAATGGTATTTTGGGGAGTAGCCACAAAATAGGCATGGCCAACAATTGTCTTCTTGTCCCTCTTTCCAATTTTTAAATGGTGTGAGGAATGTTGTTGGTGTTGCCAGGGGAACTAACCCCACATTATCCCTCCTTGATGGGGCATATACTGTACCAACCAATGACTTATACCAAAACTTTCACTCTAACACACCTCTATAAGGTACTATGAAAGGTGCTAATAACCAAAACCCTGTCTTTCAGTATGGTTTTATCCATACCATAAGGTCTAGGTTTCCCCTCCTCCTGTTACAGTATATATTTGGGAATACCCATAACACAACAGGGCCAATGGGAACACATCCCTCCCACAGGGCATATGCAACACTGACTAGAGGCCTTCCAACTTTGTTCCTCTGCATCCACTACAATAAATTTTGATTGTATAATGTTTGAGTCAAGTTTAATCTGGGATAGCTATTGGGTATATGCTATATTTTAAGAAATGTCAGTGATTATTATAATTAACATGTATTTATGTATATAGTGCAAACATATTCTGCAGTGCTGTACAGTAAAGGGGTGTATATACAATGAAATATATAATAATAAAGCATAGAATTATTATTGAAGGAAAGAATCATTGCGAAGAAGTATACCGATACAAACATATTAAATTTTTTAGATTAAAAATTGTTCCCTGATTTGTAGATCTGTAATATTCATTAAGAAGGGGCAGAATAGAAATAGAAGGATTTACCACCCAGGATACAAAGAAAAATAAAATCGAGGCAAGTGTACATAATTCTGAACCAAATCTCTTTAATTCTAGTCAGGTTTTATCATTCAATCACCATGTCCCCGTGCAGAATAGGTCATGCTTATTCCTCCTAGCAACAGCCTTTGCCTATCAGAAGACTTCTTGCTGCAGCTGCAAGCCAGATAGAATATCTCTAAGTAGGTCAGGCCTGTATTTTTTAAAATGGCACGGTCTGGTAACCCTGCTGTCCCGTCTGTCGGCCCTGCCCCATAATAACCTCAATTGCTTAGTGACACAATGACAGAGTACCCTGTTAGAGAACAACCACATTATGCTGTATTCATCAGCTCTGAGCATCACTGCTTGATGAGGAACCTTTCCTTGGCCAACATTAATCAGTAAACCATTCATGTCCACTAGCACTTCACTCTAGAGATGGTTCCTGCATTAATGACCAGCTGTTTGAACTAACACAAATAAAACAATGTTTTCCACATGGCTGAATATACTGAATTCAATATTTGGATCAGGCAGGTTATGCTCATTAACGGAGTCAAAATAATAAATTGACCTCCTTCATATCAGGACAGTTTACCATAAAAAAGCCATCTGTACTTATGCAAATGTAAACTTAATACTTTGACCATTTTTGTGGCTCAGTATCTCTTTTTAAGAGTTATTTAATTTTTTTTTTATGTAAACAGGCATTCAGATTTTTAAAAGTTTAAAAGATTTGAGTTTTAAAACTGAATTTGAGTTTCGTTCTCCTAAAACAACTCAAATGTCAGGAAGCCACCAAACAATTCCAAATTTATTTCAGCACGTCCCCCATAGGCTAAAACAGCAATTTGTCAAGTTTAAAGTGGTGAATAATCAAAATCAAGTTGAAGGGCCAGTACATGAGAAATTTCAAAAATCAAATTCAATTTTTTTTCAAAACTCAAATCTAATTTTTACTATTCCCTAGTCGAATTTCACAAAAATGTTGATTCTTTCAGAGGAATATAAACCTTTACAAGCAGAGAACTGACAGAATTGACAGGAGTAACATGGACATTTGCTTGTTGTTCAAATATATCCTCAAATGAATGTTAAGTATTCCTTTTCTTACAGTTACAGAGGGGATACGGGATACCCTTTTGTGGCTCTCCTTGTAGCCTTCATTTCAGATCATTTATGAATGACCCACTTTGCAATGATTTACTTAAGCACAGGTAAACCCTAAACATTACTTTCCCCAAAGAATTCCTAAATGGAGTTGGACTCTCCCAGACACAGGGATGAAGAATTAAAATAGATTGCAACTAGTTAGCTCACAAGGCAAATCGCAGCTGTCACTGGATTAACATGCAAGAGTAAAAAAAGGTAGTTCTCTTACAGACGAGTGTTTGAAACCCCACTCCCCTGTGTTCTGATTTTTTTATTTTGTAACTTATTTTTTATTTGCATCTTACAATAAATAAAAAAAAGAAAACAAAAAAAAAAATGAGTTGTGTATACAGCCTCTTACGTTCTCCACATAAGTGGAGGCTAAGCTTCTCAGTTCCCACATTGTCCAAACCTTGAGGTAGTGGTCTGTCTTATTTTGTATGAAGGCGATGCCCGACTCAAATGTTCTATTACTGTTTACTCTCTTGATGATCTCAGCCTTTGTTGGTGGCGTGGGGTCTTTCCACTTGGAGGCTATAGCCAGGCGAGTGGCTGTTAGGATCTGATTCATGTATTTTAGGTATTGGTTGCCTAGGAGAAGAATAACGGGGTCCAAAGGTACTGGTTGTGCTATTAGCTGGCTTATAGAGCAGCCAATTCTTTCCACAATGGTTGTATTTGTGGGCAGTCCCAGAAGGTTTGTGGGAGGGTGCCACGGGCCCCACAGTTACTCTAGCAGTTAGGGGAGTGGTTTTGAAATAGTTTATTTACAATATCTGGGGTGAAGTAGCAGAAGGTCAAAATTTGTAGATGCTCTCTTTCTGTCGTACGCATGAGACCATTCGTTTGGCATTTTCCCAGATTAAAGGCCAATCTGCGGCCGCTATAGGCTGTGGCAGAGCTTGGTCCCATTTGTCCATATATTTGTGTCTCTGTTGTGTCCCTGCGTTCTGATTTTATGTATTCAGTCGCAGGGGAGAGCAGGAGTAGACAAATTCAGTTTTTTTCAATGGGGCTGTACAGTAGGTGCCAAAATCAGGAAAAATGCAGCATGTTGCATCTTAACCTGCGTTTGGCACCTACATGCGCCTGTGTGAGTACAGCCCCATTGAAAAAAACTGAATGCGTCTACTCCCACGTCCCATGTCTTCTTTAAAATGCATTCAGTGAAATCATTCACTTCTGCTATATATTTTTTATCAACTGTATTCTTTTTTAATCTGCATGTGCAGATGGCAAACTCTAGGACTATGAGGCCTCGGGGCACCACAGACATAAATCCAGCCCTGGCACCCTGAATCCTTGGATCCCAGGGGGCTGCACTTGGTTCTTAAAATGTCAGTTTTCAATTTAGGATTAACCAATGGCACATGCTACTAAAAAAAATATATTATTATGGTTTATTTACATGAAGCAGGGTTTTATCTATAAGCAGTTTTATGCAATATATGTTTACAGAGAGCCAAATCGTTCAAGGGGTATAGTTTTCCATTAATTGGTTAATAGAAGCGTGTAATTAATGGTTATTAGTAAGTTATTAAAGGGAAGGTTTCAGTAAGTGAGAAGAAAGAATTGCAGTCAGATACAGCAACACTAGAGTCATACCCCGGTAGAGGGACTGAACCTAGGTAGAGTGAGGTCTAGTGGTGTAATAGTGCACTCTAGGAGTGTTAGATGAGTAATTAGCATGGGCAGCTATGGCCAAAACCAGGAGTAAGTGGGCATATTGTTCCCAGAGGGACCTCCACCAGTCAGGGCAGAAGTGGATAAGCTAGATCTGGAGAGAGCCATCCAGGGCCATAGAGGGGTGCCTGCGAGTAGCTGCTCTTCAAGGTGTGTTATATGAAAGGCCAGGAGGTTGAGCCCTGTGAAAGTGTTGCTGTAATACTGGAAGGCCATGATAATAAAGAGATTGTGTTTGACTACAACTCTCCACCTGGTGTAATTGACTGAAGGATCCCCCCCCCCCTTACTGTAAGGTCAGACCACACTATAACCGGTAAGGCACAGGTCTTAGGTACCCCCCCCCCCATTACAAATGGTTTCTTCACAGGGATACACAACATTACTCCTGCCTGCAAGAGAGAATCACCCCGACCTTTCGGCTCAAAGGCCTTTTTCAAGGATTCCCCTTGAAATAGGCCTTTGAGCCGAAACGTCGGGGTGATTCTCTCTTGCAGGCGCCATATTCCTAGCCATACAATATATGTTCCTTTCTTTAATGAGCATTCAGTTATGGGGGACGGCTGGCTGATGATACAAAGTAACAGTAGTCAGGCAGCTCAGCAAAGTAGTCAGACAGATCAGCAGGGGGCTAGGCTTAGGGAACTGTTCCAAACCAATAAAATATTTTTTACTTTTCAAAAAGCTTAAGTTTGGAAGGCATTCCCCTTTAAATGCTGATGCTAGTTGCACCAGTTTCTGCACTGCCATGTAGTAATTATCTGTATTAATTACTATTCAGCCTTATATTGTGAGATTTATATTCTATGTGTACTGTATATTGAGAGTCAGTCCCTAAGTTAAGTAAGTGACACAGAGCATGTGGTTCAGCATAAAAGAAGATGGAGGAGTCACTGGGGCATCTTCAGAGACACAGATCTTTACTGCTAAAGGGCTGCGGTTGCTTTGGACTGGTACAGAAACCAGAGATATAATGTACAACATTTCTAGCTTACTTCTTTAGTTAGGTTTTAGTTCTCCTTTAAATAACAGTGTTTACAAAAAGGCACTTGCCTGTTTGAAGTAACTGGGAATTCCAAGACTAAAAAATATTTAAATCATTTTTATAGTGTAAGTGAAGTTTTTTTTTTTTTTGACTACCATCATAAAATAAGATTTGGAATTATTTCTTAAGGTGACAGGTCGCCTTTAAAAACAACAACTTTTCAGTACTGTTTGTTCCAACCAGTAGTAATTCAGAGGTTAAAAGATCTAGAGCTGTCCACTAAGACAGTATCAAACATTCCTGCCAAACATACAGTTAAGCAAATCGATTTTTAAAGTCCTTAGACAATTTGCTTAACCTGAAGCCATGGAAATGAGTTTGCAAACCAGTTCATGAGAATCGCGCCAGGACCGCAGTGAAAATCAGTTTGAATTGATCTGCAAATCAAATCTAATGTCACAAATTGCTCTGATTGGTATGAAATTAGAACCTAGGTAAAGTGTTTCACTCCAAACGCCTGGATTTATTTTCTCTATACTGATTAGATCTAAGGGGCAGATTTACTAAATTTGTGTGAAGGATTCGAATATTCGCACAAATAGTCGCAAATAGTTTTTATTCGATCGTGCAGCTATTCGAATATGCAAATTAAGTATTTTCGACCATCTGATATAGAATATTCGGGCGAATCGAATAGATCGAATAAATATATATTCGAGCGCTTGACTATTCGCCAGTCGAAGAAACTGCCCTTTAAATTTTTATTCGGCTGCCTACTTCGCCAGATTGAACCTACCGAATTGCTTCGAACGTTCGTTTTGTACAATTTTGGCGAATATTCGAGCGGTTTTTCCTGCGACTATTCGATTGTACAATTCTGGCGAATAGTTGAATAAGCGCTCAATATTTGGTGAACAAATATTCGCCAAAATCAAATGCAATATCCGCCATTTTTGAGCGCATATTCGACTATTCACCAGAATTGTACAATAGCCTAATAGCTCTTGACAATTCGACCCTTAGTAAATCTGCCCCAATGTGTGCCAAAACTGCATCCAATATATTGAGTTTAGTATAGTAAAAGGATACTTTTCTTGTTTTATTTCTACTTTTAATTCTGGAACATGGGAAATATATTGTGCTCAAAAGGGAAAAAAATTATTTAAATCCATAAAATGTTACCCATGTTCAGGAGCAGTGCATCCCTTTTGGTACCAGATGCATCTTTAAAAGGGTAGTTAACCTTTAAATTAACTTTTGGTATGAGGCAGACAAAGCTATTTGGTGATAATTTGAAAATCAATAAGTCCACCTGCCTAACACATGTAGATCATCGGTAAACAGGGGCGGATGATGCCACATCCCACTCCGCGCTTTAGTTTCGTAGAGGGTCAAAGGGGGGCAGTATTGCTAGTGGAAAGAGTGCAATAGTGCTCTCTGCACTAGCAGAGTTGAATTTACTGGTTAAAACCCTGAAATTCAACTATTAAAGTTACAAGATGTGGCTTTTTGCTGCCCTTTGTAACTGGCCACTCAGTGCCTCCTGAGGCAAGGTTCTCATCTTGCCTCATGGCAGGAGTGGCCCTGTCAATGGTGGGTACATAATGTAGTCTAACTAAGAACTGAAGTATAAAGTTTTCTTAAATTCTAGTAACCCATAAAGGGTTGGTTCACAGGAGATTAAAATAGGCCCTGACATTACAGTTACACAGAGGTCCAAAAAACCCACACAGAGGCCCAAACAACCCCACCAGCCCAATAAATAGTGACTATCTATGGCAACTTTCAGCAGCCCCTCTGGCATTTGCCAAAATCCACAGATTACCATTCCGGGTCTGGTGGTTCACGTTTAAGTTAACTTTTAGTATGTTAGAGAATGTCTTATTTCTAGCAACTTTGAAATTGTTTTTCATTATTAATTTTTTATAGTTTTGAATTATTTGTTTTTTTCTTCTGCATCTTTTCATCTTTTCATCTTTTAGGAGTCACTGGCCCCAGATACCAAAAAACGAATGCTCTGTGAGGCTATAATTCTATTGTTATTGTTACTTTTTATCACTTATCTTTCTATGCAAGCTCTCTACTATGCATATGCCTATATCTTGCTCAAACCACTGCCAGGCTGCTACGGTATATAGGACTCATGCAACAGATGCTGAAATACCAAATGGATTGTTACTGGACACAACTATATAAATGTACCATAACGTATGAAGACCAAATGTAAATTGTCTTAGAATAGCAATGAATACTATTGATGTGCAGGTTGGGAATATCCTGACCTGCACCCGACCCTAACCCGCCCTCCCTCAACCTGCGCCCACCAGAACCCGTGCTTCCAGGTTCCTTAAGTAGACCCGTGCTGACCCGCCCCGCCAATGACATCACAAAAGGGGTGGGGCATGTGGCTATAAGACCGGAAAAGAAAACAAGTTGATGAGCATTCCAGGTCCAATCAATTGTTAAAGTCCTTCATTTCAACTGGTTAAAAGCAAACATTTGTCCATAAGCAAAAGCCTATGATTAACGCGTTAGGACAAATGGTTGCTTTTAACCTGTTGAAATAAAGGACTTTGTTTTAACAATTGAGTGGACCTGGAGTGCTCGTTGACTTGTTTTCTACTGCAATTCACCTCTAGCTATGGGTTCAGGGCGATGCACAGGGGCCACCTAGTGTTGATGATCATTTGAGGAATTTGCTGACCCAAGAGTGGGACCCGGGTAACTGCTTGGTTTTAAATAATTTAAGTGGCAGGGCCTTATTGTAATTTAGCGGTAGCACTTGAGTGGCTATATAATAGTCATTTTGAATTTACCAGACTGGGCATAGTTTTATTGCTACATTGTATAAAACCAGAAGCCAGAAGTAGGAAGCCGCCATTTGAAGGTTTGTTCACTACCCGCGAAAAGCAATGCAGGGTCGGCCTGCACCCACCCGCATATCACTCGTCTACATCATATTAAAAGTATATTTAAAGGAACAGTTTAGTGTAAAAATAAAAAAACGCATAAATAGATAGTATGTGCAAAATAAAAATTTTTCTAATATAGTTAGTTAACCAAAAATGTAATGTATAAAGGCTGGAATGACTGGATGTCTAACATAACAGAACACTTCCTGCTTTTCAGCGACTTGAAAGGGGACTACATGGGACATAACTGTTCGGTGAGTTTGCAATTGATCCTCAGCATTCAGCTCAGATTCAAAAGCAACAGTTATGACCCATGTGACTCCCTCTCAAGCCACTGCCTGGTAGCCAATCAGTGGAAACCAAGAGAGCTGAAAGCAAGAAGTAATGTTCTGGCTATTATGTTAGACATCCAGTCACTCCAGCATGACATTTTATACATTATACATGACATTTTTGGTTAACTTACTTTAGTAGAAATATTTTTTATTTTGCATAGACAATCTTTTTACCCAGTTTAAATTTTTTAACTATTCTTAAAAGGAGTTATATTCTGAGACAATTTGCAGTTTTTTTTCCTTTTCTATTATCTGCTGTTTATGAATTATCTCGATTTTTATTTGGCAGCTCTCCAGTTTGCTATTTCAGCAGTCTGGTTGCTAGAGTCCAAATTACCTGAGCAACAATGTATTGATCTGAGATTCTGAATACAAGACTGGAATCTGAAGAGTATAGCACCAAGTATATTTTACTTTGCCATGAAAGTATTGCCATACTTATTTAAGTTACAGCTGCGTGCTGCTCAAGGAAGGAATTTTTTTTTATTGCTACACAAGACCACTTATTTTTTAAAGGTCATTTGATTTATTTTCCTTTATTTAGAGAAGCAGTTGTGCTAAAGAGAACAGGTTGAACCTAATGGCCTTGTGTTTTTATTCATCTTCATTCTATTATCAAAGCAGTGCAGCGAGTTCCCTCTTTGGCATCTATAAGCTTTGTGTATATTTTTAGGCTGAGAAGTGAGCTACACAGTTTTTCCCCTAAGAGAACTAAGAGATGAATCACACAAATTACCATATGATGAACTAAAAATGGATGCTGGCATGGTCAGCTACTTCTGTGTAAAGGGAAATAAACCTCTTAAACATGGCAGGGTCTGTCTCTTGTGGTCAAATGAATGCAGCAAAATCATTCTATGCCAAAGGATGAGGAATATTTTATGGAAGCTATTCCACAGACAAGGGCTAGGTGGCAGCAATATTACTTCTTTGAAGCATCTGCCAAAATGCTTGTTTTAAGTAAGTTCCTGAAAAGCATATACCATGTTGCTGTAACATGAACAACCCTAGAAAACCAATTCTGTTATCATCCCCCTGCAATCAGCATCTGAACTTGCATTCTGAATAATTCATATTAGCATAATAAGAATCTTGCCAAGTTGTTTCCCTTTCTTCTAGTGTGCCCCACAGGCTAAAATCTGATATATTATGGAACTTATCCCACTGCAAGGCAAAGAGAGGTACAAGATGCATATATTGTTCATTCCATCTATTTAAGTAAACACTGATATTTTCAACGAGAATCTCAATTGCTTCACCACAATGCAGTACAGGTATGGGATCCCCTATCTGGAAACCCGCTATCCAGAAAGCTCTGAATTAGGGAAAGGTTGTCTACCATAGACTCCATTATAATGGAATAATCTACATTTTTAGAAATGATTTCCTTTTTCTCTGTAATAATAAAACAGGACCTTGTACTTGATGCAGACTAAAATATAATTAATCCTTATTGGAAGCAAAATCAGCCTATTGAGGTGATTTAATGTTTACATGATTTTCTAGTAGACTTAAGGTACAGTATGAAGATCTAAATTACAGAAAGATCCATTATCTGGAATATCCCATTCTAGATAACAGGTCTCATACCTGTACTTGACCGATGTATTTAATATATAACCACTATTTACCTTTATAAGTGTATTTAGCAAAGCATCTAACTTAATTGTGGTTTGCATACACAGATATTTATTTAATAGCAATGCATTATGCTCAACATCTCAGCTCTTATGCTCCAGGATTATCAGCAGCATATTAAAGATACTGGGAATGCAACAATGCTGCTGGGTCATAAACTGAGCTCTGTAATGTAACATTGTGCATTCATTCCCTAGGGCTATTTACAACTATCTTGTTAATGAAACTTTAGTAATTTAGCTGCACATTTGAATATTTTTTACCCAAATCTAAAAGACAATTTTAATGATTTGTTCAAAGGAATTGACCTGTTTTGTCCAAGATTAAAATGAATACAAATATTTAACTTTTCCTATGCCCAGAAAGCAATATTCAGCATCTTCTTTATTTTATAGTCATCTATAGTGGGGAATAACTGCATAACCATCTCATCTCTGTATGCTTGCACTGCACTTGTAGGGCCCCTCCGGAATACTTAGAGACACTGACAGGACACCACACTACACCTTCTTGCTGAATAAAGAAAAACTTTTATTTCACTCACATCCACAGGTCGGCTTCAGTTACAGATATCAGCAATCAGCATACCAACGAAATCCCAGGGTACCACCTCTCCCCGGTAGGACTTTTCCAGTGTGCCACCTCCCTCCTTCGGCTAGCGAGCCACCATGTCAGTGCCCCCTAGCTTTTCCGGGTAGGAATTTTCACCTGGCCTGGGTTGTGCTCCTGTCCTGATTACCTCTCTTATCTGTGGCTGAGCCACAGCTGCTAAGCCACTTCTCTCCTCGGTGGGGTGCCAGCTACCCTTTCTAACTATTTCCTTCACTAGCTAAGGCACCTAGTGCACCATATACAAAGTTAACTATCTACACCGCTCAGCACTCATCGACCATGCACTGGGTGTAACCATCCCTTTTATACTCTTTGGAAGAACCCAACTCTCTCTAGGGGCAGGGGGAATAATTATATTTACTCAACTGGGTGCAGTGGATAAACCTTGTAATTAATAGTGATGGGCGAATCTATCCCGTTTCGCCGAAAAATTAGCAAATTTTTGACGCCTCGCGTCGTTCTCAGTGCTGACGCCAGCGAATTTTCGGCAGGCGAATTTTTGTGTTTCGCAAATTTATTTGCCGGCGGCGAATCGCAGAAATTCACAGTGACTTTGCGCCTGGTGAATAAATTCGCCCATCACTAGTAAATAAACACACAGCTTTAACATCTCACTCTTTCACTCTACTTTTCACAAGTATACTTCCACACACTGCAACTTATACTAACATCATTATCGTCCACCTTACACAATATTTGTATTTATTGAATAGCACTGCAGAATATGTTGGTGCTTTATAAATATGCGTTAATAACAGTACTTTGTAGTCTAAGCAAGCCAAATAGAAGACAGGGTCACCTTCAATTGCTCCCTCTTCTCTCTGAAGGTCTAAACAGGGACCCCTGTGAATATGGTTGCCACCTGACCAGTAAAAATGATGCCTGTTGCCAAACTTTTAATAGGGAGAAAAGATAAAGCTATAGAAAGGCAGCAGATTTTTCCAAAAAGGTGGCAACCCTACTTATGATTTACATTTTTAAGAAAGAAAAGATTTTTAAGAAACCAGGAAAACCAGAACAGTACAGGCTGTTCTAGTTTTCCTTTCCAACATTGCAACTATAAAATTACTATGACTCTAGACAGTTTCTAAATCTGTAATTTGGATGTAAAGTAGTGGCATGAATACGAGGGTATGAACTGCCATAAGTCTGGGTGACAGGACAGGAGGATCAGCAGCATGAGGTAGTGGACATCCTGCATGTGTGCTTGTGGTTAACTAGTTACCATAGGAGGAGGTGATTTTTTGTTTGGGTAAGCTAAATCTAATGTTACAGATGCAGTCACTTTGGATGGTAAGTTAAATGCGTCATGACTTAACCCATCTATCTCATTTATCCCACTTAGCACAGAATATTGTGTCACAGCATCCCATCCAATTAAAGAGTTCACCATTGAAAACAATGGAGCTTTGGTATGCTAATTAAAAGGTTAAATGCATTAAATGAGTTAAGATAACTTTAGATAACACAGTTTCTTCAATTAGCCCTGAGTCATGACGCATTTAACTTACAAATCCAAGTGACTGTATCTGTATATCAACAGTTTCTTCACCTGTGATTATCCACTGGCAGAGAAACAGCTGATTCAGTCCCATATTATAAGCATTGGCAAAAGTTGTAATTCATCTGTCTGAGCACACAGGGTGGATTTGTGTCTAAAAATAGGCTACAAATGAAATCTGACCCATACATGGGCTGACTTAAAACCTACTAATCGATGGGCTCACATGCTGCCTGGTTAAGTACAAAGTCATTTTCCACTTTTTCTCAATTATTGAAAAGTTCAGTTTATCCACATTACTGGAAATAAAGTCTAATGCGTGAGTTGTCATTAAATCATGTTTAGTGGTCTACTTTCACATAAAACACATGAACATTAAACTACAATTTTGTGAAAATTGTAAAAAGTAAAAGATGGAAACAATTGAAAAAAAGTCTGTTTATGGGGAACAATCTGAAAATAACTCAACTGAAAAAAGTGTTTGAAGGGTGAACAACCCCTTTTGCCAATATCCAATCACAATGGTTCCAATAAACTATTCATGTAGGTGGAATTGAGATCTGGTCACAATGGTACCATAACAGCTGCATCACCCCTTCACAGTTTCAACTAACACCTACCTGAATAGTTCAATGGAACTATTTTTGTTCAAACTATATTTTACATTTTTGTGCAATGTAAGTATGAAATAATTCCCACATCCCAAAAAGCAGGTGGAGGATTATCAGCTGCTTTGTCTCTTGGTCCTCATCCCCAGCACACACATCCATCCAGGATAAAGCTTAGTCTTACCTATCTCCTAACTACGCTTCTCAAACAGATCAGATCTTAAGCTTTCTCATGTGAAATCTTCTGAGATTTTCTGTGGAAAAGCTCATGATGACATCACTGAAATTAACAGGTAGGGATTTTTTCTAAAGACACTAGTCATCAGCACCCACTGCCCCTCCCCCAGACAAGCTCAAATAGAGACATTGGTCAGTTAGAGGATTTTTAATTTTTCTTTAAATGTTTAGGCAAACAGGTTTGAAGAGACTTAGCCTCCCCAAGCCTTAATGAAAATCCGCCAATGCTAGTTACGCCAGTGTTAAGGTTTAAGTAAATATTGCCCTTTTACATCTCTTGCCTTGAACCACCATTATGTGATGGTCTGTGTGCTGCCTCAGAGATCACCTGACCAGAAATATTTCAACTCTAACTGTAACAGGAAGAAGTGTGGAAGCAAAAGACACAACTCTGTCTGTTAATTTATAGTTTGTTTGGTATGTTTGTGTGCACCGTTGAATCATACGATCCCAGAATGCTGTGCTTATTTTTTAAAATGGCTATTTTCTATTTATGATTACCCAATGGCACATGCTACTGAAAAAGTATATTATTATGAAAATAGTTACATAGTTACATAGTTACATAGTTAAATTGGGTTGAAAAAAGACCGAGTCCATCAAGTTCAACCCCTCCAAATTAAAAACCCAGCATACATACACACACACACCCCTCCACTCTTTCAAACACAAACCATATATGCCCATAGCTATACTAACTGTAGAGTTTAGTATCAAAATAGCCTTTGATATTATGTCTGTCCAAAAAATCATCCAAACCTCTCTTAAAAGCATCAACAGAATGAGCCATCACAACATCACCCGGCAGTGCATTCCACAACCTCACCGTCCTGACTGTGAAGAACCACCTACGCTGCTTCAAATGAAAGTCCTTTTCTTCTAGTCTGAAGGGGTGGCCTCTGGTGCGGTGATCCTCTTTATGGGTAAAAAGGTCCCCTGATATTTGTCTATAATGTCCTCGAATATATTTGTAAAGTGTAATCATGTCCCCTCACAAGCGCCTTTTTTCCAGAGAAAGCAACCCCAACCTGGTTTATTTACATGAAGCAGTGCCAATGCCAACCAACCCCTATCCCTACACTTGGTTCTTCAGCTTTCAAACCAGGAAGGGTGGGTAGGATCATTAGTGTAGAGAGTACATTGTTCTTTCCTACACTAGAAGTGCATAATTTCCCAGTAAAGAAGAAAATAATATCAAAGTAAAGTGCCACCAGAGGAAAGGTCCTCACTTTACCTCATAATATAAGCATTTTGGTAATGTGACTGATACACATCCTTTCATATATGCATGTCACTGCATGATATGCAAGATTCCTTTCATTTTTTAGTGTGCTTTGATTCTGAATATCTGACTCTTTAACCAATAAAAGATACAGTAGTGGCAAAAGGTACATCTCAAACAAAGGTCACAGCTGTTCTGTATGTTCCTCTGTGTCTAGACACAACACTTAAACTGTGGAAAACCAATGCAGATGAACCAGGAAGAAACAGATTATTCCTTTAAGTGCAATATGCTCCCTTGCAATAAACTAAGCTTTCATTAGTAATCTGGTTTTTCCTGGTTAGCTCACTGAGGCTTTTCTATAAATAAAGCTACAGCATGGATTTCATGAACTGGCCTAAGAGTCTAATCCCAAATGGTTCATTGAGCTTTATCTGCTCACAAATTGGTCCTAATTGACTTAAAGGAACAGTAACACCAAAAAATGAAAGTGTTTTAAAGTAAACAAAATATCATGTAGTGTTGCCTTACACTGTTAAAATTGATCTGTTTGCTTCAGAAACACTACTATAGTTAATATAAACAAGCTGCTAAGTAGCAATGGCGTAAATTGAAAAATGGCTATATGGCACAGGATAAGTAATGGATAACAGATAACATTATGTTCTACAGAGCTTATCTGCTTTCTGCTGTGTACCTTGAGCCTTTCCTTGCATGAGGCATCTAGAGGGGCAGTAAATGCACACACACAATGTACCAAAGTGTCTGTTACCTTCAGAGTAGCCTGGCAAGGTATGTGTTCCTTTAACAGCCTGTACAAAGCAAACTTGACATACTTGCACTTATATAAGAGTGAAAGCAGAACTAGAAGCAGGTGTGTGATGACCCTGACAGGTTCTGGAACCTGGGTTCTAAACGACTCTGTTCAGAGGAGGGGCATAACTGATGAACCTTGTGGTTCTTATGAAACAATTCTCGGAGTCCCTAACTGGGCCCTAAATCTGCAAAAGCTATAGTGAAGACTAGGTATATATATATATATATATATAGACTGCATGGTCAGGCATACATGTAACTCTGTGTCTAATCTGGAAAACTTTTCCCCATCCTCGGGTGTGTAAAATAAAGGCTTTGTAACATCCCACTACACGTCAAGTCGTGCACACTTGAAACAGCCTTTCTTCAACGGAATATCAAACCAGGTGGTCCCTTTCTTAGGGGATTCCATCACATCAATCCCTACCAATAGATCACTGAGGTTTCTACCCCTCCTATAAGCCATAAGGGGCCTTTCACTCTTGATGATTTCCCATCTATCGGTAATGACTTTCTTCATCATTGTACAAGTGCCGGTCCATTCTGTGGAGAAAATTAGTTCTGCAGGGGCTCTCTGTGTGGTCACACCCAGGTTTAGAAGCCTGTCTTGGGTTAATTTCTTGGCTCTCTCTAGTTGCTCATTCACTTCTGCTGTTGATCTATCTGAGTTGTTGCGGATCACTCTCAGGAACTGTGAGTACAGGACCCCCAGGGACATGAGGTGGGTGATGGGACAGTGCCTGGATGAGGCTATTTTTATCCGTGGGTTTCAGATATAAGGTAGTCCCTAATCTATCTCCAGTCTTAAAGATAACTGGGGCTCATTTATCAACACTGGGCAAATTTGCCCATGGGCAGTTACCCATAGCAACCAATCAGTGATTAGCTTTTTAAAGCCAGCTGCAAGTAGAACAATGAAAGCAGCAGTTTGATTGGTTGCCATGGGTTACTGCCCATGGGCAAATTTGCCCAGTGTTGATAAATGACCCCCAGTGACATCCAAATAATTTATTGTCTGTTGGTCATAAATCAATGTCAGTCTGATAGGGGAATCCAAACTGTTCAGTGTCTCGTGGAACCTTATAAGTTCAATTTCTGTGCCTGTCCACACTAACAACAGGTCGTCAATGTAGCGTTTATACAAAAATATGTTCCCCGCACCCAATGACAAAAAAAAATTACTCTCATACTGATCCATGAAAATGTTGGCAAACGCTGGCGCAACATTAGATCCCATCGCTGTCCTGGATACTTGCAAGAAAAAATTGTCAGCAAATGTGAAATAATTGTATGAAAGGATCAAGTCTAAGAGAGTTATCAAAAATTCAATGGGTGGAGAGCCCTTGTGGGTCCTAGTCAGGGCTTCCCTACATGCCGCTATTCCCTTCTCATGGGGGATCACTGTATAGAGACTTGATACATCCAGTGACAAGGATGCAATCTATTGGTATCACCAAGTCCTTCAAGATAGTCAAAAGATGTGTTGTGTCTCTCAAATAAGAATTCATACTCTATACTATAGGTTGTAGGTAATGGGCTATTTATATAGCCACTGGCTGGAACAAAGAGTCTATGGCTGAAATGATGAGGCGTTCTAGAGGAGCTGTTAAAGATCTGTGTATTTTTGGTAATGTATACATAAATGGTATTTTAGGAAAATCTTTGGTTAAAAATTGACTCATGCTCTCATCCAGCCACCCAGCTATTTAGGCTGTCTTAATTTGTGCATCCAATTGTTTCTTAAATTCTTTCGTGGGATTATTCTTTTTTATGTGTTTTGATATCTGGTAATTGCTTAGCAACCTCTGCCATCTAATATGATTTGTCAAGGAGGACAATCGCCCCTCCTTTATCTGCTTGTCGAATTACGATATCTTTGTCTGCCTTCCCTCTCAATGTCTGTGAGATTAGAAAGGAAGTGTCTCTTACTGTTGTCAATTCTAGGCATATCTCTATTAAAAAGTTGTGGAAATGTGGAAATGGAGGGGGCCGTATTCTGTGGGTCAAAAGTTTTTCTTTTTCTGAATATTGCTGGCTCCCTAGGTGCATTATCCTTATAATAATCTTTTAATTTCAAAATTCTCTTGAATCTATGGATGACCTTAAATATCTCAACGGGCTCCATTCTATTCGTAGGTACAAATTTTTAACCCTCTGTTCAACAGTCCGGTATCCCCCTGTGTCAGTGTGTGCTTAGATAGATTCACTAAAATGTCTTCCTCCTCCCTCTCCATGGGGGCTTGGCATCTGTTCTTTTTCCTTCCCCTCCTGATGCCACCTCCGCTCCTGCAGTATCTACTCGTGTCGAGGGAGTGCTGTCTAAAAAAGGTCATAGGTCAGTGGTCTGGTTGCTAGGGTCTGAGTCAGTAGAATCCCCTGGACTATCAAATGTGATATCCGGTCAGTTCTCCTTGTTCTATTGTTTGATAATCCCAATAGCCACCTGTACACCCATTTGTGTGCAGGCTGCTTGACATGTAGTGGGATGTTACAAAGCCCTTATTTTACACACCCGAGGACGGGGAAAAGGATCAAAAAAGTCCACTGTTGGACCTTATTTATTATTATTTTACAAATTCACGCTTCAATCGGATCGGGGACAAACAAGAAAAAATTAAGTCAAGAGAGTTTTTTCCAAATCTCTTAATTTTTTTCACTTTCTCCCAAAAAAGCTAGAATTTGTCAGATATTTGCCCGAAAAGTCTGGAACAGTTGGATTGATGATGGATAATTCTAGTGCAAACCACAGAAACTTTCAAATTGGATTGGGACCTCTCCCATTGACTTATACACAACCTTAGTAGGTCTGAGGTGCTGGATTTTGGGATTCTGACTTTTTCCATCTTTGGGGTATAATAAATCTCAAAAAAGTCTATTTTTTTCACACAAAAAAAATCAGATTTATAGTAAAAAAAAAACCTTAATTTTTTCAAGTTTTTGTTATTCAGACTTATCATTATTAACTTAAATAATGGTACTAGTATGGTTGTAACAGTTACAGAAAAGGCAAATGTGTTAAACCAGTTCTATTCTTCAGTGTATACAATAGAGGAGTCTGTGTTCCCAGGCTCACTTCAGAACTGCAGTGATGGCTCAGCTCAAACTAGTTGTGGCTGACTCAGGATAAGATTCATAAAGCTTTGATAAAAATTTATGTAAACAAGGCTCCAGGGTCTGATTGCATACACCCTTGGCTTCTAAGATAGCTTAGTTCAGTTTTAGAATGGCCCCTATTTTCCCTATCCAATTTTCTCAGATTCACTTTCATCTGGTATGGTAGCTATGGATTGGAGAAAAGATGATATTTAAAAAGGGATTACAATCTCAGTCTGGCAATTATAGGCCAGTAAATTTGACATCTCTGGTGGGCAAATTATTTGAAGGTTTGCAAATGCATCACAATGTTGTCCTATTGAATGGCATTATGAGCAGAAATCAGCATGGCTTTATGAAGGATAGGTCATGTCAGACACATCTGATTGCTTTTTATGATGATGTAAGTAAGATGCTAGATACTGTAGTAGGGGGGTAGTAGATTTGATCTATTTGGATTTTGCCAAAAGAGTTTGATACCGTGCTCCACAAAAGACTGCTTTCTAAAGTAAGGTCTGTTGGGCTTAATGAAGTCGTTCACACATGGATAGGAAACTGACTACAGGATCGGGTACAGAGGGTGGTTGTTAATGGTACATTCTCTACTTGGAGTAAGGTTCTTAGTGGGGTCCCTCGGGGCTCAGTATTGGGTCCACTTTTATTTAAATTATTTTATTGTTCATTAATGATTATGGGGAGGGTATTGTAAGTAATGTATCAGTGTTTGCAGATGACATAAAACTATTGAGGCCAATTCCATCAAGGATGCAGCATCCTTGCAACAGGATCTTGACAAACTGGCAATCTGGGCAGCTATGTGGCAAATGATATTCAATGTTGATAAATGTAAAGTCATGCACCTGGGATGTAAAACTATCCTAGACAATTATACCCTTAATGGGACTGCACTAGGCAAATCCATTATGAAAAAGGAACTTGGAGTCTTTGTAGATAAACTTGTCTGTAGCAAGCAATGCCAGTGAGCAGCATTAAAGGGGTTGTTCACCTTCCAAACACTTTTTTCAGTTCAGTTGTTTTCAAATTGTTCCCAGAAATAAAGACTTTTTTTTTTCAATTACGTTCCATTATTTTAGTTTAATGTTGGTGTCTCTGGTGTTTGAGTCTGTCAACTCAGTAATTCAGGTGCAGACTCTAAACTGATACAATTTTGCAACATTTAATTGATACATTTCTCAGCAGCATCTCTGGAGTATTAGCAACTATTGTATCAATTCTAACAGCTGCCTGTAATGAAACCCAGATATTCTGCTCAGCAGGGACAAAATAAGGAATGTATCCATTAAATGTATCCGTTTAGAACACAGTTTTTACACTTCAATATTAGAAAAACAGTTACAAATAGAAAATACACAGTATTTGGAAAAAGTCGTTATTTCTGGTGATCTATCTGAAAACAACTAGTTGTTTGAAGGTGAACAACCCCTTTAAGGGCAAATATGGGCATGAGTTGAATGCTGATAAATGCAAAGTTGTGCACTTTGGCAAAAATAATATAAATGCAAGTTATACAGTAAAGTGTGTTGGGAGTTTCCTTAAGTGAGAAGGATCTTGGGGTTTTTATAGATAACAAGTTGTCTAATTCTGGGCAGTGTCATTCTGTAGCTACTAAAGCAAATAAAGTTCTGTCTTGCATAAAAAGAGCATAAACTCAAGGGATGAAAACATAATTATACCTCTTTATAGATCCCTAGTAAGGCCTCATCTGGAGTATGCAGTGCAGTTTTGGACTCCAGTCCTTAGGAGGGATGTAAATGAGCTGGAGAGAGTGCAGAGATGTGCAACTAAACTGGTTAGAGGGATGGAAGACTTAAATTATGAGGGGAGACTGTCCAGGTTGGGATTGTTTTCTCTGGAAAAAAGGTGCTTGCAATGGGACATGATTACACTTAACATTATAGACAAATATTAGGGGACCTTTTTACCCATAAAGAGGATCACTGCACCAGAAGCCATCCCTTCAGACTAGAAGAAAAGGACTTTCACTTTCATTCACGGCAGGAAGGGGTCATTCTTCCAATGTACAGAGCAGTATTAATGCCCCATCTAGAATATGCTGTACAGTTTTGGTCTCCAGTGCTCAAACATGACATTATTGAATTAGAGAGGGTACAGAGAAGAGCAACTAAGCTGGTAAAAGGTATGGAAAATCTTAGATATGATCTTAGATATGTGGAAGACGGGCCATATTGAGTATGTTGAATCTGGAGAAGAGGTGCTTAAGGGATGATATTCTAACTATGTATAAACAGGGCCACCATTAGAAATCACTGGGTCCCGTACAACAACATTTTCTGGACCCCTGGGCCCTGCCCACCCCTGATCCCACCCACTCCGCATCACAGTTAAAAGACCACACAGACATCAGTGCTAAAAAAGTAACCCCCCCCCCC
>CM044442.1:84175089-84277280 GCA_024363595.1 Xenopus borealis | reverse complement strand
CCCCCCCCCCCCGATTGCAGCCCTGTGTATAAATATAAGAGAAGATGATATAATGATCTCTTTTTATTTACCAATAGGTCCAGCTGACACAAGGTCACCCATTCCGATCAGAAGGAAGGAGTTTCCGCCTAAATTTCGGAAGGGGCTTTTTACATTGAGAACTGTGAAGATGCGGAATTCTCTCCCTGAATCAGGCTGACACATTAGATAGCTTTAGAAAGGGGTTAGATGGCGTGACATAAGTGAGTGAATACAGGGTTATGGAAGATAGCTCATAGTACAAGCACACATACAGTATATAAATCTGTGTTACACAATAAAGCACTGGAAAAAAACAAGTTTACACGTTTGCCCTGCTTTCAATTACAAAGCAAGTTTCAAAAGGATAAATAGCTTATGTTGAAGTGTTGCCTTGGGTAAGAGTCTGCTCAGGTTCCACTGTGCCATACAGTTATAGGTGGTTAATAACCTCAGTGAAATATTTATCATCCTTTATTGCTGTTGCTCTGCTGAATTTCACTTATTTCCTTTTATTCGCAAAGTGAACACTAATATGGTAGCAAGTTTTATTCAGACATAAGATGCATTACAGTCATTAGTATACAACTCACGGTGATAATATTTTTTCTGATCTCAGTATTTTTCTGATTGCATTTGTATACACATCCCTACCTTTTGCTTCCTTTTACGCAAAATAGTCCTGATTTACATACCCAAAATGGTTATCACTTACATGTAAGTAGGTGGAGCTTGCTCTGTTGTACAGTATATCTATATACACACATGTGTATGGAGCCTTGTTTAACAGTATTTAGGCTCTTTGCTAATTATTTTGTATTAAAGGGGGTAGTTCAACTTTTATTTAACTTATAACATGTTATAGAATGGCTAATCTTTTTCAAATTTTAAATTCTCTTTTTCATTTTTTTATAGTTTTTGGATTATCTTTTTGGATTATTCTTTTTTTCTTGTGACGCTCTTTCAAATAAGGGGCACCGATCCAGGCAGCCAAAAAAGCAATTGCTCTGTTTTATCGCTATTGTTACTTTTAATTATCTTTCTGTTAAATGAAAACTATACCCCAAAATGAATACTTGAGCAACAGATAGTTTATATCAAATTAAGTGGCATATTAAAAAATCTTACCAAACTGGTATATATATTTAAGTAAATATTGTCCTTTTACATCTCTTGCCTTGAACCACCATTTCATGATGGTCTGTGTGCTGCCTCAGAGATCACCTGACCAGAAATATTTCAACTCTAACTGTAACAGGAAGAAGTGTGGAAGCAAAAGACAGAACTCTGTCTTTTAATTAAAACATGTGACCTAACTTTATAGTTTGTTTGGTATGTTTGTGTGCACCGTGGGATCATACAATCCCAGGAGGCTGTCCTTATTTTTTAAAATGGCTATTTTCTATTGATGATTACTCAATGGCACATGCTACAAAAAATGTATATTCTTATGAAAATTGTTTATTTACATGAAGCAGGGTTTTACATATGAGCTGTTTTATGCAATATCTTTTTATAGAGACAAACATTGTCCGGGGGTATAGTTTTCCTTTAAGGCCTTCTAATTTTTCATCTTTGAGTTTCACACTCAGACTACTGCCATTGATGATGTCCAAATCAGAATAAGGTAAATGAGGATTAGGGGTCATTCTCATTGGTGGAAAATGCTAAAAAGCTAGTTTATACTGCTTTTGGTATGGTCAAGCCATTCATCTAAATCCAATTCTTCTTTTATTTTAATTTTTTGAGATAGCCAGCATGCATAATTTTTCCAAAATCCAACTCCTATAAGGTGACTTGTGCGCTTCTATGTAGTTGCACTTAGTGCCACTCAGCCTCTGAAAAAGGTCCTGCTGCACCTATTGACACAGGGTGCTCAGGGTACCCTTGAACTACGGCCTGGTTAGGAGGTGTCAGTAGATTTTAGAGTTCTTTTTTTCTATGGCCACAGCGCACTGGCACCTAAAGAATCAGGTACAGACATCCCTGGCTGATGCACTTATTGACTAATAAGCTACAGCTTGGTAAAGAGTTGTAAGTAGTTTGTTCCCTCAGTTCTCTTTGTCCATGGCTGCAGCACAGTGGCACCTAAAGAATTAGGTACAGATTTCACTGGTACACCAAACACCAGATACTGTATGACACCAGGCAGACTTAAAAAAATAATCTAATTTAAAACTAAGTGCACGGGCAGTTGCTGTTTTGGACAATCAGAAACAATTTAGGTAGATGCAGAGCAGTTGCACCAAGCGAATTTGGCTCTTGCCCAAAAAATGTTGCTAGAATTCTTCGCTGAACATCAATCTCAATAACCTTATTGCTATTATTTAACAGTAGCGTAATGATTATAACAAAATATTATTATTGTAGGTTAACATTTTTTACAACCTTTCGTTAACAGAAAAATAAAAATAATTGCTTGGCTGATTTGCATAGTGCTGCTTTCTCTGCTAGCATATTGTAATACAGTATCTTCAAAATGTACAGTCCCTAGATCTTATCAATCAGCGGCTTAGGCTCTCTTTTGGCTTTGTGTAGGAAAACTGACAGCCCTGAGATCTGAGTTGCACTAAATATGCAAATACAGCGTTAGTGTTCCTAGACACCCAGCTAGCAATTTATATTTGAGAAATGGTAATTTCTTATTCCAGTATGCTAATACACAGTTTCATATCTTTTATTGTGCCTCAGTAACATTTATGCCTTCAGCAGCTTCTCATTTGCACAGTAACAATCTGACTAATTCTGATGCAAGATCCCTATGACTGTGCGAAAGTGAGTAAGCCCCAATTTGGCAAATAATAGTTGTTCAAGCACCCTTCTTAGCTCCCCTAATTAAATATCTCATTAATATTATAATGAGTCTGACCAGATGCCTTCAACTGGGGATACTGCCTGTTTTATTAGAAACAACTTAATAGGATTCAGTAATGCTATATATTTTTGTGTGAAAACTGATTTACCAGCAGTAATAAATGTATGCTTCTTGAATGGTTTTAGTGTTTAATAGGTTGGTTAGAAACACGTGTAATTCAGCTTTACATATAATGATGCAACCTGCATAGCCCAACTGCAATTCAGCAGTCAGAGTTAGACTATAGTTATATAAAAATGTGAATAAAGCTACATTTAGGTTTACTAGGCAGGGATTTAAGGCAGTTGATCTTGCTAGGTGGTGAGGAGTCTTTATGGGTCATGTACGACCTCTAAGGCACTGTGCAAACTGCAAAAAATGGATGAATGTCTTTTTTGCAGAATTAGCACAGCCCTCTCAGAGTGAATAATTGTGTGGCCTTGATAGTGGCGTACTGAGATACCAGGTGCCCAGCCAAAAACTTTAGACCAGGGGCCCATTCTTAGTACTATTAGTCTTTCTTTCCTCACTCAACCTCTATTCTCTTGGTCTCTTTCCTTTACATGCTAATCTATTATTCCATCTATCTAGCCTCTTTGTTCTCATAGAAATAGGGAATGGCAATGAAATAGAACAAATGTTTAGCAGCATGGGCCCACTGACACCTGAGAGTTTTCCCAATATCCCGGTGTGCCAGTCCAATACTGGGCCTTTAAGACAAGGCCACCTGTGTTTGACAGAGCTGCATACAAGAGTAACAAGCAGGTGCTGGTTCCCACCCTACCCCCCCCACACACAAAAAAATTAGGAGGAGCCCAGTATGCACAACTTAAAATTTCAACTAACCAACCTGGCCCCCCATAACCTGTCAATAAGGTCTACACAGGGGAGGGGTTTTTTTTCCCTTACAGGTTGAATTCTCCTTGAATAAGCAAGTGGCAAAACCTTTATGATGGTGACTTTGTGATTGGGTGTGAAGACTTGTATGCCATTCTGGAGAAATGGAAAGTAGAAGAGAACTTACAGTATGAACAACTCTGCATTTAAAACATTTCTGTTAGGTATTAAAGTGCCTTTTATAGTTTTTTTAAGTTTTCAAGCAGGCGTGGCTGTCATGACATGGATTGGTTACTTATTCACTGTAATAGATGGCAGTTATTTGGCCCACGGTTCTCCAAAGCATTGTGCTCTGGGTTTTCCTTACCTTACCATTACACTACAGAGACAGGCTGCATGTACTGGATTTTGCCATTTGGAAAGCATACCAATGTCGTCAGCTCTAATGGAATTATGTTTACTGCATTATTAAACAATTGCAGTTCATTGCCAGAGATTTCCCTATGCATTATCTTTAAATACAGAGTCCTGCTCCTTAACCCTGTCTTGTTGTAGTTCCCTTTTACCCTGTTGCTGTGCATTCTGCCTTGTTACTGTTCTTCCAGCCTGTTGTTACCTGTTTCTGGACTCCTGTTGTGAGCCTCCTGTCCTGCCTTTGCCTGTGCTTGTTCTTGAACTTCCTATTGAACATTCTATCAGTGCCAACCCTGCCTGTATTTTAATATGTTACCTGTGTCCGTCTTGTATCAACATAAAGATACATAAGTCCTATCAAAATCTATTTTGACCACCAGTAGCTCTGACCAGTCCTATAAGACACTTCTGATGCCCTTGTGTTATATCCAAATGTTCTACCTGTTTTCACTTGCCCATTCCATGTGAATTTGTAAATTGTATGCACAATCCAAAATGATAGTGTAATACAGTAAATACCATTTAAGGAAAGACTTGTTTAGCCAACACTATTCTAAACACCACTTCTTGTCATGCTCAAGAGAATTCCTTATAGTAAATGTTTACATCTATTTGCAACAAGACTTTTACCTCCTTACTAGGGTTTCCAGATTTTGTGCTTATCTGAAAAGGGGCAGGGGGCGGTGAGGATCACATCAGGGGGTGGATCTATTATATCGGGGTGGGGCATATGGCATTGGGTGCAGGCCCAATGATGTGGTGATCATCGATTGGCTGATCACCATGCCATTAGTTTCAATGTCTTGTCCATATTTCCTATTTTGGAAATCCTGATAGGCACTTTTCACCCGGGCAGCCCTTCCAAATATTGGGCTGTCCAGGTGAAATCTGGACTTGTGACAAATGTAAAAAAACAGGCTAACCTCTCTGAATTTATGAGCCTTTGCTCCTTTTAGTTACAGGCTGACCTCTCTGAATTTACGAGCCTTTGCTCCTTTTAGTTACACTATTCTTTGAAGTACTTGGGACGGGTAGTTTTAACTGAACAGTAATTCCGGACTTTACAAGCATCTGTTTCGTCCTACAGAATAATCGTTACTAAAGCCCTGAGGGCTTATACTTTTAATCTCATATACCAACCTTCTCAGTTAAGGTAATTGATTGGTGGGTTCTTGCTGCATTGTAAAACTGACATCTGATATCTTCTTAAGCTAAATATTCTATGCACCTAAGGGTTTGTGGTTTTTTAGCACAGTTAGCTCTCTGAAAAGTTAGCGTGAGTTAAAAACTGAGACCACAGCCCTTGAGTGGCAGACTTCTCCACCTTTGTGGGGTCCCGAAGGTAGTGAAAAATTCAGATAGATCTATACGGGACTTCTCCACACCTTCTTTTTATTCCTTTTCATACTCTTTTTTTAACGATGCAGCAGAATACCATTGATGAATTAGTAATATCGAATTTTTAGAAATTATTTAAAGAATACCAATTTAATTAACATTCGGGTCTTAATGAATTACTATTAGACAATTAACTTATTATAAATCACACGAACATATATTAGCTTTATTTATAAGGAATGAAGTGTTTTTTAACTGATATATTTATTAATTAAATTGCACGTGCACTTTAGCAGAGATCTGTATAGATCAAGAGGAGATCTGTTCTTTCTTTCTTTTTCTTTCTAAATGTAAAAAAACAATATGTAGGACAAACAAGTCATAAACTAAAAGAAAGAAATAGAGAGCATGTGTTGAATATTAAATAAAAACATTATTAATAAAAACAGTCAGTTGCCCATTGCTAAACATTTTGAAGTATTCAATAAAAACTCTGTCCTTCTTAAAAGTAGTTGGAGTTATTCTTTTTATAAGAGGAGGTAACTATTTCCGAATTCCTAAAAAAGGAAACAAAGTGGATTTTCTTTTTATGTACTAGACAGCCAGATGGTGTAAAAATAAATTTGAATATCTCTTGTTATATACAGTAATATGAAAAAGTTTGGGATCCCCTCTCAGCCTACATAATAATTTACTCCACTTTCAACAAAAAACAGGCTTATGTCTTTAATTTCCCAGGAACTGGGGTGTATTCTGAAAAAAGATTTTTAGTGAAGCAGTATTAAATTGTATGAAAATAAATCAAATGTGAAAACTGGATGTGCAAAAATTTGGGTACGCTTGTAATTTTGTAAATTTGCATACATGTAATGGCTCCATACTGATTACTGGCAACGCCAAATTGGTTGGATTAGCTCTTCAAAGGAACAGTAACACAAAAAAATGAAAGTGTTTTGAAGTAAAGAAAATATTATGTAGTGTTGCCCCGCCCTGTTGAAACTGTTTCCTTCAGAAACACTACTATAGTTCATATAAACAAGCTGCTAAGTAGCAATGGCGGAAATTGAAAAACAGCTACAGTATATGGCACAGGATAAGTAAAGGATAACAGATAGCATTATGTTCTAAAGAACAGATAACATTATGTGCTACAGAGCTTATCTGCTATCTGCTGTGTAAATTGAGCCTTTTCTCCTTTGAATGGCTGCCCCCATGGCTACACAGCAGCTTATTTATATAAACAATAATAGTGCTTCTGAAGCAAACACTGCAGTTTAACCAGTGCAGGGCAACACTGCATTATATTTTTATTACTTTAAAACATTTTCTTTTTATGATGTTACTGGTCCTTTAAGCCTTGAACTTCATAGACAGGTGTGTCCAATCATAAAAAAAAACATTATTTAAGGTGGCCAATTGCAAGTTATGCTTCTGTTTGACTCTCCTCTGGAGAGTGACAGCATGGGATCATCAAAGCAACTCTCAAAAGATCTAAAAACAAATATTCAGTATCATGGTTTATGGGAAGGCTACAGAATGCTATTTCAGAGGTTTAAACTGTCAGTTTCAACTGTAAGGAATGTAATCAGGAAAGGACATAGGCATGGTTGCTGTAAAACCCAGGTCTGGCAGGCTAAGAAAAATACAGACAACCCAAAGATCCGCTCCAAAATCCTGCAGGAAAATCTGCGGATGGTGTATCTGTATGTCATTCTACAATTCAACACAATTTGCAGAAAGAACATCTATATGGCAGGGTGATGAGAAAGAAGCTCTTTCTGCACTCACGCCACAAATAGAGTCACTTGCATGCAAAAGCTCATTTGCACAAGCCACAGTCATTTTGGAACAAAGTGCTTTGGACTACTGATATTTCTTTAGAAAATAAAGCGTTACTTTATCTCCTGTCTTTTGTCCCCAGCTCCCTTCTATAAATTCAAGTACCTGTACTGTACACTCTTGCTTACTCAAATTAAGAAATGCTATTTTATTGATGCATTTTGTGTTCTGTCTTTCTAGTTTAACACTGTGTTAAGGTAAATGTATATTCTTTGAAATTCAGTTCCTCTAAAATTTGCACTGCAATATGTTTTTTTTAAATCCCAGTCAGGTATAGTGCTTGGTTATGTAACAAATAATCTGCTCTTGAAGGTATGGATGGCAGTTGAAAATAAAGCTTTCATAGCTGGATAAAGAGGCCTTTTGTTATAGGGGTGCTGGGAAAAGTGGGAAGTTCCTAATATTTGATTTGAAGGGAGAGGCGAACTGTAAATCGTGAGCTATTTGTAGATTGCCTGGATGGTTTGAAGCATTTAGAGGGGTAAACTACTCCAACAGTTGGATGAAGCAGTCAAATATTTAAGAAACCACAACAGTGAGTAGAGAACCTGTCAAGGAAAAGTTGGTTTTCTGTACCAAAGGTAGCTCATCACTGAAATTTTCATTAATATCTCACAAAGAGCTTGCTTGTGAAACGGATTGGTTGAAGAATTACAGAAAATTATTTGGTCTGCATAGAACAAAGAGACAAAATCCAACTGGTTGTGAACACTAATTAAAAAAAAGCGGAAGATAACGCATGCTGTAAAAAAATAAATCTTGTAGAAAGAAATGTGAAAAAAAGTCATTAAGTGGCAGACATCAACAACGGGTGCGTAAAAATCAAATTGTAGAACTACCTCATCACCTAAAATATTCTGCCTCCAGCAAAACAACTTAATTCTATGGTAGCCGCTACCACCAAACACTGTAATTGCAGTTGAAAATGTAAGAAACAAATATCTGGCTTTACAACCATGGGGAATGTATATACAGTGACTGGAAATATATCATATTGGAAACATCAGAAAGAATTTATGTTTGGATTAGAACTACATAAAAATCACACGTTACAAGTACACTGGAGAATAAGTGCAGAACGAAAGGCAGCCATACAGGACATACTGTATTATGGCTCCCACTAGAATATCTGATCAGAGTTTGGCTAGACACTCAAGCCATGCAGAAAATCAGAACTTTTAAGCACACTGCTGAAAGTGAAAACAATACCCTGACTGCCAGACAACACTGGTTTCCCAATCAATAATAATGTTCTACAATTTGGTTCAAAATCAGAACGTTACAGGCTTGCACATGCCACCCAAGTGATCACTAGTGAATTATTGGATCAGCAAAATTTGCTGGATCCCTTGATGGATTTTAAAATATGCACAGTCTGAGCGGTATTCCAACGAACCATAACTGATGTCCTGGAAAGTTTGCCAGCCAGACAGAACCACATAAGTATAACTGTATGTACTGGTCATGCAGTGAAAATTTGGAAACTATTTATTTATACATTTTCATAATGGAAGTACAATATGAGTAACTATGCGATGACTAAATGAGTTTTCCTTTGGACACCAGTCAGAAGATTTTTAAGAATGTTTGAACTGGGCTGCTCTCCCTGTGCATGCATTATTGAACAATAAGATTACGTGGAGGCTGCACAGTCTAACACTGGTTTAGGAATGTCACCTACTGTATCTTAAAATCATTTGATACTGACATAATTGAGCACTACGATTGATTCAAACCCTGCCTTACTATTCTTTGAAACTTTTGAACTGTGGTTGAAAACTGTGCTTTGGCTATACCCCATCACTTATATATCACTTTCTTGTATCCTCCTGATTATATTTTCATGGGAAAGGGAAGTACTTTTTAAAAGATGTTTAAATAAATTTGAAATATGGTTTTATCTATAGAATTGTATTACGCAATGTTTTATAGTGGCCTTATAACTACCAGGGGAATGGTTTAATTGGTTTCACAAATGTTTTATAATTTTGGTTAAAAATCAGAACTTTACAGGTTTGTGAATGACACCCAATGATGTAGTGAATGACTGGATTTACCCACTAATGAATTAACCATATAAGCAGACCTAGACATGTATTCCCAAGTCAAAATACCATTGCCAAACTTTGCTGTTAAAGCAAGAATCTATACCCATCCATCCTTGACTTAAATGTGAAGATCTGTAATTCTCATTTAAATACTTAAATATGGCTAGAGATCTTCAGTTTTTCTTTCAGTGAGCCATCAAAAACGCAAGCTCACAGACAAGTTCAGAGGAGCGCTCAGGTGCTCAGTATGAGCTAACCTTATAATTTTTTCAACGAATGAAGCCAAAAAGAGGTATGCTCACATGCAAGCCAAGGTTTAATGTATATGAAAATCTCCTTTTCTAAAAAAATAAAAACTCACAAAAATTACAGATCGTAAAGTTGAAAATAGTCCACGCTGTAGAGAACTGATAAAATGTTAAAATTAAAAGTTAGCTTGAGTAGTTTTCTGTTAAATGTTGAATTTTGACTGTTGGTTTATGGAAGGTGAGTGCTAATGGTATTGTGTTGTTTTCTTTTTGTCTATATTGACATCAACCCAAACAAAGCCAACATCAAAATCATGTCTTGGATGCTAATGTTTGTGTTTTGTGTCCGATACACTATGAAGATCCAAAACAGCAGTTTCTTAATATCATGGTGAAGTGCAATATAATAAAACAAAGGGAACGGTCCATTCTACAGGTTCCCACCATGTGTCCAAGGAAAACCCCTCTCCCTTTCTATTAGGGATGTAGCGAACGTCGGAAAAAAAGTTCGCGAACATATTCGCGAACTTTCGTCAAAAATGCGAACGGTTCGCGAACGTCGCGAACCCCATAGACTTCAATGGGAAGGCGAATTTTAAAAGCTAAAAAAGACATTTCTGGCCAGAAAAATGATTTTAAAGTTGTTTAATGGGTGCAACGACCTGGACAGTGGCATGCCAGAGGGGGATCAAGGGCAAAAATGTATCTGAAAAATCCATTGTTGACACAGCGCTGAGTTTTGTGCTGTAAAGGGCAGAAATCACACTACATTTCTAAACCTGTGTAATAAACTGCTTTAAAACGTCCGGCGTCTACATGCCAATCAAGTCGTGTAAAGGTTCCAGCCTGTTCACACGCAAAGACGAAACGCGGCGCTTACTGCAACGCAAAAAAACGCAAAGAGCTTTAATGAATGATACCGTCAAGTGAGCAAATAATAGTTGTTAATTACTAGTTGAGCTTGTCACCTCCAGGATGTTCGTCCTGTTGGTGGCAATATTTCTGTAGTGGTGTGTTTAGCAGTCACCGTGCTTGTGCGCACGTGCACGGTCAGGCAGAGGTAATTCAATGTACAGTGAAGTGAACCAAAAAACACTGATTCTGCAGTGTGGGCCCAGTTTTGGTCTACTTTATTGATCACCTGTGGTGACCATAAAAGATGCGCAACGTTCGCCATTTTGGGTTCGCCTTAGCTGGCGCTTTTTTTTTACCTCTCACCCCAGACCAGCAGATACATGGCAGCCAATCAGGAAGCTCTCCCTCCTGGACCACCCCCACACCCCCTGGACCACTCCCCTTCCATAAATAAACTGAAGCCCTGCAGCGTTTTTTCATTCTGCCTGTGTGTGCTTGGGAGAGCTAGTGTAGGGAGAGAGCTGTTAGTGATTTGAGGGACAGTTGATAGTAAGTTTGCTGGCTAGTAATCTACTGTTCTTCAAACAACTGCCATCTAGCTGTGTGAGCTTGTTCACATTCTGTCTAAATATCAATAATATTACCGTCTCCAGAACCACCACCTGAGTGACGTTTTTCAAGCAGCAATAATATATTCCGTATCCACTGCTGTAGTAGTGTATACGTTGACCTTGTAGGCATTGTTTGCCCAGTTTTTTTTGTCGCAGCCACTGAAGCACAGAGGCCAGAAAAACCAGTATGAAATGAAACCAGTAGGGTTTGCACCCTAGTTTAGACAGAATGTGAACAAGCTCACACAGCTAGATGGCAGTTGTTTGAAGAACACACTGGGCAAATAATGCCTGCAAGTGCACTACTATTGGTGCACTACTATGAAGAACAGCAAACAGCACTGTACACGTTAAAGAACAGTAAGATAAGTAAAATAAAAAAAAATATATATGTATATTAAAAAAAAAAATTACTCGGGTTGGTGCTGCTGAACTACTAGGAGCAGCACAGTAGCACACCAGTCCCACTCCCCAACACTGCTAGACTAATAGCACTGGGCTCTTATAGTAGCAAAGTAAAACAACAAAAAAGAAAATAAAAGCAGTTCTTACAAGGACTATTGGGTTATTACAGCAGTCAGCAGATGAGATCAGAAGAGATCAGTGCCCACAGCAGTTACATACAGAGCACTGCAGTAGAAGGTAGATTACTAGCCATCAAAGCTACCTAACCTAAAATGTCCCTCAAATCCCTGCAGACTTCTGTCCCTCCAATACAGAGCAGTATCAAGTAGATTACTAGCCAGCAAACTTACTATCAACTGTCCCTCAAATCACTAACAGCTCTCTCCCTACACTAGCTCTTCCAAGCACACACAGGCAGAATGAAAAAACGCTGCAGGGCTTCAGTTTATATATGGAAGGGGAGTGGTCCAGGGGGTGTGGGGGTGGTCCAGGAGGGAGAGCTTCCTGATTGGCTGCCATGTATCTGCTGGTCTGGGGTGAGAGGTCAAAAAAAAGCGCCAGCTAAGGCGAACCCAAAATGGCGAACGTCGCGCGACGTTCGCGAACATTCGGCGAGCGCGAACACTCGATGTTCGCGCGAACAAGTTCGCCGGCGAACAGTCTGCGACATCCCTACTTTCTATTGAGCTGAGTCAACTTAGGTCACTTAATACCTAGTAGGCCTTTACAACAAATGCACAGCGACCGATAAATATCACATACCAACTCTGTACCACTTTGAAACAGGCCATCGTGTGGTTGGCAGTCACAACCCTCTGATGGCGAAAGGTGATAACGCAAGGAGCTATCAACCTTCTAACACTCTGGTTTTAGCTCTAATTACAGTAACTGTGCAAAGGCTTTTCATTCTTGTGGGGCATCTGATTCCCTGTACTGCTTGGAAGCAAATCTGGAAGAGGGATAGCACATGGAACATTGTTGCTTGTTAGAAATCACATCTCCCAAGAGGCAAAAGTGCAACATAGTGGCAGAAAATACCATACTGTATATTTAGGATGAATGCGAATTACTGCATGGAACACTTTTAACTTATGACAATTGGCAAACCTTCCTTATTCTATTTTTTATGCATAAACGCAAAACACACACCATCATTTTCTATTTCCTCCCTTGCTTCAGTAGCACTTTTGGGGTTATGTAATGGGGGCCGGAGAGGGTCCCTGAGACAGCAGCCTTGAGCCCCCCAGTCCAACCCTGGCCTTTTATTACATATGGGGGTTAGTCTTCCTAAATGACTCCACAAAGCTCACTTATTCTTTTCTTTGTCTGTCTAAACTGTATATTCTTTATCTCTACAGTGTGGACACTTTTCTTCAACCAAGTAAAATGAGAAAAAACTTGAGACAGGTATTCCAGCAAGAAATTGTTAACCTTCTGAAAATAGCACTCTGACACTTTAAGGATGTCATATAAAGACGCTAAATCTCTTTTAAGGTGTCTAGATAACATTTGCTGACAAGTCACAGAAACAAAGACACAACATAAATGATGAATATTTAAGTCTCTCCTCTTAAACTGATGCATATACAGATCAGACTGAATAAAGCACAAAATATTCACTTGATTTAACTGATCTTTATTGGACATAATAATTTGTATAACATTGATTACTACAGTCCTCTGTAGTAGGCTTAATTGCAATTCTAGTAGAATTTAAAAATGATAACTTTATCTTAATTAGTAGCGTGTTGCTGTATTGCATTTGAATGCCTCAGAGAGTTTTCCTGCATTTTTGAAAAGAAGCCTGAGGGTTTTTTTCCTTAGTCATTGTCGGATCATAAGCATGCGTTGAATTATCAGGAACAATAAAAGAGTTCTATAAAATTGTAAAAGAGTATGTAGAGTCATTGTCATTTCATCTGATGACATTTTTAGTAATCTGTTGCAATGAGATGCAGGCACTTAAAACTTATATGTAAATCTTACCTCCAGTATAAGGCAAATAGATGGTCATTATATTGACGTTTAAGTAACCGATGTACAAATAACAGGGCTAACTGTTTATAGCATGGATTGATTGACAACATGGTAAAAAATTGTTCTGCGGTATGGTAACTATACCAGGGAGAAACATGGCATAAACAGAATGGTAGGTACAATTCAAACATGGGGTCAAAGATGTATAAAATGTTTATCACCTAAAGTGCTATTTTATAGCCAATTATAGGTGGGGTGCACCTTAATACATACAGTATACATCTGCAGACAAACTTTACTGAGCATGTCATCGATGATCGTAGGGTAACTATGCACTGAGATGACAAATAACCTGATTTGCTGAGTAAATTACCCTGTAAGGAGATCAGAGTATTTGGTAACATACCACACAATAACAATAATCTATCCACAGGAAAAAAAAATCAGATAACATCCAACTTTCCAGGGTATTAATAATAATAATAATAATAATGTGAATTTTTCTCTAAGGGAAAAATTGCTTAGCAAGCAATACCTCATTCATTTATTTCCCATTTATTTGTTTCTTATAATCAAGGTACAATGGTGTTTTCCTGGTATGATGGAGTTCAATTAGCAGTTAACGTTACATTAACTTTTGGTATAATACAGACAAATATAGACATCAATATTCTGAGTCTTCATTTTCTATTGTTTGATCATCAACACTCAAGTTTGTTATTTGATCAACAGTCTGGTTGCTAAGGCCTTATTTACACTTGCAAACCAGCAGTATTTTGAATGAGAGACTGCAATATAGATAGGAAGACAGATGCCAATAAATAATACAGTTGTAGCGTTGGCTGTTGAGGTCAGTAACCCCAATTGGAAAACAGGAAAAAGCCAGAAGAGGAAGTCAAATAAACAATGAAGACCAGTTGCAAGGTTTCTAAGAATAGGACACACTACAACATACTAAAACTTAAGTTAAATATGGACCACCTCTTGAAGTAACGTCTTTAGCTTTTGCTAAAAAACTCCATTAGGCTTTAGTGGCCCATACTACAGTATATACCATATTATACACCTGGTGGGCTGGTGCTAAAGTAGTATAGGGAACAGTGACTACCACAAAAACAACTCCAGCACACTTTTTATTATTGCTTTAGTGGCCAATTGGTACATAGTGACTTAAATTTCAACCAATCAAAGTCAAAACAAAAATTTTTGGGCAAACCACTAATTGGAACTTATCCATGTCTCTCTTGCCAGAATTGCAATGGGATTATTAAAGGCCCTAATGTATCACATCCTACATCAGGGGTCCAAATTAAGATCAGAGGTTACCACACATGCCTGTCTACTAATGTCATATACCTGTTGAAATGCCCGTGTGGGTTAGCCTATGTGGGCAAGACTAGTAGGATGGTGAGGGTAAGGCTTAATGAGCATAGAAGTGCCATCCGAAATGTTAAAACTAAACCAACATCTGTGGGCCGGCATTGGGCCGAATATAATCATACAATGGCACAATTGAGATGGATGATCTTGGAGGAGGTTGTGATCAAATCAGGCAATATTGATCAAAAGCTCCTCCAGAGAGAAACATACTGGATTTGGAGATTAAATACATTGGCACCTAAGGGCTTAAATGAAGCAATTAATTATACATGCTTTTTATGCTTCTGATAATTATACTCTGTCTTCCATGTTTTTCAGTGAAGAATAAGGAGAATACGAATGAGATACTATGTTTGAAAAGTATAAGGTAGAATTTTTTCTGCATATAGGTAAATACTGTGATTGACGAAAATCCTTCGAGATAATAGCAGAATATAACTCATATTAGATCTATTACTGTGATGGACTCAAGCTGAATTTTTAAAAAACTTTTTGAAACGATTTTTTCACTTTTTGAATATGTCACTTTTATATCACATGAAGTACTAACTGTTTTTGAATATATTGATCTAGTGAGGGCTACTATGTAGCTAATACTGTAACTATTATTGGATTAATGTGAATATATACATTGTATCACTGCTTGTAATATGAGATGTGCACACTAGATGGCACTATATGTATGTGTATATAAGCATTGCTGGGATCTATGGTGGGTTGTCACTTGAGGAAGGGCAGTTGTTGTCCCGAAACGTCTGAACATGACTCACGTGTCTGGAGCACCACAATAAACCTGGGAGCACCCCATTTTTGATTAAGGTATTGGTCTTTTTTCTTTTTTCTCATTTAGGGGCCCATAGACATTATTCTAGAAGCAATAACAAGAAGATACATGGAAAGCCAGGAAAGCCTTATTTTAGAAAAAATGGGAAAACATTAACTGAACCCCAATACTCTTGGAAACCCATGCAAAATCCTTGTTTATAGTCCCTAGGCCAAAAAAATAATTCAGAAATCCATTCATGCTAACTACTGTGCCATCATACCACCCCAGGCAGAATCCTGTCTCATACCATTGGACAACCCCAGACAGAATCTGTATCCTAACACATTCATCCTGGAACATAGATAGTCAGGATGCATGCTCTTAGTGATACAAGGTTTATTGTATTCAAAAATGTAGAAATTCACAAAGTAACATCTTTTGTTTTTTTCCTCTCCACATTATGCTACAGGAGGTTTATCCGCGGGTTGGGGGATTTGGGCCAACCTCACTGCCCATTTGTGG
Source organism: Xenopus borealis (assembly GCA_024363595.1). Lineage (NCBI taxonomy): Eukaryota > Metazoa > Chordata > Amphibia > Anura > Pipidae > Xenopus > Xenopus borealis. The sequence continues at coordinate 84,261,168 of CM044442.1, read as the reverse complement.
GTTGCAGGTGGTTTTGGTATGAGCTCTTCTGTCTGCTCTCCCTGCCCGTGACCTCACACTTCAGACTTGCGGTTTTATAGGTGCGTACCTACCCGCCCCCTTTTGTGACATCATTGGTGGGGAGGCGTGTGTCTATAAAAGAAAGTTGGATGTCGGGAACAGGCGGGCGCTGATCTAGGGTGCGGGTCCAGGCATGGGTCTCGTTTTTCTCTAGTGTAGAGGGCATAGTGTGTTTTTAAGAATACTTCTTATTTCAACATGCTGTTAAAATGTAAAAGTCATTTTATTTTCAGGCTACCAAATTACTGCATGTTCAGATTCGTTGATAAATTGTATTTATAAAATGTATATGCATATGTTATGTCTGTAATTCAATTTATTGCCACCCACTACAAATCAGATTGATGTTGCATTATAAGAGTAAAATCTGCTTATACTGTATTAGTAATACATTTCTTCACTTTGAAATGTTTTACATTGAAGTCAAGAAAAGTGCTTTTGTAAAAGGCAATGCATGTTTTGTCATCTAATACACAGAAGGCATTTCAAGTGTTTCAACAACAGGGCATAACGTTAACCAGAACATCCCAGCCTGCAAAGAGCCTGCTGTGCCAGACAAACCTCTACAGACTTATAATTATTATGAATCAATTTGACACCATTGTAGAAATCTTTATTACTTTAAGTACACTAATCAGATACTTGTGCATTCAGAAATAAAGATTGATAGACAGATAGACAAGAAGAACTTCCCTATAGAGAATTATTTGGAATTATCTTCCAGGAGGTAATAAAAAAAGAACAGGCAATATCCAACACAGTACAAAGAACATGCTATATTTTTTTTTTGTTAAGAATGTTACATTGTGCAAACACACATTCACAGACATTAATCACCACAGTGCAGTGTCTTCCAACCACACAAAGTAGGCAGACTTTGGGGGGGGGGAGACACTGCACTGTGGTGATTAATGTCTGTGAATGACATTAATGAGTCAATAGAGTTGTTATTATGCCCTACACATGTGCCCAATGTAAAATAATGTTCCATATGTCAGAAAATGTATGGAGGAAGCGGCTACCCAAAAAAAAAAATTTTGGACTTTTGTAGCCTATCACCCTGAAAAAAGGAAAAGTAGCCAGCGTCTTTTGAACTTAGATGCTCTTTCCACTCAGAAAATAGAAAAGTTGCATCGCGATAATGTGCAAATCACCGCTAGTGTCTATCTCTTTCACTTACGAATAGGCACCAGGCATCTCCTGGGGCCCTGCCCTGGACACACTGAATGGTGGTTCTCCATCAAGATCTTGCCCTTACCTTGCCCTTCTTAGCCACCCTGGTATATGGAGGTTCCAGTAACGTAACTAGAGGGGGTGGGCCCTGGTGCAAGACATGCAGCTGGCCCCCCAACCCCCTCCATACTTGATTATTACATGCGATTATCGGCCTGGATTCAACTGTGCGCAAGCTGCCGGAGGGCCCTGAGTGGGTGCAAGCCCTGACCCAATTGCACCCCCATGTAGTTCCGCCACTGGGTGGTTCTCAAATAGGGGCCCCACCCAGGGCTCCTGTGACTGGTTAAACCACCTGGGGACTTCTAGAGAGGGGCATCCCCAGGGGGGAACCCAGAGGCTGGGCTGATGGTTTCTCTCTCCAAGGCTGCTAGGACCCTGTCTGGGCTCCTGCCGTCGGTTCCACCCCACCCACAGGGGCCTTCTGGAGAGGGGCATCTCCTCATGGAAACTGAGAAGTTGGGCTTCTCTCCCCAAGGCTCCTAGAACCCTGCACTGCTGTGGAACGTTCCTCCCCCTGTTGACTTCAACTAGGGACACTGCCTTGGGCCCTGCAGCTGGATCCTTCCTGAGTAATTCCAGAGAGGTGCAATTCATGATGGGAATTGAGAGGCCGGGCTACTCTCCCCAAGGCTCTTGTCCAGTACCTTCCCCTGTGGACTTCCAGAGAGGGTCTCTCCAGTAGGAACTGAGAGGTAGGGCTGCCAACTTTTCTCCCTCCTCTGTGGCAGATTCCTCCTGCTAGGGACTTTTGTAGAGGCGCAACCCCTCAACTGCTGGTCTAAAACACAAAGTGCAAGTATGTACTGATTTGCCCCATGCTCCAAGGCTCATGCATTGGGGTTGGGCAGCCTGTATGACATTCCCTTATTTTCCCAGCAGGCGATGGCTCCCTGGCCTTCTATCCACACATGCCTGAAAATGGAAGCATGAGAGTGTCATGCAGGGGGCATAGATCCTGGCCTGCCTCAAATCTCAGTGTACTCGTGGAGCTGCAACTGGGACTGGCTATAAAAATCCATTCTCATTGGGACTTCCAGAGTGGGGTATCTTTTAGCAGCAACCAAGGGGCCAGGCTTCTCTCCCCAAGGCACCTGGGACCTTGCACTCACGCGGCGTGTTCCTTCCCATGATGACTTTCAGAGAGGCAACTCCAGGCAGGAACTGAGGTCAGGGCTGACTGTAACTCTTGTCACAATCAGCACCCTAAATCCAGAAGCAGCGATAGGATCCTTGGTATTGGCTCTGCTTCTGCCTATTACAGCCGCCTTTCTTTTTTTAGATGTAAAACAAAGGCTGGAAATAGGGAATATTTCAACATATTACTATGCATGTTCCCCTATAGTTTATTGAGGCAATATTTCCACAATATACAGAAATTTTATTAGTGATCATTATTCTTCTAGGTGCCACTGCCATAGGAGCTTTAAATCATGAAACTGCCTACAAGTCACATTCTTGCTCATATAAAATAAGCATAAATTCCATGAAAAAGTACACAATGTAATCTATACAGCTTGATTCACAAAGCATAAAGAAAGCTGCTACAATTTAAGACACTTGAATTTTCCACAAGGAAATCATTATGTAGCTGACTTATCTATGTATTATAGATTCTTATTCTAGGCTAATGATGCTTAAGGTACCTTATCATTTAGATCTAAGGGGAGCAGGAGAGCTGTAAACTCTTAATTTTAACTATCTATATAGTTAAGGCCATGATCTATGTTAAACAGCTTTTTTAGTTTTTAGGAATATTTTATTTGAACACAAACACACCTTTAAGTTTCTGGGCGCAATCTTGTTTTGCATCAATAATTGTATCTATTGGCGTAGTGTCTTGCTATGTTTAAGACTATTAGATTATACAGTCCTGCAAACCTTATGACAAAACATCAAATAAAAAAATTCAGATATGACAAGTGTTGTAAATAGTGCATGTATTTGCTAATGTTACAGTATAATATTTAATTTAGGAGTTTATAATATGTCAAATATACGCATTTACAATTTCTCACTGTGTTTATATGAAAATGTGGGGAAGTCATGAGAATCATATTAACATCATTATAAGCATTAAGGAGAGAGCTAACAAGGTAAGTCCTAAGAACCTAATGTGCAGAATAGAGAGCTTAAGGGGAAGTACATCTTTAAATTAACTATGTGTATGATGTAGACATCATATTCTTATACAATTTACAATTTTAATTATTTTTGTACTTTTTCAGTTAGTTAGCTTTTTGTTCAGCAGCCCTCCAGTTTGGCATTTTATCAGCAATCTGGTTGTTAGCATCTTATTTATTCTAACAACTAGGCAGTGGTTTGAATAGGAAAATGGAATTTGAATATGAGAGGGAATGAATAGAAACATAAGTAATACAAAAGTAGCATAAAATGACATTTTGGCCTTAAAGTGGACCTGTTACCCACATAGACCATCCCACATGAGCATTTTAGCACATATACAACGAAATTTGTTACACAAGTAGCATATGATTTTAACTTAATTTCTTTATCTGTTATGGGATGGTTAAAGTTAGCCCCTTTCATGATTGCGTTACAGCAGTTACAATTCATACAAGGAAAAGTACCTATTTTTGGTATTCCTTTAAAGATGTTCTCTTTATGGCTTGAAGCTGGACTAGGGCAAAGTAAGTCACGTAGGGATCTACCCCTCTTGTATGCAAATTGCGGTGGTTTAGAAAAAATTGATCAGAATTTAGGATCATATTGAAGTATTGACCAGTACTTTCTTATCACGCTTTCGATATTCCTACTGCGTCTATCATATTTACTGATAAAGGTCAGTCTCTCAATATCCCTTGTTTTTTGTTTAGGGTTTAGTAAATCGTTGCGAGCTATTTTTTGGACATCTTGTTCTGTTCTTTTGCTGCTTGGTTATAAGCTGCATCAGTAGATGCAATTTTTTTGGCTCGCATGAATTGACCTTTAGGGATGGCTTTTAGAGTCTGAGGATTATGGAAGCTTTTCCTATGTAAAAGGTTATTCCTGCCCATTGTTTTTCAATAAAGATTTGTACTTATTTTGTTGTTATTCAATTCTATATTAATGTCCAAGAAATTAATCTCACGCTCTGAGACTTCCATTGTAAGTTTTACGGTATGGTGTAATTTATTTGCTTCACTCACCATTTCCTCGAATTCAGCAGTTGTACCTTCCCAAAAAATAAGTACATCGTCCACATATCTGTAGTAATGTTTAATATGCTCCAAATATGGTTCTCTTAAGAATAGACAAATAGGTTTGCAAAGGAAGGGGCAACTGCTGAACCCATTGAGGTCCCTTGCTTCTGCCAGTAAAACATATCTTGATGTTTAAAATAATTCTTTTTTAGTACAATTTCTAGACAATCTATAATGAAATAAATCTGAGCATTTGGTAAGTTTATTTCAAGTAAGGTCTCCTTTATACATTTGATGCCCTCTTCTTGGGGGATAGAGGTAAAAAGACTCTGAATATTGATATTACAGAGTGCCAGGTTTTATCACTGTGATCTGATTTCATTTATTTAACAGATCTTTTGTATCTTTAAGGCAAGTTGGGATATTAGCAACCAACTTTTGAAGATGGTAATCCACATATTTAGATAGGGGTTCTAAAACTGACCCAATACCCGACACTATTGGTCTTCCTGGGGGATTCACAAGTGTCTTATGTACTTTTGGTAAAATGTATAGCATAGGGATCCTTGGGAAGTCTGTAGTAAGGAATTCTTTAGTTGTCTTATCTATAATGCCTGTAACATAAGCATCTGAAACCATTGAATATTGTGGCACATGAGTAACTGGAAACAGTTAAAATTTCCACTTTCCACATTACTTTAAAGTAACTGTTGGGTTGTTATTTTGTATAACAATTGTTGTATATATTGGAAAATTATCTACACTGTTTCAAAAGCTAGTGCCTGGATAGGCTTAATGGCAGTTTCCTTTTTGTACAGGCTAGACCATCTGAGTAGTAGCCTGACACCAAGTGGAATCTAATATTTGGACATTTTATGGACACTCTGCACCAGGATGATTTATTTTGGTTTATAAAACTGGACTTTAAAGGACTATGCTATATCACATTGGTGTTTCACCAGCTTATTCAGCGTATTAAGAGTTAATGGAAAATTAAGTCTCACCCAGTATGCATTGTGTTAAGGTGAAAGGTCATTGCAGGTTTAGGGTAGGGACAGACAGGGAGATTCGGGGAGATTCTGTCGCCTGGCGTTTTTAGCAGGCGACAATCTCCCCGAATTTCCTTCTCCCTGTCTCCGCTAGTAAAAGGGACAAAGCGCCACCGCCTGTGCACACGCTGCGTGGCGATTTCCGGAATCGCCCGAAGATACCTCGTGAGGAAACTTCGGGCGATTCCGGGTGTCACCGCGCAGCGTGTGCACAGGCGCTGGCGCTTTGTCACTTATACTAGCGGCAGACAGGGAGAAGGAAATTTCGGGGAGATTGCCGCCTGCTAAAAACGCCAGGCGACACAATCTCTCCGAATCTCCCTGTCTGTCCCTACCCTTAAATGTTCTTCCCTTTGTTTGCTTTTATACACTTGATAAAGGGCCTTGCCCGAAACATGTAGTGATAATTGGATGCTCACTCCCCAATAAAGGAATTTAGCAGTCTTCAGACTACTGCTGTGGATTTGTACTGCAATGGCTAAATCTTTGAATAGTTTCTTTGAGCACCATTATGTTTGTCCCACCTCTTCTTATGAATGGTAGAAAGTGCTCCTATTGATACTGGAGATACAGCCCAAAAATGTTTATACTAATGCCGTTTCTGACACAAAGTGACACAAGTTACAACTGTTCCACATCAAATGCTTTGATACAACTCAGTGGTGTGACAATGAAATTTGAATTCTGGGAGAAAAGCTGCTTTGTGGACAGAGTGCACTTATTTGTTATTTTTAATTGATAATAGTAAAATTGGCAAGTGTTTACTTTCATGAGACTCTGCGCTTCTATATTTGGTACTTCTTGTCTCTTTCTCTGATGCTTCATGTAGATACAGATTTGCCACTTCCAAAGAAAGCTTTAGGATATAATGGACCAGTACATGTACATGTAACAGATCCAGGCTTTCTTTGCCCCTTGGTTAACTTTCCAGCTTGTTAGTGCAGGTCTGAAATCTATTGAAATTTTCAGTTTTCCTGAAATGTTTTCTTTCAATATTGTAGATCTAAAAACCTTAGGGACACTAAAAGGTAAATAAAAATATGGCTTGAAGTGTTTGTCTGTGTTTTGGGCTCTCATACCAACCTTAAGTAACCAAAGCTCTATAGAAATAAAGGGCCACACCTCGCAAGATGGACACAGTAACTCTCTATCATTTGCCTTTCCAAATTACTGCACATGCTCAGTCTGCCCTTGGCTGATGTCAGTGACCTGAGCTTAGGGACAGACTCCTTTCCACCTCGTAATCACAATTTATTGCAGCCAAAACAAAGTGAATGGGGTTTCATACACAGCCCATTCATTGTAGGGAGAGCACAAACTGTGACCAAAGTTTTAGTCACTTTGCTTATCCAAAGCAATCTGGGAAGTATGTGTGTTACTTATTTCTCCATGCTGGTCTCAAGCTATGCTGTGATAAATTTATATGCACCTGTTTACATGATACACCCGAGTCTCTATACCCAGGGGATTATTCGGACGGAATAATTTATGGAATTCCTTCCAGTACTATTTTTTTTAGCTCCCGCTAGTTCTCTGTTTCTCTACAGAAATGGAAAAAATACCTAATTAAAGAATGCTTATTCCCTGCACTATGTCATCTGGCTTGCTATTATCTTACATTATCTTACAAGCAGAAATATATATTCTATCTATATATTATATATATATATATATATATATATATATATTATATGACACTGGAATCAGATATGGGGATAAAGGACAGACTTGTTTATTTATGTTAATCATTGCTTACTGCTCCCAACTCCAATTGCAGGAACAAATCACATGCAGTGAGGTTCACGCAGATCAGATGGAATGTACTTATATTAAATTACAGTTAACGCACATTTAACTGTATTTCTTAGAAAACCTGGTTTACATTGTATTTTACATGTTAAAGGGAACCTGTCATGGGAAAAAAATGTTTTGTTTTTTTAAACACATCAGTTAATAGTGCTGCTTCAGAAGAATTCTGCACTGAAATCCATTTCTCAAAAGAACAAACAGATTTTTTTATATTTCATTTTGAAATCTGACATGGGGCTAGAGATTTTGTCAATATCCCTGCTGCCCCAAGTCATGTGACTTGTGCTCTGATAAACTTCAATCACTCTTTACTGCTGTACTGCAAGTTGGAGTGATATCACCCCCTCCCTGTCCCCCACCCAGCAGCCTAACAAAAGAACAATGAGAAGGTAACCAGATAACAGCTCCCTAACACAAGATAACAGCTGCCTGGTAGATCTAAGAACAGCACTCAATAGTAACCCATGTCCCACTGCGTACTATTCAGTTACATTGAAAAGGAAAAAGAACAGCCTGCCAGAAAGCAGTTCCCTCCTAATGTGCTGGCACAAGTTACATGACCAGGGCAGTTGGGAAATTGACAAAATGGCTAGCCCCATGTCAGATTTCAAAACTGAATATAAAAAAATCTCTTTGCTCTTTTGAGAAATGGATTCAGTGCAGAAGTCCACTGGAGCAGCACTTTCAACTGATGTGTTTTAAAAAAAACTTTTCCCATGACAGTTTCCCTTTAAGGAAATACATTGATGACAACAAAAAGAAATCGTTTTAAAAAAGGATGCAGGGAAATGGAATGTCTGGGAGTTCTTCCTGTTGTGTCTGATTTATTTCACATTAGAATCTTTAAAAACAGTAAAGTGTTATTCCCAAACACAGTATCATGCAAGCAGAGTCAACCATAATAGCCATCTTTAGACTAAAATACAGGTTCAGTTTGTCAAAAACATTGTTGTCAAATTTAATTCTAAATCGAAATAAAAGATGACAGAAACGCTGCAATACTATAATAAACAATAGTTAAAAATACATATTTTTGTTTAGTGTCATTCTGTTATAAACAAGTAATGATAGTAAATGAAACATATATAACATATGTACATTTTCAATATAAATATATATTCACTGCTATATACAGTATATTCAGCATGGGACCTGTTATCCAGAAAGCTCGGGACCTGGGGTTTTCTGGATAACAGATCTTTCCACAATCTGGATATTCATATATTAAGTCAAGTAGAATATCATATAAACATTACATTACATAATTAACCCAATAAACTGGGTTTGCTTCCAAAAAGGATTAATTATGACTCAGCTAAGACTAAGTACAAGGTACTGTTTTGTTGTTACGGAATGGAAAGGAACTCATTTTTATAAATTTGGATTATTTGGATAAAATGTAGTCTTGGAGTCTATGGGAGCCAAACTTTCCATAAGTCAGAGCTTTCTGGATAACAGATATATATCCACAAAAAGGGTCTGCACTCTCAGGTCTTAAATAAAAATAAAAATGTTTTATTAACTCAAGGACTAACGTTTCGGCCTCTCTGAGGCCTTTCTCAAAGGCACCCAGGCATACTACACAAATATACATATGTACGTATATAGATATATCTGGTATTTTGTTAAGGGATCTAGTAAAATTTTATAATAATATGTTAAAGTAATAATGCCAGTGACATATTTTCCATACAGTGAACAAAAGAATGGAAATGTATACACAGGGAAAAAAGAGAGATAACAGAGAGCAGGGTGTGACATATAACTTAAAAATTACAATGATTGGAGTTGAACTGAAGGAGAAAAGGGATTTTAGCAAATCACATAGCACTGAGCTAAATCATTGTTATATTTAAATGTCTGCAATGAATGATTGGATTAGCAGGATAAGCCTAAAGTAAAATTGATTTGAGTTGAGTCAGCATTACTGTAACATGATTATGGTCAAATTACAGGAACTTACCAAGGGTCACCAGGGTTACTTGGACATATGGACTTCCATATGTTTTGTATGCTTGCAATGTAGCTTCAAAGATCAAGAAAAAACTTTGCATTGTCTAGAGTTACAATTACCCTGAGTGAAATTTAGAGTTACCAGTTACATTTTTAGACCCAGTATTACCTCAAGGAAATGGATGCAGAAAGTGCTTTTCTGTTAATGTCAGTGACTAAGTAGAGTAGGAAGAACATGTGTCAGTAGCCTTTGTGACCTTAGTCAAGCATTTGTACTTCCTTGTGTCTGACAAATTTAGCAATTTTGTTTACTTAAATATATATACCAGTTTTGTAAGATTCTTTAATATGTCACTTGATTTGATATGAACTATCTGTTGCTCAAGTATTCATTTTCGGGGTATAGTTTTCCTTTAAGGATAGTGTAAGTGAGGATTATGTATTAATATATTAGATTTGATAACCTCATGCCCTTGTCTTTCTTGTTTTTCCAATGAAAGGTGGCCTTTCTCAGAAAGATTTTGCAGCCCCCATATACAGTAGGTGTCATTTATTATGCCTGCCATCTTTAAACATGTTATGTTAAATTTGTTATTATGGATGGGGCTGATTTAGGAATGCTTCCCCAAATCTTACTTTAGCGCAAATGTTCACATTTATAGTTACTGATTGCACTTTGTTCTTAATTAAAACATACGATTGAGACTTATAGTAGATGGAAAAATCATAAGAAATGCTTGAGTTAACAACATCTTTGAGGTATGTGAATCTACTAGCCGTGCATTTAGATTTAGAAATGGTATTCTCAGAGTCAGAGCACAGCTTATATGAAGGAAAATATTATAACATAAATCAGTACAAATAGTTGAGAGGTCCCTGACTGGGAATCAGGCAAGAAACAAAGCTATAAATATTGCAGGAACTGAACATAACCAAAAAATGATTGAACTGCTTGATTGCTTTGCTTTAACAAAAAGAAATGTAGATTTACCACAGCATAGGTTTCAAGTCAGACAGTATCTTTGAAAGGAAACTACAGCTTCCAAACCAAAATCTGATAAAGAGGCCAATACAACACAGAACCCCCTAAAATACACCGTTACCTGTTTCTTCAAAAAATTTCTATGCTGAAATCCAGCTGTTTACCAGTTCTTCTCTTTCTGCATCATTTGAAATCCTGGCAGGAAAGGAGGGACTAAACACTGAAATTGTAACAACCACAGCTCCCCACAATGCATTGCACTGTGAGGTTCTGTTCATTATTGAATTCACTTGTGCTGGAAATTGTGGGGTTTGGAGGATGCAGGCTGAGGACAGCTGGCTGCTGATACAAAGTAAAAGTAGTCAGTCAGCTCAGAAAAGTAGTCAGACAGATCAGCAGGAGAGCAGGGGGCTAGGCTCAACGAATTGTTCCATACCATTAAAATCATGAAAAGTCTGAATCTTTTTTAATTGATTTATTGCTTGAAATTATGTTTACTTTTCAAAAAGTTTAAGTTATGTTTTTGTGGAGTTCCCCTTTAATAATGTTTTTTTTTATCTCTCTACTATCAAGATTGGAGAAGTTGAGAGGGTTCGGAGGAGGAAATCTTAGAAGATAAATTCATGACAAGGTTAAACACTTTAGCTTATTTATTTACATGCTGTGACCCGTATTAAACATAAACGAAAACCTAGTCTGTGGCCTTGAAGTCTATAAGCAGACCAGCTAGGACATGCTTAAAACATGGGTTCATAAGATCAGGGGATTAGAAGAAATAATTTGCTTTTAAATAGTGATGGGCAAATCTGACTCGTTTCACAGCAAAAAAAATAGGCAAATGCATTGAAGTCAATAGGCGTTTTTTTTTTTAACAACTTTTTGAGAGAAAGATTAAACAAATTTAGCTAGATTACCCTGAAAGATGTGCCATAGTTGAGGCCCAATTAAAGGAACAGTAACACCAAAAAATGAAAGTGTTTTAATGTAATGACAATATAATATAGTGTTGCCTTGAGCTGGTAAAACCATTTTGTACAAATGTGTCCCTATGAATAACAAACTTCTCCAATGGTTGTGTAGATTTTTTTTCTACATCATTTTGTTTTTCCTTAGATACAAATGATACAAAAAGGTAGTGGGCCTGCTACATGTACTGTATAAATAATTAATGCTTAGCCTTATAGCTGATTCTGCCAAACTAGAAAGATTGTACTTTTCTTACAAATCTTTATAAATATGTCCTAAAGGACTGATTTTCCTGGTCCTCAAATGGGCTGAATATATGCCATGCACTCAGTTTGGTTTCCTGTGAAATATTGCTATGAAGCTTCCTGTCTGGACTTCTGTAGGTGTTTAAACAATAGTTCTGGCATGTGTTTCCTTAGGAAAAAGAATAGATATATTTTGCTTAAGGGTTATCAGCTTATTAAGATGTATGCATCCTACTTTATGTAGTCTTTACATTTAAAGGGCTACTGTCATGGGAAAGAATTTTTTTTTTCAAATCACATCAGTAAATAGTGCTGCTCCAGCAGAATTCTGCACTGAAATCCATTTCTTAAAAGAGCAAACAGATTTTTTTATATTTTATTTAGAAATCTGGCATGGGGCTAGACATATTGTCAATTTCCCAGCTGCCCCAAGTCATGTGACTTGTGCTCTGATAAACTTCAATCACTCTTTACTGCTGTACTGCAAGTTGGAGTGATATCACCACCCTCCCCTTTTCCCCTCAAGCAGCCTAACAAACAACCAATAGCAAAATAACCAGATAACAGCTCCCTAACACAAGATAACAGCTGCCTGGTAGATCTAACAACAACACTCAGTAGTAAAAACCCATGTCCCACTGCGTTCCATTCAGTTACATTGAGAAGGAAAAACAACAGCCTGCCAGAGAGTAGTTCCCTCCTAAAGTGCTGGTACAAGTCATTGACAAAATGTCCAGCCCCATGTCAGATTTCAAAACTGAATGTAAAAAAATCTGTTTGCTCTTTTGACAAATGGATTTCAGTGCAGAAGTCTACTGGAGCAGCACTATTAACTGATGTATTTTAAAAGCTAGAACTATAACATTGCCTTCTAGCAAACCTGCAAACTAAGATCAAAGCTTTATCTAAACATTCATTTTGCCTACACTTACATCTAGTTGATTCTTAAATCATTTCAGTACCTGCAATTGTTGTTGTGCTATACTTTGTAAAATGTACATCAGTGCTATGAAACTCTGTTATATCAATGATGGGTCTGAAGGTCAGAATATGAAGGCCGACCCTTTACTGTCAATAGCACACAGAGCTATACTTAGTTTTCTGGAATAGCTCTTTAGTTACTACACAGTCTCTCTTTTTCTCACAGATGAGTGTATTATCTATGTTTCTGCAGGAAACAGCTCTCAGGTTCAACCATTAATGAAGCATGTGCATTTAAATGAGGCATTAGAAAACATTTGAACTCTTGTGATGGTAACTAATGTGGTAAAAATAAAAATTTTAAAAACTAAAGGGCATCAAATGATCATTAACTTCAGTCATAATATTCCTAAAGGAGAATAATTGGGATGCTCTGAATTACAGAAACGTTGTCCTAGATAAATCAAGAAATAAATGCGATTGGCATTATAAACACATTAACTTTTTTGAGCCCTCATAATACATTTCAAGATAAATGTTATTAACCATTATTCAGAGTATTGTAAAATAACAATGGGACATTATTAATAACATAATATTTTTGACAAAGGCTATTTGGATCCCTCTTGTGGATATTTATATGCAGTACAAGGCATACAGTATTTTCTTAACTATCCTACATTAAAATGTAGTATATGAAGATGTACAGGGTCTTCTGAACATCTTTAGCAGTAAAGTGTGCACAATGCTAACCATTTATCCTTTGTGCAAGCATTCTTTGCATGTCCAGTTTTCATTATGCTATTTTCAAACCTCTAGTGCAGTGGTCCTCAAACTTGGCCCTCCAGCTGTTAAGGAACTACAAGTCCCACAATGCAATGATGGAGTCTGACAGCCACAGTCAGGCAAATGCATTGTGGGACTTGTAGTTCCTTAACAGCTGGAGGGCCAAGTTTGAGGACCACTGCTCTAGTGCCACGTCTGCCAATGGAAAAGAGACTTTCTACTGAAAAGCCCACATAAAATATGCCATCTTCAAGCAGTTCATAACATTTTTGCAGTGTAATAACTGTTTAATTTTTTTTGTAAAGTTTTTTTTGTGCAACTTATTTTATATCCCCCCAATAACAAAGCCATTTAAAAACAATATAATGTTTCTATTGATGGAAAAGAAAACCTATTGGTATATATTAATCTCTGGCGATAAAATACTACTGTATTTCAATATGGATTAATTGATTATGAAAGACTAAATGAAGGTAATTAAAGAGTTTTATCAGTTTTCAAATTGTACTATATAACGCCAAAGTTATTATAATGTTTTACTCTGTCAGATAGTGATGAGCAAATTTATTCAGCAGGCGATAAAATTATGTACTTTGCCACCTGCAATTTTTTTAGTGAAACTGCTGCAAAAATTTGTTGTGAAAGTGTCTTCCATGACAAAAGAGTCACCAAAACAAAATCGTCACAGAGACAATAAGTCGCCATAAGAAAAAAACACCCATTGACTTTAATGCATTTCGAGAAAAAAGTCGCCAAGATAAAAAGTTGCAGAGACAAAAAAGTTGCAGAGGCAAATTGTCACTGAGACAAAACAGTCACCATAAGAAGAAACGCCCATTGACTTTAATGCATTTCGAGAAAAAAGTCGCCAAGATAAAAAGGTGCCAAGTCAAAATTGTCTCTAAGACAAAAAAGATGACATAACAAAAAAACGCCCATTGACTTTGACCATTGATTTGCTACAGTACGTTGATTTTCGAACGGTCGAATTTTGGCCTATTCGATGGTCGCAGTACCCAAAAATTACTTCTAAATTTTAATTTGTTTTATTCAAATTTTCACTTTGACCCTTAGTAAATCTGCCCCTTAAAGTTGATGGCTGCCAAGCATGGACAGCCTGCTTCAAATCGTCCCTTTTTTTCCATGATATTGAAGTCGGGGGACTGTGATGGTCATTCCAGAATTTTGTTCTTCACCCTCTCTGTAAATGCCTTTTTCAATTTTGAGGTGTGTTTAGGGTCATTGTCTGTCTTGTTCGAATATTTGTGTCTGATGCTTGAACATTATCCTGAAGAATTTGTTGATATTGGGTTGAATTAATCTGACCATTGACTTTAACAAGGGTTCAGGGGTCCCTGAACTAGCCACACAGCCCCACAGCATGATGGAACCTCCTCCAAATTTGACAGTAGTTAGCAGATGTTTTTCTTGGAATGCGTTGTTCTTCTTCCGCCATGCAAAGTGCTTTTTGTTATGACCAGGTAACTTAATTGGTGTCTAATCAGTTCAAAGCACTTTGTTACAAAATGACTGAGGCTTGCCTTGTTGAGCTTTTGCATACAACAAGCTACTGTTTGTGACGTGAGTGCAGAAAGGGCTTCTTTCTCATCACCCTGCCATACAGATGTTCTGTGTGCAAATTGCACTGAATTGTAGAACGATGTACAGATACACCATCTGCAGCAAGATGTTCTTGCAGGTCTTTGGAGGTGATCTTTGGGTTGTCTGTAACCATTCTCACAATCCTCCACATATACCACTTCTATATTTTTCTTGGCCTGCCAGACCGGGGATTTACAGCAACTGTGCCTGTGGTCCTTCCATTTCCTGATACCATTCCTTACAGTTGAAACTGACAGTTGAAACTTCTGAGATAGCTTTTTGTAGCCTTCCTCTAAACCATCATACTGAACAATCTTTGTTTTCAAATCTTTTGAGCATTGCTTTGAGGATCCCATGCTGTCACTCTTCAGAGGAGAGACAAACAAACAGAAGCACAACTTGCAATTGGCCCCCTTCAATACCATGTCTCATGAAGTTCAAGTCTTAGCAAGCTAATCCAACCAATTTGGTGTTGTCAGTAATCAGTATTGAGCAGTTACAGTACATACATTCAAATTTGCTAAATTACAAGGGTGTCCACATTTTTCCCAGTATTTGATTTAATTATATGCAACTGAATACCGCAAAACATCTATGTTCAGAAAACACTCCAGTACTCCTTGTTCCTTGGAAAGGAAAGACATATCTTTTTTGTTAAAAGTGGAGTAAATTATTATGCAGTCTGAGAGGGGTTTTCATTTTCATAAGACCGTATGACCACAACCAAACTAATCAGTTTTACCATATGGAAAGATACTTACTCAGTCCTCTAGATTAGTAGAAATAGTAGGAAGACTCTATGAAATACTGTAATAAACACGGAGCATATGACAGCCTCTATAAAGGGGGGTGGCAAAAAGTAATAAAATAAAGTATAATGAAAAGGAGGGAACTAATATCCATCTTCTTTTATTGTTTTTAGGGTTGATGTTATTTAGAGGTTTATTGTTTATTTTCAACACAGTTGGAGCATTTGCTTTTGTAATGGATATAATTAGCGGTCATGTAAAATTAATTTTTGCTAGCCATAGTAACTGAACTGTAACGACTTATTGTTGCATGAGACCAAATACACACAATATGTAAGTTAAACATTTATTTAAGCCTAATTAAAATGTGCATCTCAATTAAAAATATATTTAAATATTGTTATTCTTTTATATTATCCAAAATCTGAAAAAGAATCCATTCCAGATTTGTTTGTTTAAAATTATAGGCAGATGAACTCCCTTGCATACTATGTTACCATAAAATTTCAATCCCAAATGGTTTTAATCCAGTTTTCATCATGGAAAAAAAACATCAGAGAGAAAAGTATTCAGAACATATGAAGTCTGCAGGCGTTGGTGCTATTTATAATTCTTAACATGGATTTAAATGCAATGAGCCTTTAAAGCGACCCTGCTCAGCAGAGTGTAATGCAGTGCAGTTGTCAGCGAATAATTGAGAATAACTGGCATGACTTTGCAGAAGTGAAGGTGGTTAAGAATTATTTTGGAGCTGTTCAATATAGAGCATTTAGTCACTGATATCCATAAGTACTATGTGTGTACAGATAGAATAAAAGCAATGCAAAGTAATGCATGTTTCATGTGTACAATGATCAAATGGCACTTGATTTCATAATCTAATGTTGAGTAGTGACAGCAAGAGTAGTCATTCCTATGGGGTTAATGTTATAAATACTAACTAATTAAACTAGATAAAAGCATTGTGGAATAAAATTCCAAATAAATCTTTACTAATAAAATACACTTGAATTTATTGAATTGAATTATTAAGCACAATTAGTTACAGTTAAATTGTAAAATGAAAGTTAGAGTTCAGCAGCTCACAAATAAACTTTGAAAGTGGATAAATTTTGTGCCCAGCTCTAATTTCACATTCTTATAAATCTGCCCCTTAGATACTTGTTGGACAGTAAACCTATGTGCAAAACTGCCCTCCATTAAAGAGGCATTTCAAACTAATTCTAAGCAATTTTTCGATTGGCCTGCATGTTTTCTTTTTTGAAGTTGTTGAATTATTTGACTTATTTTTCTGACTCTCTACAGCTTTCAAATAGTGTTCACTGACCCCATCTAAGAACAAATGCTCAGTAAGACGACAAATGTATTGCTATTGCTCATTTTTATTAGTCATGTTTTTATTCAGACTCTCTCTATTCATATTCCAGTCTCTTATTCGAATAAATGCAAGTCCGCATTTACATAGCTGGCGCCCCTAGGCCCACTGTCATTTGTCGCCCCTGTCCCCTCCCTTTTATTTGCTCAAATGGGAATTGGCACACAGGAAATTTAAATTTCTGAACCAATGTGGGTGTGGCTGCCGCCCCCTAAAATCCTGCTGCCTTAGACGCGGGCCGAGGTGGCCTCTCCACAAATCTGGGCCTGAATAAATGCATGGTTGCTAGGGCAATTTGGATCATAGGAACCAAATTGCTGGAATTGCATATTGGAGAGCTGCTGAATAAAAAGTTAAATAACAAAAAAAAAACAAATAAAAAATTGAAATCTAAATCTATTGTCTTTGAATATTTTTCTCTACACCAGTGATCCTCAACCAGTAGCTCGTGAGCAACATGTTGCTCTCCAACCCTTTGGATTTTGCTCCCAGTGGCCTCAAAACAGCTGCTTATTTTTAAATTCCAGGCTTGGAGGCAAGTTTGGTTGTATAAAAATCAGGTGCACTGCCAAACTGAACCGAAGGGCTACCAATAGCCAATCACAGCACTTGTTTGGCACTCCAAGAATATTTTTCATGTTAGTGTTGCTCCCCAACGCCTTTTAATTTTGAATATTGCTCATGGGTTAAAAAGGTTAGGGATCCCTGCTCTACACTATGGGGGTTATTTACTAGAGTCAGATTTTTTCTGGTTGGTGTTTTCATGGGGAAAACACATTTTTTTGGAAGGAAATTAAAGTATTATTAAATTATTAAGCACAGTGGCTGATAAAAGTCATAATAAATCTCAAACCTGAAACTCAAACCTGCTGAAGTCAATGGCAGATGTACTATTTACAATTGCTGTTTTTCATACAATAATACAACTAATCTGTGGTTTTCGGACAGTAATCCGAAAAAATCTTTCAATTCGTTTTTTTATTTGATTTTAAATGCACCAAATTTTTTAGAATACATTTATTTATAAATAAGGTAAAAAGTGTCCACTATCAAAAAATTAATTACAAGGGGATCACTGTTGCATCCATTGTTCATCCCCCCCCCTTTTTTCTAGTCTACAAATAGACCTAAGTTAATATACACTGCTTGGAAATGTAATAGGTTGACATGAGAAATTTCACTCATCAGTTTCCTTTCACTACACTTCCTATAAGAATGCAGACCGGATAGCATTTCAGGCAAAGATGCCAAACAGAAGCAATAGCTAAACACAGATTACATATCGGTGAATCTGTTCTTATTCTAAAAGAAAGGAAACCAGTTACTATAGTCTGTAACAAATATCAAAACTTTGTTTTATAACATTTTTTTGGCAATATATATATGCACTTTAATGATTGACTGAAGGAAGATGTGTATATGTAGGGCTATAATTTACACCCAAAGGGATAAATGCTGAGGTGCCAATCCTATGGAGGCTGCCCAAATAAAGTAAACCCAAAAAGATATATGGATTGCAGACCCAGTCTTATATAAACATTCAAAAAAGGGCCCTTTTTTGTATCTGATGTGTGTTTTTCCCCTGATGACCACCACAGTGGTCGAAACGCATATGGTGATTACCCAATATGTAAGTGTTTGATACAATACATTTTTTTAAAAATTTTTATATAAAACTAAGGGGCAGATTTAATATTGGTCGAATTTCGAATTGAAAAAAAAATTGAAATTCGACCATGGGAATAGATATGGAATTAAAATCCTTCTAATTTGAATTCTAAGGCTTTTACCACAATTCGATTGGTCGAACGATCGAATTATAAAAATTCGATCGATTCGAACGATTTTAACCATTCAATCGAATTTTTTTAATTCGATCAAAATTCACCAAAGGCACTTCGATAGATTGAAACTGGCGAACTAGGCAGTTGAATAAAAATTTAAAGGGGAAGCAATTTGATAGTCGAATATTCAAATAGATTTTCGAATTTTCAGAATTCACTAGTCGAATTTACCTAACTTGCATATTCGAAATTCGAATCTTTTTGAAAATTCGATCGAATTTTGAATCATTCATGTAAATACATGTGAATTTAGTAAATCTTCCCCCTGAGTGTGCAATCCAGGGCCCATTAGTTTTAAAGGAGCTAGGCTCCATTTCCTGGGTCAAAGTATGTCCCTGATTATCCACTAGGTGGCTCTGTGTTAGAATATAAAAAGTTGTGGTCAGGGTCCATTTTGTTAATTCCCTTACCTAAGCAGGCAGGAAGGGTAAAGTGGAACCCGGACAGGTCAGGTCTAGCTTGTGATAAGCTACTCACTTTCATAGATCACTCTAAAAATGATAGATAGGCTATTATCCGAGCATCTGAGTTTCCCCCGAGGAGTATCCCCTGCACAGGTGTTAACATGTGTAAATGCCCCAAAGCCTGTAATTACCCCTCATTGCAGAGTCAGCGCCACGAAGCTCATGGACACCATCTCCCAGCGCTTTGGTAATTTAGGGTCTTCTTCTGGTTCTTCAGTAATTTTCACAACTTTTTTCAGTAGGAAAACAGTGCAGTTTGAAGTACTGAGTTAGTCAGATAATAACAAATATATAGATACATTTAACTGGATATTGTAGTGTGTATCCTCCATGTTTGACCTTTTCCATCCCTGTTCCTGCCCTTTCTGCTGCCAGTCCTGACCCTAGCCTGTACTTCAACCATTCTCTTGGATCCTGTCTTGAACCCACTAATTTGGTATTCTGATCCGGCCTGTGAGCCCAACTATACTTTGTCTCTCGATTATGTACTGCACAGTCTGATTTGATTCTGACCTGGCCTGTGACCCGACTATGCTTTGTCTGTCGATTTTGTATTACACCACCTGATTTGGTTCTGACTTGGCCTGTCCTACATCCACTTTTTGATTCACCATTTTCTATGCATGTATGGTTCCCTTGCTCATCCAGAACTTTCTCCTTGGTCCTGAAAGGCAGTTGTTATAGGCAGAACAGTGAGCCATGACCGGGAGTCTTAGGCTATCGTTCTGGGTTTGGGATACTTAGGTGAGAGTTGAGGAAGAAGCAGTGATGGGGCCAGTGGAGGGTGGCAAATGATGAGTGCATATTAAGCACTTACACTAAGGGGCAAATTTACTATTATTCCCCAAAAATCCTACGATTTTATTCGAAATTCGATAAGCTTTCGACTATCGAATGCTTATCGAATAGTTTTAGGCTATCATTTTGCTCGATATTACATTTCTCGATGAAATCGTACGATCGAATACCGATCGTTCGATTTCACGACAAAAATTGTATGATTCAAACGATCGAAGCGTTCGATCGTATGAATGGTATTCGAGCAGGACTTAGTCAAAGAAGTCTATGTGGGGTTCCCATAGACTTCTATCGCAATTCGGTAGGTTCTGAACCTATATCCGATCCGATCATTCGATCTATTCGATAATTTGGTATTCGATGATCAAAGAGGCCAAATTAGAATATTCGAATATCCGATTAAATCGTACGATTGTAGTTCGATCATATTTGATCATTTATTGATATTACGATCTATTCACATGAATTTTGTAAATTTGCCCCTTAGTTTAAACTATCCAAACTTCCTAGCAGTTATTATTACAATTATTTATTGAAGAAGTAGCTTGATACATGTATACATGCAGCAATGTTACTATATAAGCCCTTTTGTTCATATATAATGCCAGTTCCAGAAAGGCAAATCTTTGCTCTCTAACTCTAAAAGTATAGGCCTACATTAGTTGATACATTTATCAGCATCTGTGGAATATTAGCAATGATTATATTGATATATTGCATTAGTAGAAATGACCTTGAAGAACCTTTAACAAAATTACATTACTTTTCTGTTTTTTCTGTTGCATTGGCATGATGTGGTGACAGCCCTATTCTAAAATTGCCTTTCCCTACAAAGAGGTCAGCAAGGAAAGCATCACCAATTATGAAAGAAGTTCAGCAAACTTGCTGCCAGTCAGGGAAATTTGCAAACTACCATCAAGCACATGCATCATTCCAACCTTATCCTTAATTCCCTTGCTGAATATAGCTGTTTCTGGCCTTTGGTGTGACACAGGAAAATGTATTCACACTTCCTTTATTCACTTCAAACATTTAAAAATAGAACACAATATACTGTGGAGTGTCTTTAAAATTCTGGTATTAGGATTGTTTGTTACAAAGGAAGGAAAAACTGTTTCTATTGCGTCCCTAGCTTATAGCTAAAAATGGGGAAAGTCCTTCCTGACTCCATGCAGTGAAAGATTCAGCTTTTCCCTCTTTCAAACTCTCATAGTGAATACCACAATGATCTATAAAGGCTTTGTTCAACAGTTTCTAAAAAAATCTGTATATTGAATAATATTGTAATGTGACTATAATCTGTGTATGATGGAAATTATACAAGTGACTGGGTAATTTGAAAAGTGTCTGATCATCTTTTGGATTTCAGGCTCTTACATTTTGTCCTGCATTCTCCTGTTGTGGGTTTCTCCTGCAAACGCAGGACAAAACATAGCCTTATCGGCCTGTACTGACAAGGGGGCATCAAAGCACTGAAGTTAGGTAGAACACGACTTGAACGTAGGAGAAATCAAATACAGGAGAACGCAGGACAGAGTCTATACACTTCTACCGTTATATAGATCAAAGCAATCATTCAGAATTCATAAAAGCTGAATACACTGGGTTATATATCTCTCTTTTGCAGAAAAGGAAACATCTTACCTATAGTTGCCAAGTGTCCCTCACTAGATTAAGGATTGCATATATGTATTACAGCAGGGGTGCCCAAAAGGTAGATTGGGATCTACCAGTAGACCTCTAGCTGGTGATCAGTAGATCTCAAGACACTGTCAAGAAACAGCTTGACTAAATCACCCTCCTGTTTTATTTATTCTGTTAAGATTATATAAGAACTAGTTGTTTCTTAAATATAGCAATATACATTTTATCATAAATCACTAGAATATTTAAGTAATATTTGCCATGGAATAGAATGCTAACAATGCTTTTATGGATGTAGATCATAATGCAACAACGTCACTAATAGTAGACCTGGTATGGGCACTCCTATATTACAGTATACTAAACCTACCAATTTTAGGGCTGCATGAGGGTCATCAAGGTAAGATGGAAGTCAAGCAGCTTTAGAACTTTCCTGTCCTGATGAAGCACCAGCCAGGAGAATAAAATTATCAATTGATTTCAATGGGGGGGGGGTGCCTAACACTCTGACACCCACCAGCCATCAATATTTACTTCTTTTGCAGATTTTTTTGCCGTTTGAAAAGATTCTATAGAAAAGTTCATGCAATTAGTTAGCATAGCTAGCACAAATGGAAAAATGTGACCTCAGTGTTGAAAGTAATAGCTGAAAAATGTCTCTGCTATTAATCAATAAATCAAAAACACCAGTCATTTTTTAGATGTTCTGGAACAATGCCTGCAATTGCAAAGTTACATCTCTAGTTCATACAGTGTATTAGCTGTAAATTAAATATCTTTATTCATTACTCTCAACAGTTTCGTTATAGATTGTCATGCTCCCATATGTTTGCAAACTCTGAATCATTTATTAAATATAAGATGTAAAATGATTGAATGCCTTTTAAATAAAATATAGACCTACACAAAAAACATTTTGTTATGATGAGCTCTCTGAAGTGATTGTGACTCTATTGGGACCATTTACAACTGAATTGTGATTTTGTCCACAATTGTAAAATGTGTGGTTTTTCTATATTTCTTAAAAGCTCTAAACATTTGAGATTATTATTTAGTGTTGCAGTAAAAGTAAAAGTTGTTGAGGTGCTATAGAAATAAATGGGATCCTATTACCCCACTTTAAAACCAGAACTCAGAATGTTAGAGGTATTCCGATTTTTTTTCACTACATATTGTCCAGAAAATTTAATTGTTATAGGTTTTCGAGTATTAGTATTAGCATTAGTATTTTTCCCGGATGTTTTTTTTTCCATTCTTTATATGAACTTTTAATAAATTCATGGTTTTAGAGTTTATGAGTTTAGTTGTGGTTTCGGAAACCAATCTACTAAAAACTATTTCTAAAAAGTTCTAAAAATTAGATTTCAACCACAAAAGACTTAAATGCCAAACTTTGTCAAGTAAAAATTGTCAAGGTGCTGTAGAAGTCAATGGGAGGTAAGCAGATCCTACTGGACCATTTTTAAACCAATCAGTATTTTAGAGGTTATCTGATTTTTTTTCACTACAAATTGTCAGAATTTTTTTTTTTAGTGCATCGTTCAGTCCTAACGCAACTTCACACCCTTACCCCAGGCGAAGTTGCGCACTGACGAAGGGACGTAACTATGCTAATTCACTAAGATGACCATTTTACTGAAAATGACCTCTTGCGCTAGACGTTACTTCGCCAGATCAGACCTGGGAAGTTCAATACAATAGATAGGAGTTTGAAAAAAATGTTTGGCATCTTTTATCTTTTGTAGGGTTATAGTCTGAAAAATAGTGAAATTTTTTTTGGGGTTACCCTCCTTCCCCCCTACATTTCCTAACATATGGCAACTCAACTATACAGTGGGCACATGTTTAGGGCAATAAGACCACTTTATTTTACTTAATAAAGGTTTCTTGGGCTTGTGTAGTGTAATGAATTGGCTGTAATATATACTTCTATTATACGTTTCACTTTGCGCTGTATGCAAATTAGGCATCACTAGCGTAAATGCGTTTTGCCTGGCGAAATAACGGAAGGGCAATTTCGCTACCATTTGCCGCCCTGAGCGCAAATTCGCATTTTAGTGAATTTGCATAGCGCTGGCGAAAATTTGCAAATAAATGCATCATTGTGAGATGTATTAAAATTCAGGTAATTTTTCAAGCTTTTAAAACTTATTTTAGATTTGGCAGACAAATTGAAAATGATGGGTAAAATGTGATGCATTATTTTTCCATGTTTTTTAACAACTGAGTTTTCAATAAAAAAATTAAAGGAACAGTAACATCAAAATCTTTTTTTTTTTTAATTTGTTAGAATACATCGAAAAAAAACACCAAGACAAATTAAAATTTAAAATTGCAAGGTCTTTATTAAGAAATAACTTACCGATACTACACTTCCTGTTCTCCTCAGAAAAGGCGACATGGCGACCATCCATAGTGTGTTGCTTGATTACTCCTCCCTGGCTCTCTCCCCTATTGAACTGACAGCAGGAAAATGGACACCTTCCTTGTCCGCATCGTCCAACGCGCTGACTGTGCTGGAAGCCCCACTGGCGATGTCGACATGGACGCCGCTGTGAGCCTGAAGTCGAGCAGGAACAGCCAGAAGCCGGTGCACTTCCTTCGCAGCCTGGGGTAACGCCGGGAACTGATGCAGCTGCCGGAGAGCGGACTTGCAGATTGGGGCTCTGGACACGCAGTGACTCACGTCTGTATCATGCTTGGCTGTGTGTGTGCGCATTGCTGGCCACATTTATAGCCTTGCGCTTCTGGTTGAAAAGAGGATGCCAGCTTTGGAGCGACTGGCGCCTTGTCCAAAATGCTGTTGCTACTGCAGATGCTTGAGGAGGTGTCGCTGCTGCTGATCAGGTCTCCGCTGCACAGCTCTGCGAGGCCGACCAGGAGCCCGATTACCCAGATTTTGGCTTGGTCCCCTCCACTTAGAGTCAGCGCTCCCTGCGTCCTTCTGGAGTACACGTCGCTTGACAGCCAAGGGAGCAGCCTGACAGACGAGAACTATTACATGAGCACCACCGGCAACGACCGAAACCCCACGGAAAGTGTATGCACCGGAGACCTAATCAGCAGCAGCAGCGACACCTCCTCAAGCATCAATTTTTTTTTAAAACAGCAATGTCTGGAGATGTGTGGTAAATTGTTTTGTTGTTTTTTACACCACATAATAAATCTGCCTCTAAATGTTATGTTCAGTCTTAATGTGACAAGTGTAAAATGTGCACAGCCATGTACCAAATGTAGCAAATTTTGCATTTTGAAAATTATTCTATAGAAACATTTTAGTTAACATAGTTAGTTCAAATGGCCTAAATATTAACTGTGGATCACATTATTATAAGTAATGGCTGAAAATTGCTCTCTTTTTAATCAGTATAGGACCCAAGTGCAGATTCATCAGTCATATGTAAGGGTTCTGGAACATTACCTGCAAAGTTGCATGGAAATACTAAATTATTTTCTGTCTGTTTCTGTGTTTATTCCAAGAGAAAAGACACAAAATGGAGCAGTTAAAAATTAGTGTAAAATGTGCACAGCCATGTACCAGATGTAGCAAATTTTAGCTAAGGGTGTTGTAATCCTCACAAAAATCATGGAAGTGGGTAACAGCTTGTTAGACCATATGTAGGAAAGATCTGCTGAGACAGATTCTACCAAATTTCAATCTTATCATCAATAAGGGGAGGTGGAAAACACAGAGTATGACACAGGGAACATAATATGAAATTAACAACTGTTCTTTGTAACCTAAAAGAGCTCAAATAAACGGAATAAGCATTCAGTAAAATGCTTTTCAGCTACAGGTAGATATTTGCAAGATCATTACTGAATGAATTCCTCTTACATGCAAGCTTACTATTGCAGCAGATATAATGTCCAACCTAAAAAAAAGATTATATTGTCTCAACCAGTTAAGAACAGACTTAAAAGGGAGATACCTTCCTGGGTCCTGCTTGTAAGCTTTTCAAAGTAGGATTATATATTGATCTGAACTGGTAAAGTGATAGGGGCTGTCTTTATAGACACTGCAAAGTATTACCAACTTGCTTAGACTTCCTTGTCAAAAAGAGGAGGAGTACAAATTGTAATAATCAACCTTTCTTATTTTTTTTTTAAGGGAAATATTGTGCAGGTATGGGATCCATCTAGCCCATTATCCAGAAAGCTCTGAATTAAGGGAAGGCCATCTCCTCAAAGACTCCATGTTAATAAAATAATAAAAATTAAAAAATTTTAAATTAATTATAATAAAACAGTACATTGTGCTTGATATAACTAAGATATAATGGGGCAGATTTACTATAGAGAAAATTGTTGCCAGCGACTGATTCACACAGGCACAAACTCGATACCATTACGCTAATTCACTAAAATGATAAGACACCAATCTCTGGCAAGCTAGTGATACTTCTTCAATGAGAGAATTTGATGGCAAAGTTTCAATAGCATTCATTTGTGCCTAGTGAAAAGTTTCTAGTTATCATACGCTTAGGTCAATTTGAATAGGGCGGGTACATTAAAGTTGTATGGTCACTTTTTATAACAAATTTCCAAGGAACCTAATAAAGACAAAAGAGTTCATATAATGCCCTTTTGCATGCATTTCCGATTAAAAAAAAGGACGTTGCCAGCATTTTTTAAACTTGCATTTTCAGCAGACAGGATATGATGTAACTGACATAGAATTGAGGAAGATGTAACTTCATTTAAGCAGTTCACCTGGTTTGAGGTGGCAAAGTCAACTCTGGTGAAAGAGGTAGGAAGGAAAGCTTAAAAAATGGAGACACAGAGAGATTATACTAAGTTCTTCTACATAACATCCTTGTTGGAATCAAACCTTGGAGCCCATGACTCAAAAGTGCTAATGCTTATTGCTAACTTCTGTGCTACCTTTCTTTCACTTTGTGTATATGTTTTGTACATTATTTCCTAGTGGTACTGTACATCATCCCTTTTCCCTCTATTTAGGTATCTGGTTGCAAAGTGTCTCCCATAGCCCAGAAGATGCTTTTGCATGAATGGGAAGTAAATAATATTAGCAATAATATGACATCAGGGTTAAAAAAAAAGACATAAAAAAATAACTTTGAACTTCTCGGCCGGGCTGAGATTAACCACACTAATGAGGCCCAGGGAGGAGAGGGGCATGGCACTACCGGACCTATATATATACTATATAGCAGCCCAGCTTACGCATATCATGCCAATTATACACCAGGATATATCCCCCCACTCCACAAACTATGGGTTGAGGCTGCACAGAACCCCTGCACACCTTGGTCAGCAATCCTGGGTAGGGAAACTCGCAAACCTAGGGCAGCAC
Organism: Xenopus borealis; assembly: GCA_024363595.1. Lineage (NCBI taxonomy): Eukaryota > Metazoa > Chordata > Amphibia > Anura > Pipidae > Xenopus > Xenopus borealis. The sequence goes on along the minus strand of CM044442.1, from coordinate 84,234,228 downwards.
TGCCCCACTTACATACTGCAAATAGCGGACAAGTTAATGAGTTACAAAAACCATGCTCCACAGACCCCTATCTGGGCCAATCCCGAGTTCCCATATAGTTGGAGTCCAGGGCCCCACCACGAATCTGACATAGGCTTAAGTTGGAGGATTTGTGAGTAGATGGTCGAGTTATAACAATGCAACAGCTCCACAACGCTAGAGATCAATGCAACCCTCTAAGAGTTCTTTAGACACCCTGATCATTCTGTGGTCAACTCACCCATCATAGATATACAGATGAAGCCACTTTGGATTGTGCATTTGACACAGAAAAACTTAACTCATCTATCCCATTTATCCCACTTAGCACAGAATATTGTGTCACAGCATCCCATCCAATTAAAGAGTTCACCATTGAAAACAATGGGGCTTTGGTATTCTAATGAAAAGGTTAAATGCATTAAATGAGTTAAGATAACTTTAGATAACACAGTTTATTCAATTAGCCCTGAGTCACGACGCATTTAACTCACAAATCCAAGTGGCTACATCTGTACTTCTGGAACCTACCCACAAAAGGAAAAGCTCTACCCTGTACAAACGGTTAAGTAAACCACACAATGTAGACAGTGAAGTAAAGGCACGGGCAGCCTGGGAGGCAGACCTTGGTTTAATAACAGATGATTAATGTGACTGGGTGCTGAAAACTCCCAAGGTGGTAGCCCATTCATACAGACATAACCTACTTCAGTTATATTCGGTTCATATGGCTTACTATATTGTTCAAAGATTACATGCTATGAGAGTACTGCCTTCTCCCCTGTGCCCCAGGTGTAAAGGAGGAACATCTACACTATTCCATACACTGTGGGGGTGCCCGGGGGTAACGCAATATTGGAAGAGTATCACCCTATGGTTGACCACAAATATTCCAGACTGGGGTGTAGGGGATGCCAGGAATTGCTTGCTAACATAAAATTTAAGTGATTCATTGGACGTGTATACAAAGCAATTCATTACCAAAGCACTGTTTCAAGCAAAAGGCCTGCTCACCCTACACTGGAAGGATATGAATCCACCCTCATTTATGGAGTGGGATAAAGCTATGGAAGACTTGACAAACTTTGAAAAAATTATGTTGGACAAAAGAGGTCAAATGCTTAAATACATCCAATACTTAATCTTTGGGGGCAGGGGAAGGGCAGTTGGGGGAATGGGGGTAACCTTTTGGGGTGCGTTAAAGGACCAGTAACATCAAAAAATCATGTTGTTTTAAAGTAATAACAATAGAATGCAGTGTTGCCCTGCACTGGTAAAACTGCGTGTTTGCTTCAGAAGCACTACTATTGTTTATATAAATAAGCTGTTGTGTAGCCATGGGGGCAACTAGTCAAAGGAGAAAAGGCTCAAGTTACACAGCAGATAGCAGATAAGCTCTGTAGAACATAGTGTTATCTGTTATCCATTACATATCCTGTGCCATATAGCCCTTTTTCAATTTCCGCCATTGTTACTTAGCAGCTTGTTTATATGAACTATAGTAGTGTTTCTGAAACAAACAGTTCAGTTTTAACAGTGCAGGGCAACACTACACTACATGATATTATCTTTTTTTTGTAAAATTATTTTTATTATTTTCATTATTTTCAAACAACAAAATGAAGAAATTTTTGTACATACATTACAAAAATATCACATCCATGTATACATGTTTACACAATATCTGTAATATCTTAATTTAGTTCAGCTTGGGTATACCTTGATCACAACAGTGTGTAAAAATGTACATGTATTTATGCATATGACCTAGTGATTCAATAATGGAAAATAAAAGAAAAATATAAACAATAATGATAAATATAAAAACAGAACCTTTGGCTATAATATAGATTGGAGTATGGTTTACTGTTGGCTCTCTGGTCCCTATGACCAGAGGTAGGTGTTATAAGAAACATAATAATCTCTAGTTTGTGGGAGAGATCAAATAACTGTATGTATTTATAGGTTGTGGGTTAAAGGTCCCTTCTTGAATAATATCCCATTTGTACCAAATTTTATTAAAAAAGTCTATCGTGTCATTTCGTAATGCTGTTAGGAAGTCCATCCTTCTCATATACTGAATTCGGTTTAAGAATTCTATTTCAGTCGGAGGGGATGCCTCCTTCCATTTACTTGCTATACAACATCTTGCTGTTGATAAAATAGCTAGTCTCTGCTCAGCATTTTTTAATTTTGGTATCTTATCCCCTAATATAAAAATCAGTGGATCCATTTGAATATCTGTTAACAGTGCCTTATTTAACCATTTGTTTACAAAAACCCAATACATTTTTAATCTTGGGCACCCCCAGAATATATGCAGAATAGTGCCCTCCTCTTGATCACATCTCCAACATATGGGTGAAGTAGTTTGAGGGAAGAGCTTGTGTAGCAGTACAGGGGTATGGTACCATCTCATTTGTATTTTATGAATACAGTAGAACCCCCATTTTATGTTTTTCAGGGGACCAGGAAAAAATGATGTAAAATCAGGGAAGATGTAAAATCAGGGAAATGTGTTAAAGTAACTTTTTCTTCAAGTGCTGAAAGGATATAAGCATAGGAGTCTGTTTTACTTTGAGATACGATATTTACTGTGTTAATTACAAAGGTTAAACATTACAGTGTTAATGTTACACTATGGGGGGCATGTGCAAGATTCAGTCAGTCACACAACCTACAGCAGTAAGTGATTGGTGCAGGACTGAATAAGGGGCAGACTTATTGGAATTGACCATTTACAGGTAGAACAGGGAGAATCTGGTTAGTATTTTAAACCTCTTTATTTCACAAATGACATTCATAGAGGAAAAAAAGCAGTTTTTGGGAACATCAGGACAAAATTTGGATGTAAAATCAGGGAAAACATGACTTAAAATCAGGGAAATGCGCCTATTGAAATGCAGTATAAATTGGTGGGACCCCAAATAAAAAATGTAAAATGCGGGAAAACTTAAAATCAGGGGACTTAAAATCAGGGTTTGACTGTATTTTCTTTGATTACAGTGCATATTGGGCTTTTAGCTGTATTTTCCCATATCCTCTGCCACCTATGCAAGCCAATTGTACAATGGAGATCTTTCTCCCATTTCCCCATATAGGCATGAGGATATAGTTCTAGGTTCAATTTATTTAGTAAATTATACCATCTAGTTATTATTCCTCTTTGCAAATACCTTTGCTGACATAGTGTCGAAAGCGAGTCTGTAATTGGGAGTTCACCTTTTGGGAGGAGTGTTAAGATATAGTGTCGCAATTGAAGGCATCGGAGTCTAGATAAATTAGGTAGTTCTGATTCTATATCACATTCCTGGTACCTTTCAATTCTTTTTGTAAGTGGGTGAAACATTTTATTTAAATGAAATAGATTATTCGTTAGGTCTATTGGGATATTTATATGGTCCATCCCTATTGAAAAATCTGGGTTACCCCAAAGTGGTAGCAATAATGGTATTTTAGGTAAAATTTTATGTTTCGCTAATGTGTGTTGCCAGAGTGTTATAGTATGATGGGTTGTTCTGAGTAAAGTGGGATAAGCTGGGGGTTTATGTGTAGTCCAGAGATAGTACGCTTCATGTGGAGTACCTCCGTGTGATAGTTCTATTTGTGCCCATTTGGTTATGGGACAATAGTTTATCCAATCCATGGCCTGTCTAAGTTGAGCCACTTTATAATAGTTAGTCATATTGGGGACTGCCAACCCTCCATTTGATTGATGGGTAAACATTGTTTGTTTGTTTACTCTGTGTCTCTTACCCATCCAAATGAAATGTAGGATAGCAGATTGCAATTTATCTATGGCTGGTTTGGGAACCGGTATAGGGAGAGTATCAAAATAATATAGAATCCGAGGGAGAAGATTAATTTTCACTGCTGATATTCTACCTAGCCATGATAAATTGTATGCGTTCCAGGTTTGGAGATCACATTTAAGTATGTTTAAAAGAGGGGTATAGTTCTGTTTATATAAGGAGGTATATTCCGATGTGAGTTTTATACCTAAGTATTTAATACAATCTGGAGGCCAACGATATGGGAAGTTAATTTGCAATAGTTTTAAATTAGATCCAGTTATATGTAAGGAAAGTGCTTCAGACTTATCTTCATTAACCTTATATCCTGAAATGTTTCCATATTTCCCAAGTATTCTGTGAAGATTTGGCAAGGATGTTTGGGGTGATGTGATTGTTAAGCTGACATCATCTGCATACAGGCTAATCTTATATTTGTCTTTTCCTATTGTTACCCCATGGACATCTGGGGAAAGTCTTATGGCTGCTGCTAGCGGTTCGATGGATATAGCGAAGAGTAGCGGGGAAAGGGGGCAGCCCTGTCTTGTACCATTTTGAATTGGGAAGGGCTCTTAAAGCAGTCCTGGAGATTTGACTTGTGCTGATGGTAAAGAATACAATGATTGTAGAGCAGTGATAAAGGAACCTTGAAAGCCCATAATTTGTAAAGTTTCATGCATAAAACTCCATCTTAAGCGGTCAAACGCTTTCTCTGCGTCGAGACTGAGAATGATCGCAGGAGTTTTTACATGATATTTATCTTTACTTTAAAACACTTTAATTTTTTGGTGTTACTGTCCTTAAAAGCACACAGTGATCAACTTTACATATGTTTATGAATGCACATGTATAACAAACTGGTTGTAACTGGATATATAAATCTGTATTTGATTCAATAAAATCTCCTATTGAGCAAAAAAACCCAAAACAAAATAACTGTGTATATAATGTAAGTGTTTATGATCAAGTTTATAGACTCTTACATTCATACATTAACATTTCCTAAAGATTGCATGGGCCTCTATATCCTCAAATGTCACTGTGTAATTGTGCTTAGTACAGAAGAATATATATGCAAATACAACTTTATGGCATCTTTCTGCACAGCCTATCGTTGGATTGTCCTGGCATGGGGACACATATTTGGAACCTTGCTTAGCTGACCAAACCATTGCTAAGTATTTGATTGCTGGTGAAAATTTGCTCCTTTAGTGAATTTGCCCCAAAGGGTGCCACATTGGATGTCAGAATAAGCAGAAAGATAATAGCTTCTTACTGACATTTGAAATTGCCATAAAGAACGGTTCAACTTTACTGCTTCTTGCTGACTAAAAAATACAACAGAATAGTTGATGAAATAATTAAATGGAACAGACATAACTACTGATCATTAAGGAGGTTAACAAAAATTGACCAAACTCCCAAACCCGAATCCCCTTAATTTCCAACAAAATTTTTTGTCAATTCAAATTGTGCAACTCGAACTGATGCCCAAAAAACTTGACTTTATTGAATTGTCAGAGCAATAACTCAAACTTATTGGATTATCAAACAAAAACAATACAAACAGCCCTAAACTATAGAGAATCCTGAAGATAAAAAAACATGTTCCAATTTTTTTTTCCAATCTGCCTATGACTTCTACATGATTTCATGGAGTATTTTCTGATTCTGATTCTTTGCAGCTTTGCAGCATGATAAACATAAAATAAAGGTTTTTTGCTAGAGTCTAGTTTTCCCCTTCAAAAACTCCAGCAGAAAATGTTGAGGTTTAATAAATAGGCAGCATAAAAGATAAAGTATTTTGGTCTTGATACTTACATATCTAGCATTATTTATGGAATTATTTGCCCAGCAAGTGGCTCTTGTGCTTAGTCCAACTCTTTCAGATATATAAGATCAATAGTTATTGTTTGCAACGTGAGCAACAGTGAAGACATTTAGTTTTTTCTTCTTGCCCTCTGAGCCACAACAATTGTTATCTGAACCTGAATGCCCTCGGCACCTGATGTTCACAGATGTTTAGATACTAAAACCATAAACCTAATTCCTTCTTCCACCAAATGAAGGAAATCAAAACACCCTTAATGAAACCTGTTGGGAATTAAAAACCATGCCCTCTGGATTCAATTTCAAAGTTGTAAACCCATATTAAAGCAGGGTCAGGTCTGTGAGCTTGTTCTAAAACACAACCTTTTGCATTCCTGTCATGGTTTTGCTTTGACTAATATCAGTACCTCAGAGCATTGAATATATTTTCCTTTTTTCCCCCTTTATTTATATTGCAATGCATAAGAACTTTCCAAAGCAGTTGCTTTTCATGCATAATTCTAAAATAATATACAGTTTGCACAGAGGATTAAGGTTCTCCAGAGGGGAACACCTGTAGTAGATCTAAAGCATTCCTCTTCAGTCCACAGTTTACCACATATGTGAACAGCATGTGTCTTGCATTTACTATTTTCTGCCCAGTTATTTTCCTTGTCTCTTTATCAGTTCTAAATACAAAAAAAATAGCTGTATCGAATACTTTTAAAAAAATTAGGTAATAGGAATTTACTTGTTTTTGCCAGAAAACACTTCAATGCCAGTTGCTTATCTGTGATTAAATGCCAATTGCTTATCTGTTTATTATGCCATACACTACTAATAACCTTGTGGACAGTTCCATTGCTTCAAATATCTTAAAATATACAATATTTTCTGTACATTACACTATACCTTGCTTACTTACCGTGCATATTCTTTTGCAGCTATCTCTTCTATAACAGCATGTGACATTTTAGTGGCATTGTCAAACTGACACATATTGAAATAAGACTACCATTTATCAGATGCATTAACAAGTGCTTTTGTATCTGTGTAGACTATGGGGCAAATTCACTAAAGAGCGTTCACAGCGCAACACTTCACCAGGCATAGATTCACCAGGACAACACTAATTCACTAAAATGGAGCGGAACGCTGGTGAAGCTGCACTAGCGTTACTTCGGAAAGCAAAGCGGAGTTGTGCTAACGTTGCCTTATTTGCATACGGCAGGTAGTTAAAGTTCTATGGGCATATACAGTATGTTGCAGCAAATATATTACATTACACAAGCTTTTATACTGCCCCTATAGTTTATGTTCCATATGTTAAGAAAATGTAGGGAGTAAGTTGGGTAACCCAAAATAATTTTACAATCTTTTGCAAAATATCACCCTGTAAATAGGAAAAGATACTATTTTTTTTTTCAACTATTTTTTTACGAACTCCTATCTACTCTATTGCACTTCGCCTGGTCTGAGGTGGCAAGGGTAACAGGGCCGGATTTACCTAGCGGGTGCCCATAGGCCTGTTGTTGATTGTCGCAATTGCCCCCTCCATTTTATTTGCTCAAATTTTCATCATCAGGGCAGAGCAATGGGAATTGGCACACATGAAATTTAAATTTCTGAACCAATGTGGGTGTGGTTGGGCAGCATGCCGCTCCCTAAAATCCTGCCTCCACCCTAAAATCCTGCTGCCCTAGGCCCAGGCCTAGGTGGCCTCTCCACAAATCCAGGCCTGGAAGGCAAGTCTGGCACAAGAGGTAAAATCTGCATCTTAGGGAATTGGGGGGTTACATTCATTCGCCAGAGCAAAGATTCACCTGGCGTTAAAGTGTGAAGCAACACTAGCCTACCTCTCCTGTGCTAGCTAAGGGGCGCCTGCGATTGTTAGAAAATTGTTGAAGTATCAAAATGATGTCATTCTGGCGGTTTTCCACTAGTGTTAGTCACTTTGCCCTTTAGTGAATCTGCCCCTATGTATCTCAAGATTCTTGTGTTTTGGAGAAGAGGGTAGTGGGTTTGGCCCAATTTTGGGAATTGGAGTCTTCATGCCTTCAGTCCACCACTGAGTTTGTTTCTTTTTTCTAAGAATTACTAATATATCAAGGTAGAGATCTAGATTCTCATTATGGCTTCATTGGTACTATATTTTGAAACCTCTTGTTAAACAATTTGTGGGTTATGTTTGATTATTAGCATTAGCTAATTATAGTTTTTTGTTATTTATCAAAATGCGATTTCTTCTGATTTTATTAAGTAAAAATAAGCCTGAATGCATAATTTGACCTTATTTATCAATCAAAAACTCAAAAAAATCGGTTCAGAAGTTTTATTTGAGAAACACTCAAATGTTTCATGAAGGCGCAGATTTTTTTTCCAGATTTTTGGCTGAAACAAGGTGCAGACCATGATCATCTTCAAATTTTTAGCAGCCTCAGGGTATAATAAATCACAAAAATGTTTAGGTTTATTTCCACAAAAAATTCAGGTTTTAATAGAAAAAAAAAATAGAATTTTTTAAGTTTGTGGCAAATATCCCCCCCCCAATATAGGTAACTATTTTCTACAAATTATAGGTACAGGTTTAGTACCTGTTATGCAAAATGTTTGGGACCTGAGGTTTTGCAAATAAGGGGTTTGCTTATCTCCTTGCTTAAAGGCTGCTAATAAAATAATTTTAAACATTAAATAAACCTGATAACATTAGTTTGCCTCCAATAAGGATTAATTAGATCCTAGTTGGGATCAAGTACAAGGTCTTCTTTTATAATTACGGAGAAAAAGGAAAAAAGGAAAACCTGCGGTGGGTTCTTATAGCATCACTTATTGTTTTGGCTCTCTTCTCATTTCACAGTAGTGATGGGTGAATTTATTCGAAAGGCGTGAATTAGTTGCGAATTCCCATGACAATTTTTTTGCCAATTCGCGAATTTCGCTGGAAATTCGTGAATTTTTCGGCAAAACGGGATAGTTTCGCCCATCACTACTGTACAGTCTAGTACATGAACCTGAAATACCATAACCACTGGCTTATACTAAATAAATGTCAATGCATATGTCCCTCATTATGCTCAAATAATTCAGAAACAATTACTTTAAAACAACTGAATATTCAATAGACTTAATGGTAACCATGTTGCAACTATTGAAGTACCTTTTCATCATGTAACCTAAATGCAATGTTTTATTTTGCTGACTTCATTTACAGTGGAGAATGACCTGCTCAATCCTTTTCTCACTCATTACATCATTGATTTTGTCATAAAAAAACAGTTTAAATGTTGTTGCCTGTCAGGGCTGAATATCAAAACATGTTAAGTTGAAGACTAGGCTTATAGATTTCAGCTGTATATAGTATATAAAGGATGACTATTTGAGTTTGATTCACTCAACATTAATGATATACAGTACATAAATGCAGAAGTAGAAGGCAATTTACAGTGAAGTCAATGGGACCAGGAATGGGTGGTTTTGGGAACTTCTTCCCCAGCAACGTTGGGGTTGTTTTTAAAGCAATATTGTTACATAAAATCTTTTTACAGCAGTCCAGGGACAATTCCTCCACTGAGATGCAAGACGAAAATGCCAAAGAGAGTGTCTGGAAGGTAAATTTAAGTTGCGTTCTCTTCTGTCAGCATCAATTTGAATTTTGGAGAAGGGACATGTAAAGGATTGCTGCTACCGAATGCTGAATTTACAGCTGCTCCACTGTAAATCTGCCTTGTGATAACTACTGGTTATGATGACTGATCACCCTGTTCAGAGACTTACAGCAGATGTTTTTTACTGGTATTTGTGGGTTGATCAGTGGAAAGGAGAAGGATGATTCATCTATAGTGAAAGCAGTATAGAGAACGATTTTGTTCTAACAAATGTTAGGGGCCGATTTACGAAATTCACGTGAAATGATCGAAGTTCGATTGAATTCGATCAAATACCGATCGTACAAATTTTTCGTGAAATCAGATATGCAAATTTGGCCTCTTAGATCATTGAATATCGAATAGATCGAATGATCAGATATTCGATAATTCGATCATTCGATGATCGAAGGAATCAAAATTTTACAGTTATTCGACTGCCTACTTCGCCAGATTGAATTATAATAGAAGCTGCCCATAGGCTTCTGAGGCTAAGTCCTGCTCAAATACCATTCGTACGATCGGAGCGTTCGATCATTCGAATCGTACTAATTTTCGGACACAAAGGAAATTTCACGATTTTTTTTGTGAAATCGAACGATCGGTATCTGATCTTACGAATTCATTGAGAAATCGTATTGCGAGCAAAATGATAGCCTAAAACAATTCGATAAGCATTGGTCGAATGCTTATCGAATTGCGAATTTGGTCAAGTTAATTTCCGGGAATAATAGTACATTTGCCTGAGTGTTACTGTTCCAATGGTGAATGTTCTTGCATTTGTAGTTAAGATTTTAGTCAATTTACTACTTCATTTTTTCAATTAAAATCGAATTTTGGGTTTTTTGATAGTCGACATAGCCCAAAATGACTTTGAAATTCGAATTTTAAAAATTCTAATTTATTCAAAACTTCACTTTGACCCTTAGTAAATGTGCCCTTACTAAGGGGCAGATTTACTAAGGGTTGAATGTTGAATTTAAAGAATTTTTAAATTCAACCATCTAATTTTTTTAAGGGTATTTTAGTTAGAAAATGGATTTTTACCTGCAAGCACCATTCAGATGTAAAAAAAAATTGGAAGCAACAAAGGAATTAAAAATGTGCTTAGGTGGTGCAAAATAAGTGCTTTAATTGGTTACTTGTTATCATCTTTGTGGACTGACAACTACACGAGACTGTTTCGCAGTAAACCTGGTTTTATGCGATCAACATTTGCCTCCAACCAGGGAATTTAAAAATAAGCACTTGATTTGATACCACTGGGAGCAACAGCCAATAGGTTGCTGATTAACATGTTGCTCATGAGCTACTGGGGAACACTGCATCAAGGGCCCTTACACACGGGCGTTTTGGACCTGCGCTCCCCTGCGTTGCGTTTGGCTGCGTTCAGCCGCAGGGGAGCGTAGGTAAAAACGCCCGTGTTTAAGCACCCTAAGGCATTCAGTGGGTCTCGGAGCAAAGTGCTATGCCTTTTGCTCACTCATACACCTTTTCACTCCCACAATGTGAATCTGAATTGTTATATGTCTGTAACGCTTTTTAGGGCTATACAGCACAAAATAGTTAGGGTGTTCAGCTAGTGGAGGAACATGGGTTACATTGGACTAACACTTCAGGATCAGGGCCTTCGCTAAGTGGAAGATTCCATTCAGAATGAGGTACTGTAACTACAACTCACAAGCTATGTTGCTATAAATAGTAAAAGATGGAAGCCAGGAGATTCTTAGGATGAAAACAGTAACAAATGGTTTATTATGCACAAAGCAAATATCCCCAGGTTTAGATATACTCACATAGGAGCTTGGATCATAGCAGATGTTACACAGGATGTCAGCAGATATTCATACACACATCACAGCAAAGATTATTCCTCAGAGTTAGGATAGTCAAGGTACATCAATTCCAATACAAAGATCCTGTGGCTATAATGTGACTGAGTGTAATACCAGATAAGGCCGGGTAGCTGCTGCTAAGCCCTAATCCCTATTACAATGATATCCCTGCACTAAAAGCATCACAGGGGAGCTTTGTAAGGAAGATCTCTTCCTGCTAACACTCCTCGTTGGAACATAGAACTGTTCATACTAAATACAGCTGACTATCTTTCTCTCTCTAGAGAGACTATTACAAATGCTAACCTGTATCTATGTAGGACTTGTTAGTCCTCGTTCACGGGGTGGCCTGGTCCCCGACTTGGTTCACTAACAGTGCAAGTCCTGTTAGGGCATATGGCTTACTGGGGCCTTGTTGATCCCAGGCTCAATGAGCAACCAGCCTGTTCAGCACCAGCAGCCAAAGAGGAAGTGGCCACTCCTTCCCAGCACTATAAAACTGTGTGGCAGGAAGTGGTCATCCCTCTCTGGGCTATAGCTATTGGGTAATAATACAAGTTGTAACATAAGCTTTTGCCTAGTGACAAGATGATCAGGGACTTAACTCCATAGGTGCCGAATAGAAACCTATGGGTCCCTACATGTCATTCATAAAGTGCAAAGAGGGTGCCTTGGAAGACACACAGGTCTGCTTTAGTGCCAGCTGGAAGTACAGTATGGATGGAATTTGCAGGCTATTAACACACATAGCACTTCTGGTGTTAGCAAATAAACCCTCATATCTGTCTTGTTCAGTTTCAGAATATCTACATGAACAAATATCTATGATTAAGTAAATAACAATATCAGGTAGCTAGTTTAATCTTTTTTAACATGGCCAAGTTATTGTGTTGCATAGTAAATACCTTCTGATTTCAGAAGGCTTCACTTTGCATGTAACTGCTTGTGAAGGGCTTCTTGGCTCCTTTTAGAACAACAAAAAAAGACACATGCTTCCAAGTTCTGCGAGTGAGCTAAGAGCCAAGAGTCATTCCCCTCCATCCAGCCAAAGTATTCCACTCAGGTCATGCGGACTATATCAAACAAGGCATTTGGAGGTGCAAAGTCGCTGGTTCTGTGGTGGGTTAATTTTGCACAGTTGTAGAGGTTACAAATCCAAGTTCATTAGGTATGATTAAAAGCATATGGTACTACAAAAGGTGATGGATAAATAGAGCAGGGGAGTGCATGGCTCTATGTGTTTTGTGACTACACAGGTCACTTCATCACAGAGATTAAGACCATATGAGGCCCAAGGCAGGGTAATGCTTTTGGGGCCCACCACCATTACAAGTGCTGTACAACATGGGGGACAGCCATCCCCTCCTGTTCCTGTCAGATTAAGACCATCAGATTTTCAGAGTAAAAGCTGGGGCTAGGGGCAAAAGGCGGTGCGCTGCAGTAATTTTTTTGACCATGCCCACTGTTGGAGACGCATCTTGATAAAGTACTCCCTACTGAATATATAGATAGCTAAGCATCTGTTTCAGCTTTTTCTAAAGCACAAATCACAGCATGCTCAGGCAAAGAGACTGATGCATGCAGGGTTATTTTATTTGGAATACTCATAAAATACTTAGCAGAATAAATGCTCATAGCAAGATGGCACAGTGGAAATGTCATGTATTATACCCCAGAACTCATAGCTGAATGGCACAGAGATTATTTCATGTATACATACCCCAGAACTCATAGCTGAATGGCACAAGGATTATTTCATGTATAATACCCACCAGAACTCATATAAAGACGGCACAAAGATTATTTCATGTATAAATATCCCAGAATTCATAGCTGGATGACACAGAGATTATTTCATGTATAATAACCACCAGAACTCATAGCAGGATGGCAGACAGTAACACAGTGTCAGATTCACAAATGATACCCACTGAGCACAGTTATTTTTATGTAAAACAACCTCAGCACATATATAAAAATAATATTGTCAGAGATAATGACAGATGACAAGGAAAGAGTTATGGCTGGAGTTCTTACCACAGTGGAAGAGTGAAACAGGAGAATTAAAGATTTAAAGGGCCCTTTTAAGAAGAGGTTAAAGACTTAAAGAGTATGAATAACAGCTATGCACAAGAGTGGTACTTAAGTTATGATCTATGATATGTTGAGACGTGAGATAATCCAGAATGTGTCCAGAAAGGTTCTTCACGAAGCGTATGACTACAGCATTGGGTTTGCAAAACTCAAGAATAACACATGCTATCTGGATATAACATAAGAAGAAAGCATGCACACATGCCTGTTATGGGAATGAACACTGCCAAACTGTGTTTGCAATACTCGGTGCACAAGCAAACTTTACTAGGTACTGAAAATTTCTGATAAACTTTGATGTAGCTGGATAGTGGGTTTGGGAATCACTGATTTGCTCACAAGCTATTACCAGACAGAATTCTTCTTGGGGCCATGGGGGGGGTGGGGAGAGAGAATCTGAAAAGTAGCCAGCCACAACCTTCAGCCAAGATGTGCAGAGCCCAGGGCAGCTCAGGAGTCAGGACCCGATGTGTGGGCGGGAAATTCAAATTAGCTAATTGGTAATATGACCTGCAGTTGTTTAGCTGTTGGTTCTGCTGCCTCCTACTTGCTATATTCTCGGATGCACAACAAGCCTGGAAACAAGGAGGATTTAATTGCTGGCAGTGGATGTGGGCCTTAGATGTGATAGAATCTCAGATCCAATCACATTTCACAGGGTGCCTAGGACGCTTATCAGGTAATCCTCCACTGACTACAGTATTTTTAAACTTTAATGATTTCTGGGCTTCCGGGCCCCTAACACTAGACGGGCCCTAGGCAGGAGCCTAGGGCGCCTTGCAGGTAATCTGGCACTGCTTCATCAGAAGACCTACCTCCTCAGAAGCCCTGTTCCAATAGCTTACAATAGATCTAACAAGATCAAAACAGGCAGTCTGCAAGTTTGGATATATGGCTCTGAACCATTAGGCTGTATCTGTGCTATAAACCAGACGTTCTGGGTGCATAGTTGGCCAAAGGGACATAAAGGAGTGATTTGCATGTCTCTGCCGATGATACTTTATGGGAGGATTAAAACTTTTTGGTATTTAGGCAGTGCTGTGTGTATGGAATGAGACAAGTAAATACCTTCTCATTTCAGAAAGCTCTCAATTTTCATTTTTGGAAAGGCCGGGCCTAGGGCAGCAGGATTTTAGGGGGTGGCATGCTGCCCAACTACACCCACATTGATTTTGAAGTTCTAGGGCTGCTAAGGAGATATTGTATAATCATTTTTTTAATTTAGGGTGCGCCAATCCTCAGTGCTCCAGACCTGATGATGACAATTTGTGCATGTGAAGGCAAGGAGACAGTGGTGCCCAATGGAAGTGGGCCTAGGTGTATATACAGTATGTATATACTGTATCTAATATGCCTGTATCACTGCTGTAACACAATTTGTTCACTACAAGCTAATTTAGCATATCACTTGTTTCAGAGGACTCTCTTTTTAGTTTGGGGCATCACTGTGTTTGGAGGAAGAGTTTGCACAGCTGCACATGCAATTCACACACACAATAATCTAGGCAGTTTGATCTTAAACCGTGGCTCTTATGTGACATCTGTACCACACATGTTCAGCTAAATGTAATAATGTAACAGGTGTGGTACAGATGTGACATAAATCCATTAAATCCCAGATCAAGTTACAGCACTAGGCGGCACCCAAGAGACTCAAGATAGAGAGTACCAAGCTCTCCAAGATGATCTACAAGGGATTCTTCACCTAGATGCTATACATTCTACAATCTCTGCATACAAATACCAGCTAGCTATAAGGCTATAGACCAGAATAAGGTAATGACAACCATAAGGGTAAAAACCATACTCCTTATTATACAATATATCGCCATTTATGGCTATTTAATTTATTAAATGCAGTTATCAATATGCCTGCAAGCCTTTCTGTTTCCTATACTTTTTACACATCATTTCTGGGGGCAGAATTACTAAAGGGGATTTTTGCCAGCGTCAGCTTCATACCCCTCCTAACACTTCGCCAGGTTCAAATTCACTCAGACTATGCCAATTCACTAACATGCAGAGTTTCATCCTTGGCTCAGAACGTGGGTGACTTTTCGCTAGCGGTACTTTGGCAGTGCGAGCATTTCATAGAGAAGTTGTGTTAGTGTTCATTTCTGCCTAGCGAAAATTCACTAACAATCTTGAGAGCAGGTCGGTTTGCATAGGGTGTGAAATTTAAAGTTGTATGGACATCTTTATTTCAAATGTTGGTGCAAATTCTTACAGTTTCCAATTTTTAAAGCACATGTACAGGGAATTTTAATAAAGACAAGAGAGTTATTATAATGCCCTACACATGAGCCCATTGCAAAATTAATCTTCCAAATGTTTGATTGATTGATTAATCTTCAAAATGTATGGAGAATACCGGTTACCCAAAAAAAGTTAGGACTTTTGCAGGCAATCCTGCTTCAAAAAAGGAAAAGTTGTCAGCGTTTTTTTGAACTTTGATGCATTTTCGGCTCACAAAATACGATGTAGTTTCTTTATAGCACTTCTAATGGTTTGAGGCGGAGAAGGCAACTTTGGCGAAAGAGGTAACGTTCAGTAAAATCCGCATTTTAGTGAATTTGCAGAGTAACGTTCGGTCGCTTGCCAATAGAGTGCGAATGACCACTTGCGACGATCTCTTTCACTAGCGAATTGGCGTCTTCGTCTGTTAGTAAATCAGCAATGTCCCTGCGGGTGGCAAGGCTGGCGAAACTAATACCCTGGTTGGGTATTAGTTTCAGAAAGAAAATGTAAGGTGGTCCTTCCTATGGCTCTGAAAGCATTGTTTGAGCTTTACATTAATTAAATATATGCAAACATCTAATGTATACTGAATAATTCAACAAGACAACAGATTATACTAAAGATACCCATACAAGGTGTACTTAAAATGGCATGCCAGGCAAACACATGCATACTAGTGAGGTAACCATGACAGATGATACAAAAAGCATGCCATCCATGGACATTATCCCATCCCTCCATATGGCTTCAGGCATGTAGATGAATTATAGAATAAAATATATGGCCAGATTGACCAACTCATTCCCACGCACAATAATATAAAACAATTTAAGTATATACTGTATATATATATATATATATATATATATACACACACACACGCTTATTTTATTTTTTGTATATTTTTCTCTAGAATAAATACTGTAGGATTTTAATCGTATTAAAGGGAAAATATAATTCCCTTTTTGACAGGAAACTTTGGGTTTATCTAAAGAATGTGGATAAACACTGTCTAACCTGCCAGAAATAAATACAAATGTATTATTTAGACAGACATACAGTACATGATTTTACATGATAGCCTATCTTTACTAATAAGAACTTAGGCTAGCAGTCATGCAACACCTCCTTCATCTCAGAGAGAGGCTATTATGGCTTCCTTGTCTGTGTAAAAAAAATACATTGAGGGGCCTATTTATCAAGCTTCAAATGTTTCTGGTTACATTTTAAAGGGCAAAAAAATCTGATTTTTTAGAGGGAAAAACTCACTCACTGTTAAAAATACAAAAATACTCCAGTTAAACCTGTTGAAATCATCGACCCCCATATGCAATAAAAGGCACTAAGTTTGCCCAGGAGCAGTAACCCATAGCAACCAATAGGATATTTGCTTTTAAACAGGTGACTGCTACATTCTAGCTTGTGATTGGTTACTGTGAGTTACTGCTCTTAGTGCCTTTTATTACATAACCCCCTTAGAAGTCAATGGCATGTGGTCCCTTTAATAATTGGAACATTTTTTACCTTCAGGATTCTCAATAGTTTTGGGTTGTTTGCACTGGTTTTTGTTTGATAATCCAATACGTTTCAGTTTTTCAGGCAACAACTCAATAAATTAAAATTTTCAAGGTTACAGTTAAAAAAAATCACACATTTGGAACTGACACTCAATTTTTTCAAGACTTTTTGTTGCACAGATTTTATTGAGAATAATTATTGGTAAATTAAGACCATTCTGGTTTGGTAGTTTGGTCAGATTTTTTTTTTTTAAATAAAGTTGGAAAAAATTGAGTAACCCCATAAGATTTATTTTTTGAAAGTTCACATATACATTTTTCTTAGGGTTTCAGTTAATAGATCAAGTATAATATAAATGCAGTGTTTATGCACCTTTTCACATAAGCCCAACTAAATGAGTTTGGGTCAGAAAAGGGTGCATGTTTTCCCTTTAATTACAATTAACTGTTTGAAGTACAGGTACAATAAACCTTTTGGGAATGTACAAATAGGCATCTTGTTGTTTTATTGTATATTATTCACCATCATCGTCTTGCATCTCTTATGCATCTTTTTAAGTAAGAATCATTAAATTAAAGTGTCTCTTTAAAGAAATCACAAGTATATCCCAATTTTAGTTTTTATAACAATGCTCAATTTTTGATCATACAAATCCCTATGAGTCCTGCAAGTTACGTTTGATGCAGAACATTCCGATCTCTCCTGAAATGAAATGTAAGCTAATTATTTTGGAAAGTTGTTCTTTTAATCATTTCATAATGCACTGGAAACCTTGGAAACACCCAAGAGAAAAATATTGTGTACACAGTGTGAATATGACTGATTTGTCTTGTAAAACAGATAATGTGAAGATTAAGAACATTAACAGTAATTTTATTGTAGAGAATAACTGTAAAATTTCTGATTGCTGGGCAGATGCTCGTGTAGCTAGTTGTAATTTACATATCACAGTTATTGGCCAAGAGGTGTTGTGACCACTTCCTGTCACACTTTGGCATAGTGATTGTTAAGGGGTGGATCTTCCTATTTGGCTTCTAGTTGCTGGATGTTTCCAGGGAGCCTGGGTACTCCAAGCCCCAGTAAAGTCGGGGAGCAGGGACCCCGTTAATGAGCTAGAGAAAGAATACTACCTTTGATAACTATCTCTAGGAGAGTAAAATAGGTAAATAACAAGAGCAGCCTGGCTCGACTAGGAGGTATAGCAAAGTGATAGCACTCCCCTTAGGCAAGACTGGCATGTAGTATAGGGACACAACCTAAAAAAGAATTAGGGCTAGTGTGTTCCCTGAACCACTGTGTGGGTATCCAGGTCACGGTGCTGTGATGCTGAGGGTGTATCTATCCAGGTGTTACGCTATCGCCTCAGGGGGTTCCACCATGTTGTCTCTGAGGGACATGATGTAGTCAAGTCGTAATTATCTACTGGGGCTTCTGTGGATTGTAAGCACAAATCCTGTGGATCATTTGTCTTGGACAAATAAAGTGTTCTATTTTTCTAGCAAGAACCTCTTGCCACTGTTGTATTTTGTCTTTCATGCACAGCAGCAGATGAGATTTATCGTTGCACTACACCATACTTTCATTTCTTCCATTAAGCGAAGGCCCAGCCTGTTGTGTTAGAATCCACTGTGACACATGCTCTTTCCCATTGGCTGAATTTAAACGTTTTTGCGTTAATGGCCAACAAACACATAACATTTCCATTCAGCTCTGTGTTTAATCATGCTGAGTAAAAGGGATACTTGTATGATTAGGGCAGTGTCAAGAAAGCCATTGGTTCAATTAAACATGAAAACATAATCAACCCCTCAGGAACAAACCCTTAGAAACAGCTTTATTAACATGAATTGCAAAACTACAGATTTAAAAAAATGTAACACATAAACTACATGAATGCTTGCCAAAACACCTCACAGGTGGCCATCTGCCATGCTGACTGCCCTTTACCTCCCGATACCGCTGTACTCAGCAAAGATGACAAAGTGAATCTCACTTCAAACTCCAACTGAACTGAACTCAAGCAGGCAGCAAACATAACTGAACTGAACGCAAGCAGCTACATATCTAGTAGAATTAAGTCTAAAGCAAATGGATTTTTTCCGAGCGCCTTCTTCAGTGAGTGGTGAAATATTTTCAAGAAAACTTAGTAAAGCATAGTTGCTTTATACTATACTCTACTAGACAGTGAATATCATGACTTGGATGAATGAAAATCTTCATATCATATGCAAAAGCAGCAGAATGCTAAACCTCCTCACACCAGATTAAAGATCAATTCTCCCACCCTAAACAATAAAGTGGACCCGACACCCAAAAAAAATATACAAAGTCCTATTTTATCACATTAGTCAAGCAAAATGAACATTGATTACACTATATAAATTATATTAATCTTGTTTTTTTCAGTCTGGGAATTCATAATTATAGCAAGCGGGCAGGAGCCATTTTGTGGACACTATTATTAAGGCAAGCCTTGCTTCATCTCAGAATCTTGTTTGTGCACCAGAATGGGGGACCCAATGTCTATCCCCATGTCCTGGCTACACATTTAAATGGTTAAGAGAACTGGGGGAATGTGTGGAGGGCAGTGGCATCTAGGAAGTGCTGAATGGAAAGTGAAAGTAATTGTCTGCCCCACCTCTATGCCTAAGGCATAGAGGAGTGGCAGACAATATTTGATTGACAGCTGAGATTTTTAAATGAGCTTAAAACAGCTATGAATGCTTTAATAAACATTTGAAATTGGATCTCATGTTTAATTTGAAAAGAACTTTTATTATACAGATTTTTGTGTCTGGGTGACGGGTCCACTTTAACTTTACCTAAGTCATATATCAAAACGAGAGAGCAGTATATGGCCTACAGCATAAGAGAAATAAGGCCTGTATAACTGCTTAGAACCACACATATCTCCCATCTTTACTCACACCAATTCTCAATATGTTCCCATAACCCTATCCTCCTTTGTCGTAAAAGTCAGAAGAATGAATCATTGGACACTCCTGCCGTGAGGACAATGGCTTGAACCATCTAGCTCATTATAACACAATGGGGCTCATTTATCAACACTAGGCAAATTTGCCCATAGCAACCAATCAGAGATTAGCCTTTTAAAGCCAGCTGCAAGCATAACAATAAATGCAGAAATCTGATTGGTTGCCATGGGTTTCTGCCCATGGGCAAATTTGCCCAGTGTTGATAAATGACCCCCATTGTGTTTCTGAGTGGACTGTCATTAATTGGTCAGTACTTTGTCATGGCAGTTTAGTTACTGGGGACTACATGTATTTGAAGTGCACCAAGGAAACTATATTGTACCTAGTTGGAAGAATCTACATGATACTGAAATATTTATTTCTAAGATCCTTTTGACATGTAAATAATTATTATTATAATCACAGATAAGATTACTGTATAAAAACATGGCATATGTTACAAAGTATACTGAACTGTGCATAAAACCACACCAACCTGCATAAAACCACACCAACCTGTTTTTAGAGGGGAGGGAATCACTAAAATAACAGTTTTTTTTTTCAAAAAGGTAAACTTTTTTTGCATGCAGCTTAGACAGCACAAAAATAAATTTACTTTAAAAAAACATTTTTTGTGGTCACAATACACTAACATTACCCCTAGCACCTGTGGTAACAGTTCATAAAATGTGTGGGTTTTTTCTCTTGTAACTGCCTTGCAGTACATTGTATGTGGGTGAAGGAAGTGGGCAGGAATGCCTCTGCTTGCTGTTTTTATTTTTGTATCACCTGACTTCACACAACGAAAGTTAGAATTATATACATATTTTCCCCCGCAGGGACTAACTGACAAATGTAAAATTAGATATCAGAAGGAATGGAAACACTACATCTTAAACATGATACAGATGATGATAAATCTGCTATTTTGTGAAAATAACATTTATTTTCATTAGGGAGGAGATCACCTTAAATTCTTTATTATTGCACTGTTTATTTTCCTTCCATTTATTTCATGCTGTATCACTTCAATCCAGTTACAAATGGAGAACTGGATGTTTTATCAGAAAGTCAAGAAACTACACATGATACATGTAATTTCTAAGTACTATGGGACATGTTGCATTTTGATTAAAAATGGCATTGCCCCATGCATGTAAGGTCCATACCTACTAGACACTAGGGATTGCATTAAGGGTACTTCTGGCAAAATGAGCTCTTTTTCCCTTGGAGACATTCACGTGTCCTTGTGTTAATCAAATCAAATACAATAGGGCACATCTGCAAGTGCAGTGAGCAAAGTGCAATTGCTTTGGTAATTTTGATTGCAAAATGGCAATGATCTTGATGCAATGTTGCTGCACCTACCACAATTGTTTCCGGTTTGCCAAAGTTAACACAACTTTACATGTGCTTCATTGCAAATCACGCATCCCAAATATATATAAAGTCTTCCTGGAGTCATTACTGTTGTATATCATGCAAGTGATCTATGTGCCCTATTATTTTGCCACAACTGAATGATTGTTGCAGAATGCTGAGGGAACCCTGGAGCTACTGCCTGGTCCCGAGGTGATGGTAACTCCTTCGTCAATAATCACAGAAGTGCAAGGATCATATTTTGATGCAAGTACTATACATTTAATGAAGGTAGTGTTACACACAAATGATTGCACAAGCCCTAATATTTTTATCTTCTGCACATAATTTCTGCCATTATAGGAATTCAATCCTCTATTTCACTTTGAGGATACCTCTAGTGACAGCTGTAAATGGAACATGATACCTATTATACTATCAAAACAGAAATTAAATTAAATGATTGGAAATGACTACCAATTACCACTGAGTCCCATACTTAATCCATTTCATACCTTCTATAATAGTTGGGTGTTTAGCGACTTCAGCATGAGGAAAGAATTGCTATAATATATTAAGAAAACATATGGTTTGATGTATTTCTTTCTTGCACAAGCATTTACTACATTACAGTCCAATATAGCGTTCTACCTTAAATTACACTTAACTTTATTAAAAGAACATCTGGATTACTGTAGTATATTGAATAATGATCCTATTTTGTAATACAAGCTAGCTTACAAATCAGGAAGTTACTTTTCTTTTTTACATATTCAGTGCTTTTATACTGTACTTGGTAAATATGGCCTGAGTATACAGATACTGTATGTAGGGTCCATTATTACCATACCTTACCCAGAATCCACCATTGAAGCATCAAAACAGTCCACAGGCTCTTGCTTTAACAGCCACATCTTTATTTTTGTCCACTCTAAGGGGGGGATTCATCAAACAGTGAAGTTCCGCCACTAGAGGGAAATTACACAGCTCTCAATTCATTTCTATGGGATTTTGAAAGGCGTATTCATCAATGGGTGATGTGAAAGTTCACCTTTTGATGAATGCGCCTTTCAAAATCCCATAGAAATTAATTGAGAGCTGTGTAATTTCCCTCTAGTGGCAGAACTTCACTCTTCACTTCACTCTTTGATGAATCTCCCCCTAAGTGTTCCTCTGTAATAAAAATGTCTGCCTTACCTGGTGAGTCATACACAGACAGACATGCTGCAGAATATATTTGTATTTGTCAAAAAGGTCTCAATGTCATCCACATAATTTTTTACATATTTTCTGAACACTGGCAATTGTACATTTTTCTGCAAAATGTTTTCTTATTTTTTTAGATGAAAATATTTTTGTATACTATAATCACTTTATCACATTTTATCATTTCCATGAATTTTGAATATATTATTTTTTAACAACTTCAACAACTTCGGTGTGGAAAAGTAGTATTGTCTATTTATTTTGTCCATAATAGAGATGAAGCATAGGCTAGTTTTGATTATTGTGCAAATGCAGCCATATCCCATGTTTTATGGCAGTTTTAAGGGGTTGGTCCTTGTGTGTCTATATGGTCTTTTTTTGCAAAAATAAAATAAATACCTTTTCCTCTGCCAATGGATAGATTCCCATGAGATCTGACAGCAGAGGTAGGGGGTATTCATCCAGGTTGTAGCGAATGTGACGTCACCATACAAGAATACATCCCTGCAACTGAATCACATTTATTTGAATAGAAACAAGAATTTGACATTTAGATGTATCTAACAATTTAATATGTCTGTAAAATGAGGTTTTCTGAGTTAATGTAACTTCATCTTTGCTCCTTTATAACTACATAATTAGAACTGGTTTATGATCTACTGTTACAGGTATTTGCAGTGATGGCCTCTGTAAAAGGAAAAAGTATTATGGCTGTGGTTTATTTTAACATGATTATATTTTGTCTGCATTCCATCCATAGAGTATAAGGATATTTATATTAACAACTCCACATAGCAATACATAACCTTGAGTAAGGGCTTCTCAAAACTAGAACCAAAGACTATAGGGTTTTGAACTGCACTGAGAACTGGGGAAAATGGTATGCAAATATCACCTTTATGCCTCCGGGCTTAATAGTTCTTTTCCAGTGGCATGGGAGCCTAGAGCCCAGATTCAGAACTATAAACAGAAACTAATGCTGTCTGTTTTAGACAGTGGAAAAGATTCTGAATAAACAGCAAATACTTTTACTTTGTTAAATGCTAGAAATATGTATATATTCAAAACCACACAATGAATGACTTGAATATTATGATTAATATTCAGAATACAATTATTATGAAAACTGAAGGCAACATTAAGGAAAGCAAAAAAAAAAAATGGTTTATATAAAAGATAAGTATACATTTGTAGACCATTTTTAAACAATAATAATAATACTAATATATCCTACATAAGCCATCTTAAAACCTCAGTTTGGTTCAGTACCTTATGACTTATGCATACCATTTATAATATTGGTAGTATTCATACTTCTTGATTACTCTGGGCCATAATCCATTCTACAAGGAAAGCAATACGGTAATACAGTGAAGTTTTCTTTTGATATATGTTTTTCTCATGCAAATGAATATGCCTTAGTATTTGCTAAAAATTGCCCCATGGACAATTTTGTATTCTTGCTGAATAATTTACATATTAACATATGCTTTCATATTCCATTGAAAGTGTTTAAAGTCTGTGGATTTCAGAATTAGAGGACAAAGCATGTTTCGATCCCACCTTTTTTAAGCGGTAATATAAAGAAACCTTTAACTAGAACTGAAATACAGAATATTGCAATACAAGACCACTTTTTAAATTTACAACATGCATTCAGGAATCAAATAAGCATACATGCACTAAATCCTTTAATTCAAATGTAATAAAGCTAATTTATTAGCTGCTGGCTTGTTCCACTTACATTTTATGGATCTATAAAATGCAGGTAGACAATTACTTTCTTATTGAGAATGGAAAGTCTTACTTAATGTTTTGCAATACTGAGTAAATATATTTTTAAAAATCCTGGGGTCATATATAAACACTAGTCAAATTTGAATCTGGGAAGCAACCTATGGCAACTAATCAGATGATGCTATCAGTATTCAACCTCCAGCTAGCTGAACAAAGGTAATCACTGATTGGTTGCTATGCCCAAGTGTAAAATTGCACAGTGTTTATTGATGACCCTCCATGATTATTGTTGGATTTAAAGTGGACCCGTCACCCCAAAAAAATATTCAAAATCATATTTTATCACATTAGTCAAGCAAAATGAACATTAATTACACTATATAAATTATTTTAAACTTGTCTTCTTCAGTCTGGGAATTCATAATTATAGCAAGCAGGCAGGAGCCATTTTGTGGACACTGTTATTAAGGCAAGCATTATATCATCTCAGAATCTTGTTTGTGCACCAGAATGGGGGACCCTGTGTCTATCCCCATGTCCTGGCTACACAATTAAATGGTTAAGAGAACTTGGGGGAATGTGTGGGGAGCAGTGACATCTAGGAAGTGCTGAATGGAAAGTGAAAGTAATTATCTGCCCCACCTCTACGCCTAAGGCATAGAGGAGGGGCAGACAATATTTTATTGACAGCTGAGATTTTTAAATGAGCTTAGAACAGCTATGAATGCTTTAATAAAAATTTGAAATTGGATTTCATGTTTAATTTGGAAAGGACTTTTATTTTACAGATTTTTGTGTCTGGGTGACGGGTCCACTTTAAAAAAAAACATACATTCAGTTTATTTGATGCAATGGTGAATGGTTTTAGTCCTATGAGTATTAATTTGCTGGCACAGTTGCCATTTTTTCTTTAGATATAAAACTAAGCAGCGTGCCACCCGATTCACTATATATACTGTATATAATAATGTATATATATATATATATATATATATATATAAAGCAAAAAATATGTACACATATATATATATATACATTATTATATACAGTATATATAGTGAATCGGGTGGCACACTGCTTAAATATTTACTACCCAGGTGCACGGTAAAACAATATGTTGCATTAAAAATAACAGCAACACCGGAATTTCAGTGAAAAGAACAAAATGTTATATTTATGAGTGCATATACATATAGGCTGTATAATAAAAGGTGCACGGTAAAACAATATGCAGCATTATAAATAACAGCAACACCGGAATTTCAGCAAAAAGAACAAAATGTTAAGATAAACAAAGGTCCGGGGTCAGATGAGAATTATCCCAGGGTACTTATTGAGCTTAGCTCTGTGTTTGCCAAACCTCTCTACTTAATTTTTCAGGATTCATTGAGGTCTGGCATGGTGGCGAGAGACTGGCGAATTGCTAATGTGGTGCTGCGATTCAAAAAGGAATCCCGTTCTCAGCCTTAAAACTATAGGCCAGTTAGTCTGACGTCGGTGGTAGGAAAGCTTTTCAAAGGATTAATAAAGGATAGGATACTGGACTTCATAGCAAATAACAATACTATGAGTTTGTGCCAGCATGGTTTTATGCGTAATAGATCTTGCCAGACTAACTAAATTTTTTTTATGAGAAGTTAAGCCGGGACCTTGAATCTGGGATGGCAGTGGATATGATTTACTTAGACTTTGCTAAAGCATTCAATACAGTGCCACACAGAAGGTTACTGGTTAAATTAAGGAATGTTGGCCTGGAACATAGTATTTGTACCTGGATAGAGAACTGGCTAAAAGATAGACTACAAAGAGTGGTGCTAAATTGAACATTTTCTAATTGGACCAGTGTTGTTAATGGGGTACCGCAGGGCTCTGTACTGGGTCCCTTGCTTTTCAACTTGTTTATTAATTACCTATATGTGGGCATTGAAAGTACAGTTTCTATTTTTGCAGATGATACTAAATTGTGCAGAACTATAGGTTCCATGCAGGATGCTGAAGTTGGGAAACTGGCCAGCAAACTGGAAAATTAGGTTCAATGTTGATAAATGCAAGGTTATGCAAAAATAATATAAATGCAAGTTATACACTAAGGGGCAGGTTTACTAAAATTCGAATTTGAGGGTTAATAAACCATCAAATTCGAATTTAAAGGGGAAGTGGGCGAATTGCAAAAACATTCGATTGTTTTTAACGCAATTCGACCAATTGAACGATCAAATATAAAAAATTTAGAATTTTTATATTCGATCACAAACAACTTTAAAACACCTATGGGAACCTCCCATAGGGTTTTAAAGCAATTCAGTAGGTCCAAGTTGGCGAACTGACCTATCGAATTTTTTTTAAGGGGAAATACTTCGACCATAGAATATTTGAATACAATTAAATTCGAATTATTCGAATCGGTCGAATTTGGAAAATTTGATGGTTGAAGTCACCTCATTTGCATATTCAATATTTGAATTCAATTTTTTTTTTTAAATTCGATCGAATTTCAAATCCTTCATGTGAATTTAGTAAATGGGCCCCTAAATGGCAGTGTGTTGAGAGTTTCCTTAAATGAGAAGGATCTTGGGTTTTTTATAAATAACAAGTTGTCTAATTCTGGGCAGTGTCATTCTGTAGCTACTAAAGCAAATAGGGTTCTGTCCTGCATAAAAAGGGCATAAACTCAAGGGATGAAAACATAAATATACCTCTTTATAGATCCCTAGTAAGACCTCATCTGGAGTATGCAGTGCAGTTTTGGACTCCAGTCCTTAAGAGGGATGTAAATGAGCTGGAGAAAGTGCAGAGACGTGCAACTATGGAATGGAAGACTTAAATTATGAGGGTAGACAGTCCAGGTTGGGGTTGTTTTCTCTGGAAAAAAGGCGCTTGCCAGGGGACATTATTACTCTTTAAAAATAGATTAGAGGACATTATAGACAAATATCAGGGGACCTTTTTAGCCATAAAGAGGATCAACACACCAGAGGCCACCCCTTCAGACTAGAAGAAAAAGACTTTCATTTGAAGCAGTGTAGGTGGTTCTTCACAGTGAGGACAGTGAGGTTGTGGAATGCACTGCCGGGTGATGTTGTGATGGCTGATTCTGTTGATGATTTTAAAAGGGGCCTGGATGATTTTTTGAACAGACATATCAAAGGCTATTTTGATACTAAACTCTACAGTTAGTATAGCTATGGGTATATACAGTTTGTGTGAAAGAGTGGAGGGGTGTGTGTGTATGCTGGGTTTTAATTTGGAGGGGTTGAACTTGATGGACTTTGTCTTTTTTCAACCCAAATTAACTCTGTAAAAGGTAAGGCATTTTGTAGTAGCAGTAGGCACAAAATGTCTCAATGTCTTAAATATATTGATAATGGGTTGATTGCAGATGACTTCTTGTGTTTACCATTGTGACTGAATCATAGTTTTACACTTTGGATATTAGTATAACTCAATGGGGCAAATTCACTAAGCGGCGAAAATGCACTAGCGTTGCCAGCGCCATGCAAATTCACTAATGTGAGAAGTTACGCTCAGGTCGGCAAACAGTAGCATAGTTGCGCTAGTGTTACTTCGCCAGGCAAACCTCATTTATGCTAGCGATGCCTAATTTGCATATGGCGCAAATTTCAAAGTGTAATAGCTGTATATGTTACAGCCACTACTCTACACGACACAAGCCCAGGAAACCTTAATAAATAAAATAAAGTTGTCCTATTGCCCTAAACATGTGCCCCCTGTATAGTTGTGTTGCCATATGTGAGGAAATGTAGGGGGGAAGGAGGGTAATCCCCCCCCAAAAAAAATTTGCTCTTTTTTACAAAAGGTAAAACACGCCAGCGTTTTTTTGGAACTTTTCCATTTTTTTTCAAACTCCTATCTATTGTATTGAACTTCGCCAGGTCTGACTTGGCGAAGTAACGTCTAGCGTAAGTGGTAACATGGTTATCTTAGTGAATTTGCCTAATTACGATCATTCGTCAGTGCGCAACTTCGCCTGGCGTTAGGGCAGCGAAGTTGTGCTAGTCTATCTACGCTGCGCTAGCGTTAGACACTTCGCGCTTTAGTGAATTTGCCCCAATGTGATTAAAAGGATTTTGATGACTATATCACTCTTAAAGAGATACTGACACCAGAAATTAAACCTTTTATTACATTTGTCATAAAGTTGACTTTGCACGCTTTGTCTAATTTTGCCATAAATTTGCCAATGCTTTTACATTACCTAACTGACTCCATGTGTTCATCCATCTATGAGGGGGCTGCCATATTTGAGTCTGTTAGCATTAGAAACTCTAACTGACAGGCTTAGATGGGACAGTCAGGTTGGCAAAAAAGTCAGGTTTAGGAACTTCAACTAACAATTAATTACAAAAACAAACCTCTCACCTACAGGTAACTTTTACTGTACATTCATATTATAAAAAATAGTTTTTTAGTGTCAGTATCACTTTAAGGGTTTTCAACACAGCTGACTTAGACTCATCACTACTAGATATGACATACTAAAATTGTATCAGAAAATCAAAATTGATTTGCACAAGATCCAGATCACTTAGGGGCAAATTTACTATTATTCCCCAAAATTAGCTCGACCAAATTCGTAATTCGATAAGCATTCGAATCAAATGCTTATTGAATTGTTTTAGGCTATCATTTTGCTCGCTATATGATTTCTCGATGGATGAAATTCTCCCCTACATTTCTTCTTTATATTAAAGACTTGTTCCTCCTCCTGGTTTGGCTTCTGTATTGGATTAGATAATTTTAGGATTAAATCACATCCTACCAGTCTATTAATTACAGGTTATACAAGAACTGGCACCATGAAATTACTTTGTACATCATTTATTTTTAGATTGAAACTGCAGCCACTTAAAATTACTATCTTAGGTTTTTTTCTGCCTTTCATATACTTTGATTCTACCTAATTCTGTAGATAACATATTACTGATTCCTCAAAATACTTAATTGACTATTCTTTAGATTGAAAACTTTTTATCTTTTATAACTGTCACTAGTGTTTCTCATTTGTCTATTTCTGTAGGATGGATATATATTCTGTGTTGATGTAAATGCCCTTCTTTATATTGGCCAGTTTTTCAATAACAGTAGCTTGGCAGGTTATATTAATATGTAATTCAAGAAAATCAGGGGTATCACAAAGCAAAGAAGTTAACAGACTAAGTAGCTGTTACCAAAGTCAAGGGTAAAGTATAAGTATGTTCCAGATATTCTTACATAATATATGGCTTTTTATTACTGGATGAAACCTACCTTCCAGAATAATGGTTTTCTTTGGTACATGCAAAGTAGTGTCAATATATGACTTTAGTGTAAATATCAAAAAATGTCAAGGTAAACTTTATTGTCATCTTAGCAGTATATGAATATGACAATGTGGCTCCAGCTAGTACAGATCACAAAAAGGCACATAGAATAAACAATATAATATATATACAGTTCAGGTGTGTTTGGAATGTAGTGGGAGGGCAGGCAGTGAGTTAAGGAGTCTGATAGCTTGTGTAAAAAAACTTTCACACAGCCTGGTTGATTGGGCTTTAATGCTGTGAAAATGTCTGCCAGATGGGAGCAGCGTGAACAGCGTCTGTGTGAGGGTAGTGTGGAGTCCAATGCAATGCAGAAGGCCATTGTTGCATAGCGCTTGTGGAAGATGATGGAAGTGCTGCTTCAATGATGTTGCCAGCTGCTCTGACAGTCCGTTGTAGACTTTTCCGGTCAGCAGCACTGGCACTACTGTACCAGATGGAGATGCAGTTCATCATTATGCTCTTTAAGCTGTAGAACACTGTGAGGGTGGAAGGTGGAATGCTGGTCTGTATCAGTTCTCCTGAAGTTGACGATCATCTCTTTGATTTTATCCACATTCAGTGACAGGTTGCTCTCACTGCACCAGACCGCCAGTTGCTGAACCTCATCTCTGTATGCCGACTCATCTTTGTGGCTAATGAGACACACCAAACTTGATGATGTGGTTTGAGCTATGTCTAGCTGTGCAGTCATGTGGCAGCAATGTGTGCAACAATGGGCTGAGAACACATCCTTGAGGAGCTCCTGTGCTCAGTCTGATGTTGCTGACAGAAAGTCCAAAATCCAATTGGACAAAGAGGTGCTCAATCTCAGCTCACTTTTGAGGGATGATGGTTTTGAATGCTGAGCTAAAGTCTATGAACAGCATTCTTACATAACTCTCTTTGTCAGATGAGTTAGTGAGAGGTGGAGTGCAGAGGATATGGCATTCCCAGTTGACCTGTTTGGCCAGTATGCAAATTGTAGTGGGTCCAGTGAGCAAGGGAAGGTGCTCTTGATGTGTGCCATCACAAGTCTCTCAAAGCATTTCGTGATGACTGGGGTTAGTCATCAACGGACCCGCATGCGCGAAAAAGCGCAAGCATCCAAAAAAGGACATGCGAATGCACAAAATGGCACACTCTGGCTGCAAGCAGGGATGGGACTAGGGGGTAGGCATGTGCCTACTCCTTTGCCCACCCCTGCCTCATGTCGGCTGTAGGTAGACAGATGACTTGGTCAGTGAGAGGAAGCATGGCTTTCCTCACAGGTTCTTTGTTCAGCGCATTCAACCGTGCGTAGAATTTGTTCAGTTCCTCTGGGAGTGTGGCATCTTCATCACTGCTGCTGCATGTAGGCTTGTGTTGTGTGACAGCCTGAATGCCTTGTCAGAAATTGTGTGAGTCTTTTGTGTTGTCGAAATGTTTTTGAATCTTCAGTGTGTAGTCCTGGTTTGCTTGTCAGAACCGTGCGTAGAACTTGTTCAGTTCCTCTGGGAGTGTGGCATCTTCGTCACTGCTGCTTCGCATAGGCTTGTACTGTGTGATAGAGTCCTGCAGCGGGTCGGGTACCCACGGGTTACCCACAAAATCGCGCGGTACCCTGCGGGTTACTCGTAGAATTTTCGGTGGTTCTGCAGGTTGGCGGGTTGAGGGTCGGGTCGCAGATCGCTATAGCGATTTTTACTCCTTTTTCTGAGCATTTCTACTACTGATGATGTCACATCAGGTTTACAATGACAGCACTTCCTGTTTTACTCCTTTTTTCTGATCGCGGCTAATTCTGATGATGTTACTTCCGGTTTACAATGACAGCACTTCCTGATTCTTGATGGTCAGCGGGTCGCGGGTCCTGGTTGCAGATAGCTGGTTGCGGGTACGGATCGGGTCGCGGGTCCAAGCGGGTAAGAATGCGGGTCGTGGGTCTGGGTTTCGGTTTGTGAATTGCGGGTACGGGTCGGGTATGGGTCCCAAAAAATGGACCTGCACAGGACTCTACTGTGTGACAGCCTGAATGCCTTGTCATAAGTTGCATGAGACTTTTGTGTTGTCGAAATGTTTTTGAATTTTCAGCGTGTAGTCCTGGTTTGCTTGTCGGATGGTTCCAGAGAGTTAAACTAACCAGAAAGCATCATCTCTCTTTCTTAGCCATGCACAAACCTTTGCTGTAAACCAGGGCTTTTTGTTGGCTCTCGTGGTGACAGTTTTGGAGACTGTAACGTCCTCTATGCATTTGTGAGCTTGTGAGAAGCTTGTTGCTCTCCAACTCCTTGGATGTTGCTCCCAGTGACCTGAACACAGGTGTTTTTTTTTTAATTTCTGACTTAAAGGCAAGCTTTAATTGCATAAAAACGATGTTTACTGCCTAACAGAGCCTCCTGTAGGCTGCAGGGCCACATAGGGGCTACCAGTAGTCAATCAAATACAATATTTTGCACCCCTATTAAGTTTTTTGCATGATAATGCTGCTCTCCAACAATTTGTACATTTAAATGTGGCTCACAGGTGAATAAGAGGTGTACTCCTCCAAGTTGTTGAGGCCGTTGTGGGTAGCAGCCTCCCTGAACATGTGTCAATCTGTGTGGTCGAAACAGTCCTGAAGTGCTTCCACAGCCCCCCTGGCAAACTGTGATAGTTTTTCAGAATGGTTTCTGTGCGTTTGAGCAGCGATGTAAGCAGATGATAACATTACTGTCCGATGGTCATTGGAAACGATGTGGGCACACTTTGTAGGCGCTGTGCACGTTTGTGTAGACTTTGTCCAGACAGTTCTCTTCCCTTGTAGCAAAGCTCACATTTTGAAAGAATTTGGGAAGCACTTCAGGTCCACGTGGTTGAAATTGCCGGCAATAACGATACATCCGTCCGGGTGCGATGTTTGAAGCTTGTTTGTTAACATAGACGCATAAACCTCCACCGAGGCTCTTACCAAACAATGCACATTCTACTCTTACTCAGGGCAAAAACTAGGGCTTGGCAGAGTAGGCATGTGTCTAGGGTACAAAGCTGGAGGGGGGGCAGGCACGTAACCTCTCTGCTTCCTACTCCTAGTGTGATCCCCTCTTGCAGCTCTGGCCTGTGATTGTTGAGTTTTTTTTACGCATGTGCAAGGTTTTTTCATGCATGTTCATGCAAATCTTTTTGCATCTTTTTGCGCTCGGGCGCTGCTGGTACTAGTCTGAGAAGGCAGTTATTGAAGAAAAATAGAGATTACAACTATCTTCCATATGAGGATATAGGAAGGATGATGCTTACATTTCCTTAAGGCTTGTAGGAAAGACAATTCATTGTATCAATGTCTCTATTTTATTATACAAACTAATGCAACAAAGGCTGCTGGGTTCATAATGATCTACAGTCATCAGATAAAACACAGGTTCAATTTAAATTGTTCATATGGGACAGATTTGGAATGGCTCTGTACTGCAGAAGAGGAATCAATGGTCTAACACTGCCTCAGATATACTTGGATAAACCTTTTTTTCTATTTATACCAGGTATTCTGAGTAGCAATACATCAAGGGGGTTAATTATCAAAATCTGAAAAGTTCTCACTATTTTCTGAAAACTACTCCCACCAAATCTGCACAGACTCTCTCCCCCATTTATCAATTATTCCATTCCGAATTATACAAATTTTTCAAATTTGTCGCTGAAAACTGCAACTTTTTTGGATTTGACATCTGAAACCTGAGAATTTTCAGATTTTAACCCCAAAACCACAAATTCTTCAGACTATAGAATGATCTACCATTGTTTTCTACATGACTTTGGCAGATCTGGGTTGGCATACTTTTTTATTCTTAGTTTTACCACCAACGGAGTTTAATAAAATCTAAAAAAAAAATAAGTTTTTTCCCTTTAGAAGTCCGAGCAGAACGGAATCTCTCTCTAGACCTTATGCTTCTATAAAACAATTATTATAAAAAGAAAGTGGAAGATAAAGTAAAAATTATTGGTTTTATACAACAATGCCCAACTGTTTCAGAATATTGAAAGTATAATACAATACAAGTCTGTAGAGCCACCAGACAGTCTACTGGCCAAAGCAATCTCTAAAGAGCTGTATTCAACATGTGGGTATTTATTAATTTATTTTATGTGAAGAGAACAGTTTATCAATCATTTAATTTCTAATGTATGAATGGAAAGGAGAGGCATTGTAAGAGCTATATTTTGCTTGTAAAGAAAAGGACACAAACATTACCTTTAATTATTTCAGAACTATAAAGCTTAGATCTCTGAATATATAAAATATGACCAATTAATCCTTTCAAAATACTGTTCAGGAAAATTATAGCACAATGTATGCCAATAATGAATGCTACGGCCCTTTCCAGGAGAAGGTCATTTATAATGACAACCTAGCGTAGCAATTAGCAAAAATGAACAGATTATCTTTTAAAGAATATTGCATGTAGAGCACAGAACTAACATTATGTTCTTGGCTTGTCCTAATTAGCAAAGAAATTGATGTCTATGGAAACATAAAAAAAAAAAAAATATCGACTGTATGTATAAAAAAATTCAATTCCAATGCAACAAAGTAATATACAACTTCAGTCAATAAAAAAAACTTTGTATGGTACTAAGTATATTGATACAAACAAATGCATCTCTAGACTGATATTGACAAAGACCCTTGGTGCATAGGCACTCAACTTAGTGCATAAACACTTAACTTTAAGGGCTGGGACAGACAGGGAGATTCGGGGAGATTGTTGCTTGCGATTAAACGCCAGGTGACAGAGTCTCCCCGAATCTCCCTGTCTGTCCCAGCCCTAAAAGCACTTGAGTCCAGGGTCTGATTGGGCAGAGCTAACTGGCTAGCAGGCAGATGCTAAGTACAGGGCTTTGGCCCACACTAACCCGCATACCCTAACTTGCAACTGAATAAATCGCAAGTTAGAAAATGGGTAGGCGCAAAAGAGGAAATACCTTCATGTGTCCCCCAACCCACATACCATGAATACAGCTTTTCCAAATGCAAGCAGCCCTGTATTTTTGTGTGTCTTGCAGCAAATTTCATGAGCAGGGCAGAGTGCAAAGTGTAGAAAACATGGCAGATTGCTCTTGTTTTTTGTAGTGTGCACATCCACCCCCACATAAGGAACATAAGGGGATTATTTGTCAAAGATTGAAGTTATGTGTTTTTGTTTTTAGCTCTAACAGATTCCATTGTCCTCACAACTCGAAGGGGGGTTCTTTATGAAAAAATGTGAACATCTAACATTTGATCGAATTTGAATATACGACATGAAAATTCGAATCTAATTTGAATTGTTTTCCTCCAAAAAAACTCATATGTCAGAAAGGCAATAACATCTTCAAATGGCCATTGCCATTGACTTCTACATGAACTCGGCAGGTTTTAAGTGGCAAAGAATTAAATTAATACTGTTTCCAGGGTCGAGGTGTGAAAAATCTCACATTTGAATTCAAATAAGTATTAATGATAAAAAATAATAAAAATTTGAATACAAAATCTAACTTAAGCAAAAAGAGGTAGGAGCAGAGTGGGCCATGTTTGAATTAGATATCTTTCTTTTTAAGATCCTGATGAAAACTTATACAATGAGATAACTCGTTTCATGAAACCCATTAAATCTCTACATTCACAAAATTTATGGAGGAGCTGATTAAAATGTGTCTCCCACTACACCAAAAGCACCAAAAGCACAATATGAAATGCTAAAGCATACTGTTTTGTAACCAATTGTACTTTACTTTATTTTTAATTCAGATTGAATATCCAGATTCAATGAAACAATCTTGCAGTTTTCTTTTCTTCAGTTGAAATATTTTTTCTAAAATTGTATTCTCCACATTAAATAGTATGTGCGAACATCTGATTCATGTTTTGCTTCTAAAGATGTATTTATTAACCTGTAATGCCTATAACCATGTTGCAACAAAATATCATGTGGATTCCTCAACACCTAACCATGTGTTCTAAAGAAATTTATTTTTCCATATGCCAGACTTTTACATTGCCCTTGGCAATGTGAACTTTTTATGTGACCTAAAGAAGACACATTCCTTTTAAATATCAAATTAAAGTTCCATTTTACTGCTTTATAATTCCTTCAAAGTAAAGAGTATACTTTAAGTGTTATTTTTTTTGGTTAATAGTACATAAATATATATTGTAATGTATTAAAGAGACATAAATATGTTAAGCTATTCTGCTATTCTGCAAAAATATTTAAAATTAATTGGGTCTTCACATGCTGTTTGCAGTCAGTCCTAATTATTACTATACTATTAATGAAGCGTGGAATTTCTTATACTCGTGGGAACTGCGGGTTTACCTTCGGGACAGGCCAACCATGGCACCACTTGCGGTTCATGGGCAGGGTCAGTTTAAGATCTTACACTGCCGGCTTCCGGCTTTTGTGACATCATCATTGGGCCGGGTCTATAAATAGAGGGAAGAAGGTGAGTACAGGCAGGCTCAGGTTGGGTTTTCAGCAGACTCGACCCACACATCACTAGCAAATATCCTAGTGCAGTGATCCCCAACCAGTAGCTCGTAAGCAACATGTTGCTCTACAACCCCTTGGATGTTGCTCCCAGTGGCCTCAAAGCAGGTGTTTTTTTTTTTTATTTCAGACTTGGAGGCAAGTTTTGGTTGGATAAAAACCAGGTGTACTGCCAAACAGAGCCTCAATGTAGGTTAACAAGCTACATAGGGGCTACAAAATGGCCAATCACAGCTCTTATTTGACAACCCAATGACATTGTTCATGCTAGTGTTGCTCCCCAATTCATTTTACTTTTGAATGTGGCTCACAGGTTCAAAATGTTGGGGATCCCTGTCCTAGTGTATGCTGATTTGGTGAAGTTACTGTGAGAATGATATAGCTGGGCTCATAGGCTTGGTGACTTGGACAACACATTTGGAGGTCTGCACGTGCTAATCCTATTAAAGTGGACCAGTTACCTACACATAAGAAACTGCATAATGAAAGTTCTTTGCAAATGAAACATAGACCACAAGTTCTTTTTTTTTCATTAAAACACCCATACCTGTTATAAAGGTGCATAAATATCTAAGCTGTCAATCAAATATTGGCTGCCATAGGCATAGAGGTGGGCCAGACAATTGCTTTCACTTTTCATTCAGCAATTCCTACATGTCACTGTGCTCTTCAAATTTCCCATTCCCTCCTCAGACTCTATTAATAATATAATGAACATGGGCATTAGATGCCCCATTCTGGTGCATACACAAGATTTTTGGGTGATGCACAATTTCAATCTTAATAACAGTATCCACAAAATGGCAACTGTCTGCTTGCTTTGTGTAATTCAATGACTGAATTAAACACCATTTAAATACAGTAATAAATATAGTGTAAGTATAGTTTATTTTGCTCAACTAACGTAAAACGAATTTGGAATCATTTCTGAGGGTGACAGGTCCCCTTTAATGCACATCCTAGCAATGTATTATATTTCTGCTTCCCATTCGAATAAATGCCTGAACCTTTTCTCAAGCCCTAAACCTTCCCCCTCACTTCCTACATTGCTATTGCTAGTGCAAAGAACACCATTATGTTCTCAGTACAAAACAAAACACAAAACAATTTCACAGTTTCTGATAAAGTGCCACCTGAGACAATGCACTAACCCCAGAAAAGACTTGTCTGTTTTCTGCATTTTTAGAAATCACCTGTTGTTTAGAAATATTCCAGTTGAGATTACATCAACCAGTAAAACAGAGTCTACATTGTTTTAACAACTGACTTCAAAATACTGTTTGAATCATAAAATATTAATTTCAGAAAACATTTCTAAATGTTTATAAAAAAAAATATTCAAATGCATGGAGACAAAGTTGAAGAAAAAGACAGCCAGAATACATAACTGTCAGACATTAGATTCATATTAGATAAATATTCATTACTTAATAGGATATTTTAGAGCCAGCTGTTACAAATGTCTTCATCAGGGATATGTGAATACCATTGTAAGCTTTGCAAAATGTGTGTCATGACTCACCCTGGTGGTCTAGGGGGCCGGCGGGGACGCCCGCCGCGCTCTCAGCGGGGACGCCCGCCACGCTGATCCGTTTCCTTTCGCTGCCGGTTCTTCTATGGCGCGCGCGCCGCGCTACTTCCGGGTTTATGCTCCTGGTCGCGCTGCGTGGTGACGTCATTGCGCAAAGGCGCCAAATTTGAATGTATTTAAAGGGGCATTTTCTAATGTGTAGTTGCCCGTGATAGGTTTTGTTCCTGGTGCCTGTATCTGTGCTATTAAGCTTCCTGTTTGTTCCTGATTCCTGTTTTGACCCTGCCTGGCTTTTGACTATTCTGATTATCTGTATCCTGACCTGTGCCTGTTATTGACTACTGATTTTGCCTCATCCTTCTGATTGATTCCCGGTTTTGACCCCTGCCTGCCTGACGATCCTAGTTATCTGCCTGCCACGACCCTGCCAGTTTGACCTTGAATTTGCCTATTCCATCTGTACTGTGACCATCGGCCTTAACAGACACTATCTACAGTCGTGCCCCATTGCTAGCCAGAACTCCTGCTCTGCACCTCTCGTATAAGTCCAGGTGGCATCTGAGTAGCTGAGGGCTCCTCCCGAAGCCAAAGGCGGCCACACTACTGGTGAAGCACGAGCCGAGACCAGGGTGCTTATCACTTGTTCTGGTATTGGGTGCCGACCGTGACAATGTGTTTGCCTCCAATATGATATGTCCTATATAGTGAAAAAACAATAATATCCTTATCGATCACTTGCATGCATATGGCATACAATGTGCAATTTATGTTCACATATATTGAGTCATTTTCAGTAGAAATCAGTGAAATGAACTGAGTTGCACTCATAATGTTTTTAATGTGATTACCTAATGTGGTTGTATCTTGAAGGCACATACTGTACCGTAGTTTGGAAGCAAATTCAGTTTCAGGTCATTAAGAAATTAAATTATCCTGAAGGATCTCTGACCACCCATGCTTAATGCTGATAACTAAGACATCTCTCTACTTTGGCCAATAACTGCACTGTTACTGCAGCTGCTAATTTAAAAACTGGCTGGCCTTTCATTTGAAAAGGTCCACAGGGTTCTTTTTAGATAGTTTTGAGTGTTTTATGATGTGTAAAGTCTTAGGGGCCAATTCACTAAAGCACGGAAATGTGCTATCATCAGCTTCGCCGGCGTTCACCGCACTTCGCCAAGCGAATTTTTCGCAAGCACTACACAAATTCACAAAGATGCGAATTTTAGCTCAGGGCGACAAACGGTAGTGAAGTGGCGCTACTGTTACTTCGCCAGGCAAAGCGCATTTACGCTAGTGATGCCTAATTTGCATATGGCGCAAACTTAAACGCATAATAGAGATGTTACAGCCACTACATTACACTACACAAGCCCAAGAAACCTTTAATAAATAAAATAAAGTTGTCCTATTGCCCTAAATATGTGCCCACTGTATAGCTGAGTTGTCATATGTTAAGAAATGTAGGGAGGGAAGGAGGGTAACCCCCAAAAAATATTTCGCTATTTTTCAGACTATCACCCAACAAAAGGTAAAAGATGCCAGCGTTTTTTGGGATTATAAAAAATTTTAAGTTTTTCTTTTCAAACTCCTATCTATTGTATTGAACTGCGCCAGGTTTGACCTGGCGAAGTAACGTCTAGTGTAAGAGGTAACGTTCAGTAAAATGGTCATCATAGCGAATTAGAGTAGTTACGTCCCTTCGTCACTGTGCAACTTCATCTGGCGTAAGGGTGGGAAGTTGCGCAAGTCTATCTACTTCATTAGCAAATTTTTGCTAGGGACACTTAGTGAATCGGTGAAGTTGCAAATTGACGTCACACTGACGAATTAGTGCTAGCGTTAGACGCTTCGCGCTTTAGTGAATTTGCCCCTTAGGGTTTAGGGTTGCACCCTGTAAAATCTTATTGTCTCTTTAAGTGAGATTTTCTATAACCATTTCAGCTAAGGTTACCATAGAGTGTCTGCCAGCTTTATATGAAATGGCATAGGAGATTATGAGGAATTGGATAACAGTAAAACCTGCTGTGAGGGGTCGGATATTTTATTTCAATACCATTCCTGTAAAGGAAAATAACCATATTACTAAATGACTATATTAATTGTCTTAATCTGCCTGTTCTCTTGCAATGTTTGCGCAAGTTCTAGTAATGTCCAAAAGGTTTACAATTGATTATCTACAGAAGGATTAAACCTGGAATTTTCAGTGTACTGCCCAGACTATGTATATTTCCCCAGCAAATGTAGAACATTCTATAATTTATAGTAACAGTACTAAAAGGCATGCTTAATAAACATATCTATACATATGCAGTAATACTGTTTGAAGTCAACTTAACAAAGGTGACCTTCTTGGGTATCCTGTTAGTATGGATGTGTTACCTCCCTCTCACCCCTCTCATCCCTTATCTGGCTGATCCACCTCTGTGGGGACATCACTGCTTGTCTATGGTGACATCACTTTTTGTTTCGGGACGCAAGGTAAGTTAAAGGACCAGTGACATAAAAAAAAAAATTTCTTAAAAATTCGTTAGTATACTGCAGAAAAACCAACACAATCCATCATGCGGTGCTCGATTTCTCTTCCCTGGCTATCTCCTATAAGAAAGGAAGGGAGGAGAAATCGGGCTCTGCATGATGGATCGCTCAATCACCTTTTCTGAAGAGGAGCATGAGTAGGATTGTCATCTGGCTGTTTTTTTACCGGCCTGGTCGGTAAAAATTATGGTTGTTCACAATGTTGTTAATAGGGAACAAACCCAAATATATAGGAAGGCTGGTATTTTTTTCCAGAAAAGGTGGCAACCCTAAGCGCATGCGGCGTTTCACTAAGTTATTTCTTAATGAAGAAATTTTAATATGTGTTGGTGGTTTTTTTATGTTACTGGTCCTTTAACGCATTTGTGCTGTGGGTAATGTGTCATGGTGGAGGGTGATGGACTATTGTAAAAAAAGTTTAATATCATGAAGCTTATATTAAATTTAGATATTTGCAATAGTTCCCCCTTTAACAATAATATTTTTAAGAAAGAGTAAATGTAGAAATGGGGAGGCCTCTTTATGGAAAGTAAGATTTGTAAAACATATGCTATATTTAATATGCTTTATTATTTTATATCTGAATATAAAAAAAATCTATCAAATAAATCCTTGAGAATTTTAGAATTATAATGCGTCAAATTTGTATTCTATTCATCATTTTCAATGGGTCTACAAGCTGCAAAAAATATGATAAATTCAGAAAACTCAAATTGATAAAACATGCAACCTTGGACAAACACCCATTGACTTCTACATGAACTTGCAAGCTTTTCGATGCTGAAGTTTTGATTTTCCATGCTTAATTAAAATTGATTAATTAAACATTTTTTGAAGCTATAGATAGAATTTGAGAGTTTTAGTGAAAACAAATTTCAGTTTCCAGTTGCAGCTAAAATTCAACCTCCTGGTATTCTCAACATGTTCCCACTGCTACTTTGATCATCATCAGGAGAGCCTCCTCCATCGCAGTAGCTGTGAAAACAGGATTCAAGAAAAAACTTGGATCCCTATCTCAAATAATTGTGGGGGAAAGGTGTGCTAGTGCCATGAGTTCTGAATTAAATTACGCAATAGCTACAGCAAAACCTGGATATTCACTTGAAGGGACTGATGGCTATTGAACATCAAGTGAAATATGACCAGCTCTACCTTAAAACGTAAAGCTTTCATTCAAAATCCATTTCTGAAAGAAATGCATTAGGTAATTATATATATATTGAAATGTGAATAAAAGTTATAGCTGAAGGTAGTGCACCGCTGACAGTGTTTGGCTTTGTGTATTATACCAGTTGTAAACGTACTGCATTTTACAGTATATAGGCAGTGTTCTAGAAACTTTGCTTAATTGGCCTTGTATATTGTTATTTGACAGGTTTGCTACATAAATACTCTTTATTATGAATTACATGCCAGACTTTATTTGCTGATTTACACTGTGGCTGAATTGTTTTTTTTTTTTTTTCACATATTCATAAAAATAATCTCTGCATATAATTTATTAGGCTCTACTCTTGTTTTCCATACTTCATTTCTTAAATCCATTTGCATAGAATACTATGGAGTGGTATAGTTAGGGGCAAATTTACAAGTTCAATCGAATTCGGTTGAATTCCGATCATACGATTTTATCGGACATTCGAATATGCAAATCTGGCCACTTTGATAATCGAATACGCAAAATTTGAGCGTATTGAATAGATTGAATAATCGGATATTCGATAATTCGACCATTCGATGATCAAAGTACATTAACTTTAAATCCTCCTCGATCATTTGAATCGTACAAATTTTTCGAACAATCGAAGTAAATTTCAAGGTTTTTTTCGAGAAAATTAATATCAAAGAAAAAATATCCTAAAATCATTCGATAAGCATTCGATA
The DNA here is from genome assembly GCA_024363595.1 of Xenopus borealis. Taxonomy (NCBI): domain Eukaryota; kingdom Metazoa; phylum Chordata; class Amphibia; order Anura; family Pipidae; genus Xenopus; species Xenopus borealis. The sequence continues at coordinate 84,192,269 of CM044442.1, read as the reverse complement.
GTCGAATTAATATCGAATTTCGGCTGAATTCGAGGACTAAAAGCACTCGAATTAGAGAATAATGATAAATTTGCCCCTTAATGTACAGACACAATGGATTCTATTATCCTCACTACATTATGTGCAGCACTAAAATACCAAAATCCTGTATCTAAACTATTATTACAAATGATATTCCTTTTCATAATCTGATTCCTGCCTTTAATTCTTAATGTCACTTAAATGGAATAAAAAAATGACAGTTAAAACTATGAAACTGGTTATCTGGGCCTTAAATCTAACCCCAATGGCGATTAGCAAGATAGCAAAGTCAATAGTGAGTACAATTGCCCTGAATAAGTTACATAAGCAACAACAAAGAATAAGGTGGTTGGGTACTATAGGGAGATTTTTCCAATGTAGATGCTGTGAAGTGTGTAGAAATAAGAACAGTAAAAAGGTAATTAAGTTTGAAATAAGAAAAAATTCAGGAGTTTGAATGAAGGAAAGTTTTTCGTCTACCAGGCAGTTCATGTTTGTTGAAACATGCAGTAGTATGGTTCCAAAGAACAATGACCATCACCCAAAATATTGATTGTTTCTATAAGTTGCCTTTTGTCTCTCATTCAGCAGAAATAAAGTACTTGATTAATATACAAGCAGTTCCCAGTTTACATACGAGATAGGGTCTATACATTTGCTTGTATGAAAGTTGAAACATATATATTTACTTATTGAATGCAACCTAGACAGATGTTTGTCTTAACAGAGTATTGATTTTTACCTTTCTGTGCATATTTATTTTTACCTTTCTGTAGACAACACATGCCAGAGGGGATTTGGGCTGGTGGTGTATTAAAGCTAAATGCAAATAAAAGACAAGCAAACCACAATATATTACTGTAATAGCCTCTTTTTGTAAGTGTGAGTTGTATGTATGTCGGTGTGTGTAAATTGAGGACTCCCTGTACACAGAATACAGAAACAAAAATTTTTTTGTAAGTTGTTCCTGAAAGTGAAATAGACAAATAAGTGAACAGGAATCTCAGTGGCATACAGTATCACTTCTGTAAAAATAAATTAAAAAGATTATATTTCCAGATAACAGATCATCCGTAATTTGGATCTTCATAACCTTGTCTACTACAAAATCATGTAAACATTAAGGGGCAGATTTACTAAGGGTCGAATTCGAGGGTTAAAAAACCCCGAATTTGACCATGGGAATTGTATGGGAATAAAAATCTTTTACCGCTATTCGATTGGTTGAACGATGGAATAGCAAATATTAGATCGGACGATAAAATTGTTCGAATCGAACGATTCGAACGATTTTAACCGTTCGATCGAATTTTTTTATTCGATCTAAAATAATGAAAGCCAATTCGGTAGGTTGAAACTGGCGAACTAGGCAGTCGAATAAAAATTTAAAGGGCAAGTTATTCGGCTGTCGAATATTCTAATGGATTTTTATTCGAATTATTCGAATCATTCGATTCGATCGAATTTTCAGAATTCAATGGTCGAAGTGGTCTTCGAGAATTCGAATCTTTTTGAAAATTTGATCGAATTTCGAATACTTTATGTGAATTTGATAAATTTGCCCCTAAATAAACACAATAGGTTCTGCTGGTTCTGCTTCCAATAAGGATTAATTATAGATTAGTTTGTACCAAATACAAGATATTGTTTTATTGTGACAGGGAAAAAGGAAATAAATATTTTTAAAAATATTTGGATTATGTAGATAAAATGGAGTCTATGGAAGACATGACAAGAGGACTCCTCAATTTGACCCTTCGCCTTGAGCTATCCCACTGAACCTCATTATGATATATCTTAATGAAAACAGGAGACAGAGATGGGTGTAAAATGGCCACAGCATTTATTCACATTTTATCAAATAAATACGACCTTGCCAGCTTAACCCAAAGCAATATTCTAATGCCAGAATTTAACAAGAGATTGCTACTATGCTGTTCCACCATCATGATAGGAATTCAGCAGCCCTGCTGCGGGACCTGCATCTGCAGTGTCTCGATGATAGGAAATACAAGCAGGCTGTCCCCTAGCACAAGCAGTAGTAGCGTCTGTATCAATCAACTGTAGAGAACCTCCTTTCTCCCTCTTCTAAACTTACCTGTGCTGTACTCTGGCAAGGTACTACCTCCAAAAAGAGCCCAACTGAAACCCTTCAGTTGGACTCACCCCACCAAACCATAATATTATATTCTTAATAGACAATAACATAGAAAATGAATTAAAACACAAATAGTCATAAAATATACAATGTTGATGTATCAAACAAACCGTACCACAGGATGGATTAAAATTGGTTAATAGCCTTATGATATAAATATTTTTGTATCTGGAAAAGTATGAAAAGCCAAAAACACTAAAGCATTACACTGGGCAGGAGACTTGACCAGGGAAATTGTAGTATTATCTTGCTAGAACTTACCATTTACTCTGCCCATGTGTTAGAGTAGGCTGTTTACACAGACATTCAAAGGCAATTTTACTTCATCCTAGATACCAAATGTACTTTATTTTATTAATAATGGAGTGATGGTTGACCTGCCCCATTTGTTCCAGAGGCCCTAAGCTTCATGTGCCCAGCTCAGTGGGTATAATCACCAAACCACCTTGCAATGTTGCTTCCCTTGAATCCCCTCCACTATTTAGGGGCCTACCTCCAGCAACAAGTGTCCAGCTCAGAGGGCCCAGCATAGAAGGTAAGGTCAACCAACCCCTTTCCCATGCTACTGCCTTAGCTACCCCTTCCAACTATAGAGACCTCCCTCGAGCCAAAAGTGCTCAGTTTAGAGGGCCCAGTTCAGAGGATAAGGTCTATCAACTACTTTGCCTAAAGTCTTGATATTATGGTCACTATAGTGACAACTACTCAAAGAATATTGTGTAGCATGGTTGGGAAAATCATAGAGGGAAAGTATGTTCCTCCCAGAATCCTCTATGAAGCAGCACAGAGGGCTGTGAAAATGAGGCTCTGAGCAGCAGTGAGGAATGATTAGCCTCACCTGGAGAAAAAGGTGGGGTGTCAATTAAGAGAGATCTGCCCTGGAGCTGGGAGAGAAAGGAAGGAGAGCTACTGGGGCTGTGTTAAAAAGTTTTCAGTATAAAACTTCATGTGACCTGTGTGGTTGAACATAAGGACTGTGTTGCTGGGCACAAGTTTCACAAGGAGGTCTCTGGTAGCAAGGATTGGCTACCCGCTACTTCCCTAAAGTGATTGGGAAGTGAGCTGCTTCCAGGAGGAAAACAGAGTGAATCTCCAAAGAACTGTGAGTTAACAGTATATTTTTGTTTGCTGAACTTATCTTGCCCTAGTGGGGCTGTGGGTTTTTTGCCAAAAGGACATTTTCTTTAACAGCACAGCTGGAACTATTTTGTTTTCTGCCTCCACAAAGACTATGAACTTTTATGTTTATGTGTAAGCTGGTGTGTGGAATAAAACACATACAAAGATCAGCTAAAAACTCAGTGTACTGTCTCTTGTCTGTGTGAATAGAGCTGCCGCTGCTACTACCTAAAGAGTGACCCCCCCCACAATTGATAAACCCTCCGTCCAGCCAAAAGTGCTCGGTTTAGAGGGCCCAGTTCAGAGGATAAGGTCTATCAACCACTTTGCCTAAATTCTTGATATTATGGTCACTATAGTGACAACTACTCAAAGAATATTGATAAACCCTGCAATAGCAGGCCCGTATGATATAATATATTTATACATACTTTCCCAGATAGAGTGAAATTGCCTCTAACCCCCAACTGTTATGTGGAGTGAAACTGCAATGGACTTTGTGCTAAGTGTACAGTAGTAGTATTACTATTTATTTTTTGCTATATATTTTATAAAAACTTAGAGCATGAAGTGAAATTACTCACTTTTCCAAGAGAGATTGCTTGCCAATAATCCAACTCTATCCGCTTTCCTGGACTACCTTACATGCTGGCCACCCAACCACTAGGGGTCAGGTGGGAAAGTGTAACCAGGTAGCCACATGTCACTACTCCTGCAGGACTCCTGCCCATCAAGAGATTTTTTCGCTACCAGTTGGCTACTCAGCCTAATCAACACTGGCCATAGCCCCCAAGGCAAGCATCCCCACATTGTTGTAGTTGCAAGCCACAGGCACTGCGAGAACCATTGTATGTTGGAGTTGTCTGGAAACCTACTAGACATTCTAACAAAGGATTATTATATGTGGGCTCCATCTTCAGTAGCAGTGGATTGTCCTCTAAGCACGAGCTTAATCCATGACTAAATAAAGGCCAGTAAAATAGTCAGAATATGAAAATAGGCTGCTGACTCCAGTAACTATGGTATATCTATAGAAATACCATACAATGTGCTTATTTCTGAAAGCACTGCCCAGAAAAAGTACTGTATTCAGGCTTTTTCCAATTCCTGACTAAGCCCCACCACAGTCTCTGTATACTACAACTAAAGCTCTCTGTATCCTCTAATTAGTTGCAGTAGCAGCAGCTGGGATTTCAATATAATAGAGAGGGTCTCTGTTTTGGTCCCCAGGTTGACTTCCATGTTGCCACAGTGTGACTGACTGCTTTAAAACAGCAAATAAACAATAAGACACTAACCCTCCCAAAGCTAGCAATAGTGATTGGTGAATGTGTACTGCAGTTAATAACCTTATGTAAAAAAAGAGAGAGCTCTGCCTCATGTTCCATGATAAACTCACTGGGGGAACATTCCTATCACATTAGAACTAATTTGCCCTATGCACACAACCTGAATGACAGTGTGCAGCCACTACGGGGAATGACAGGGCAGCTGGAATGTTGTCCAAATAAATATATGGCTAACCTACAGACTCAATCATATATATAGAACTCACTGTTTATAAGGATATAATTTACGAGATATTATATTACAGAGAAAGCTCTGCCTCATGTTTCTACCTGCTCAGAAGATAAGGAAGTTAACTGCTTCTTCCCCTGACATCACATCCCTGTCTTACTCAGCCCCTAGGCTTGGCCATCTCCTGCTTCCTTCTTACCTAAACACAGCTACATGTGATTCTGCCCATCTCTGACCTAGACCAGTATAATTTGACTGCTGATCATTCGAATCCCTTGTCATGCAGCCCCTGCGCTTATAGCTCCAGGGCTTTCCTGTACCATTGTATGGAAGGACCACACCTACTGGCCAATTTCTTTCAATTCATTTCTTACAGCCAAGCCCAGATTAAGTAAAGTATTGTCTAAAAAAATTAATAAAAGGAGAGGAAGGCATTATTATTCGGTACGTTCATAAAGTACTACCATGGCCCCATCTTGAGTTTGCATTTAAGTTTTGAGTTTCATTGTGGGGCTAGGAAAAGTCCAAAGATGTACAACTAAGTTAAAAATAAAATAAACTCAATCTGAGATTTATTTAAATTTTACTCAAGAAAGGTTTTATTCATTTCTTAGATTTACACCATACTGTTAATAAAAGGTGCAGAACAGAGTCAGGCGCTTGGTATACTGTTAATAACTGAACAGCTTGTTACCATGTTACATATTGTGCATATTTACAGAGACATATCTTACCACTGACTTTAGGTACGGATTAACAGAACACTGATTAGAAGGAGAGTTTGTAAAGGTGTCTAAACAAAATGTTGGGGCCACCTCTCTTGGAGATGTAACCAATCATGATTGCCAGCTCCTCCTCCTCATCTTTTTGTAGCCCTCTTTTGATTAAAGCTAGCTTTAATGTGTTGCACATTGTTTTAAATAATTGGCACCAGACTAGGAAAGTTTGGGGGCTATGTTCTTCCAAATGAGGGTTATAAGCTATTGTTATATCATTGTATACTCACAAATTGTGTAAGATGCTGAAGGCCATCAACTTTGCATGTAGTTGCACCACAACTGTATTTTCCAATAACCAAAGCTTCAGCAGGAAAATAGTAGCTGCTATACAAGGTCGTGTCTTTAAGTTTTAAAAGGTACCTCTAATACTTAACATTTTACATAAATAAGGCTTTATTTACTAAATAGAGCAAATGCATACCCCCATGATTTTTGCCCACAATGCCCCTTGCTTTCAGGCATAGCATTGTTATTGCAACACAACTGGCATATAGTATTTTCCATATTCAGTAGTTAAGTTGTTTAGCAGATCATTTTTATTAAACTTGATAGCTAAAAAGTTCCAAATAATGGGGAGGCCATCTACCATAGACTCCATTTTATTAAAATAATTAAATTGTTTAATGATTTACTTTCTTTTCTTAAGTAAGAAGCGTACCATGTATCTGATCCCATCTGATATGTAAATAATCCTTACTGGAGGTAAAACAATCCTATTTGGCTGAATTAATGTTTAAATGATTTTTAGTTGACCTAACATATGGAGATCCAAATTATAGAACAATCCCTTAGCCTGAAAACCCCAGGTCCTGAACATTCTGGATAACAGGTACCAGTCCTGTACTGGTAAAATTGATTCATTCTCTTGAATCTAAATGAAGAATAATTTGCAGCAATGTGTTTACAAAGTGTATCTTTCTTACATATTCTGTCCCTTTAAATATACATTTATATATTAGGTTTGTGTCAGAAAATCCACAGCTGAATTTCCATTGCACTGCACTAACCTGGGTTATAATATAAAAAGGTTGCAAGATCATTTGAATTGCTGTCTGCACAGTTTTGAACAGATTTGATTAAGCAGATGTCCTGTCAATTTCCATAGAGTCACTTAAGACACAGTAAATTCTGAATTACCACAATGACTTTATAGAAAAAAAACTGCATAACATTCCATGTATCAATGACTAAGTCATTTACTTACAAGAACATCAAATCGATAGAGATGAAAATCATCATCTTTTCCAGGACTAAGATAAACACTGAAAAGTAAATAAACACAATGTCACAATTTTATCAAAATGTTTTCTTTTTACATTCTGGGTTCTTTCACGAAATGAGTTTGTATATTGTACAGTATATCCCTACACATGACATTCAGGTTTCTGTGTACGCATTGACTGATGGGATGCTTCAACACAGGTCCATTAATTGATTTGTAAATAATTACTGTCCCTTCATTGATTTAAGGTGGATGTTGTTAAAAGCATGGTCTGGACATAAATAATTACTGCAATGTTTAACCAAAAGCACATTTCATTTTTTAGGAGCTAAAATAATAAAAAGCAATGATGCTCACAATAACATTACTCTTAAATGATATGTACAGGTCACTGGCTTTCTACAATAACTTAAAACAGGAACTTGGATGAAGTGAATGAACAAAAAATAGTAAATGTATCATTGCTACTTTCATGTTGAAGCTAGGACAACACTAAGCTATAAATGAGTTTTAATCAGTGTCAAAGATTTACAGTTGGAATTCCTAGAAGGTGTATAGAAGGTATTTTGAAATGTAGTAGTTACAGGATATCCATAAACCTATTGTAACAATCTGTTACCTTGAATCCTATGGATAGGGATGGCGCGAACCGCGGAAAAAAAGTTCGCGAACATATTCGCGAACTTGCGACAAAATATGCGAACGTCGCGAACCCCATAGACTTCAATGGGAAGGCGAACTTTAAAAGCTAAAAAAGACATTTCTGGCCAGAAAAATTATTTTAAAGTTGTTTAAAGGGTGCAACAACCTGGACAGTGGCATGCCAGAGGGGGATCAAGGGCAAAAATGTATCTGAAAAATCCATTGTTGACACATCGCTGCGTTTTGTGCTGTAAAGGGAAAAAAGTCACTCAGGTGGTGGTTGTGGACACTGTAATATTATTGATATTTAGACAGAATGTGAACAAGCTCACACAGCTAGATGGCAGTTGTTTGAAGAACAGTAGATTACTAGCCAGTAAACTTACTTTCAACTATCCCTGAAATCACTAACAGCTCTCTCCCTACACTAGCTCTTCCAAGCACACACAGACAGAATGAAAAAACGCTGCAGGGCTTCGGTTTTTATAGGGAAGGGGAGTGGTCCAGGCAGGGGTGTGGGGGTGGTCCAGGAGGGAGATCTTCCTGATTGGCTGCCATGTATCTGCTGGTCTGGGGTGAGAGGGCAAAAAAAAGCGCAAACTATACGCGAACCCAAAATGGCGAACGTCGCGCGACGTTCGCGAATATTCTGCGAGTGCGAACAGCGGATGTTCGCGCGAACAAGTTCGCCGGCGAACAGTTCGCGCCATCCCTACCTATGGATAGCTTGGATCCCGAAGGAGAGCCACTGGTGCAAGGAAGACTGGTGGGCACGGATACTCCTTTACGGCTCCGGTCTTCACCGACGCCCTTTTGGGGCCCCGGGCTTTCTGCGGCGGAGAAGGCAAAGGAGCAGGGAATAGCCGAGATCAAGGTACCATCAAGGATTGAAACAGAAGCAAAGTCGAAACAGGCAAAAGAGTCGGTGCAGGCAGCAGAGGATCAGAGGTCAAAAAACAGGCCAGGAGTCGAAAACCAGGAATCAGATGTCAGGCAAGGCTTAAGCAGGAACTGTGGAAACAGAAGCCAGCTTGGGCAATGTGAGGAGGAAGACGAAGGTATTTAAGGGACCAGGAACCAATCAGGAGGCTGAGGACGGACAGACACATCAGGAACCAATAGGAAGCTAGGCGCACAAATTAGATGTCATAACACCTAAGTATACTGGTATAAAAAAAACCTACAACACCTGGTATTCCCAGGTGGTCTTCCATCCAGGTACTAACCAGGCTGACCCTGCTTAGCTTCCAAGATAGACATTTTCAAGGTGATGGGGCCTTAGGCCGTCCATTACGGCATGGGCGTCCGACTTGACGTGTGCCAGTATTTATGTGCCGACGTTTGACGGCAGGCATTACACCTATGTAAAGGCTCTGGTAAAGAGAAACACAACAATGGGTGGATAAAGGGATTGTTTGTCCTTGAGAAAGAGGGAAAGAAGAAGAACTGGTCATTTTAGAAGGAATAGAAGGAACAATAACGTTTGAGTTTTACTGTAAAAGATTTTGCCAGGCAATCTGCAAGATGTCTCGGAGTGTTTGTGTGTATGTTATTCATATTCTTTTCCCATCAAGACCCACCTGTTAAGCTTGTTTGCCACTGTACTACTTTGGATGAATAAGTACAGTCCAATTTAGGTCAACTAAGATGTTTCCAGCCTTTGCTTATTTATGGCTCAACTCTACCCCAGGTTTCTAACTTGATTAGTGAATTAGATTAACCGAGTAGGCTCAGCATCCTAGCATTCATATATGTCCAAAAAGTGTATCAGTGTCCTTGTCAAGCATTGAACTTACTCAGTAGTTATTTGCTGTTCACTGCATCATGCAAATGGGTAGGAAAACAAGGACAAGATACTGCAGACCTGACAGAAAAGTTTATAGGTTCTAATTTGTGAACCCCAAAAGACTAAAACTGGCTAAATATTTACAATTTGAATGCTGCATGTGGGTGTGCACAAATAGCCGCAGGCCTCTGTGCTCCGTTTTGGAGTCACCCCAACCAACCTCATACCACGAACATCATTTAGACAAGCAAGGTACAGACCAGCAGGAATCTCAGACTGTGTCGGACCTTGAATGTACCTTGAACGTCATTTAGACATGCAAGGTATGGAGCAGCATGGATCACAGAGTGTATTGGGCCCTGTGCTCAGCCAAGGCAGGTGCTAAGGACTGGGCTAACTTTAACGTCTGATGCTGTATTTGTCACATATTTTTCATCAGAGGGCACAGTGTAGGGGGTTGCAAGTAAAACCAATATACATTAATGTTTAAGTCTGAGTATACATCAGATTCCACCTCAAACAGCTGAAGCTGGTATGCTTCAAGTTTGATCTGATTATACAAGCCACAATATGTTTATTGGTACAATCCAACTTCTGTAAAGACAGTGGATACACATGCATGGTACCCAGTATCCTTTTGAATCTATTGGTAGGATGACACCTTCTCCTTCCATGTGAACTACTGGTTTCTGGTTGGCATTATTAAAGCAATGAATACAGTAAGAACTTCTACATCTCCTTATCTGTCTCTGGGTAATACAGATTAACTGACAAGTAAGTCAGGACCAGAGCTGGGCCAAGTCGGCCAGGTGCCGAGGTAACCCTGGCAGCCACCTTGCCACCTTCCATATGTGCACTCATTCATATGCTAACATCACATGCGTGCATGCACCTTCTTGGGTAGGACGTCAAGCCAAGGGCATCATAAAGAAATGTTCAGTATGGGGAAGAGGGCCTGGACTAGGAGTAAGTGGATGGAACAGGTACGTACCCAGTGCCCCTTCACTTTTGCGCCCTAGGCACTTGCATCTTCTGCCCACCTCTAGTTCCGGCCCTGCTCAAGCCCTTGAAGCAGAATATGTGTATATAAATTATTAGGCTGCCTTTCAGCACCTTTAGTTTGTTACATAAGAAAGTTCAACCCCTCCAAATAGAAACCAAGAGCACATACTATACATACACATACACATAAACCCCTCCATACACTGGGATAAAATATAAATATCAGCATCTATATTCATTAATGATAGATTTTAGTATCACAATAGCCTTGCATATTCTGTTTGTTCAATAAGTCATCTGAGCCACTCGGAAAGGCATTAGCAGAATCAGCCATCACAACATCCTCCGACAGTGCACACCCTCACTGTCCTCACTGTGACAAACCAACTACACTGCTTAAAATTCTTTTCCCCTAAACTCTTACTAAACTTGAAAATGGAATTAAAATTTTTTGAGATTAATAAACCCTGATGCTGCTAAAAGTCAGGATAAAAAGTACTCCATCTCAAACCTGCCAAGGTCATGTAGAAGTCAATGGCAGATTGGAAGCTATCTTAATCTGCGTTGGGTTTCCTACAATAATCCTACAATAAATTGGAGATTTCAGATGTCAAATCCAATGAAATCATTCAGATTTTTTCGAGTAAATTTATTGATAAATACAGCAAAAATGTGCACTGGAATTTGGTCAGTGGTTTTAAGAAAATAGTGAGATAATTCTGGATTTTAGTACATAACCCCCAAAATCTTTTTATTAGTCAGCATCTAGTACATGTAATCTCTACACGATAGGTCAAATTACTTATCTACCTAATGAGGAGAAGTATGTCACACCTATATTACATTGATAGAAGCTCCCAAAGGAGGTGAAGAGCCACAGTCTGCAAATGATCAGGTTCCTATTTTAATTATAAGCAGATCCTTTGTCTCTACTATAGATGCAGTCCCCGCACCACCTATTTAATAAGTATTAATAGTGTGTGTGGTGAGTTGTTAAAACATGGCAATTTTTTGCAACTTCTGCCTTTAATGATGCATTTTACACTTTTACTGCAAATATTTTCATATATAGTATGAATTGCTGTGTACATATGCAGACAGGCTTGGCAAGGAAGCATTGGCCTTAGTGCCGAGAATGGGGCAGATTCAGTAGAACCAAGGAGTGTACCAGTTGGGTATACAGTTCACTGGCTGTGGATAGGCACACAGTAATTTCAATTAGCCTCTATCACTGACACAAGCATTGACCTCTGCCCACAGGTGATATGTTAGTTATACCTCCTGAGTTTGCCATTTCTTTCAAGCACAACAAAATCCATTTGAGTGTAAATAACTGTGTGTTCATGCTCTTACAAGACGACAACCATCAGAAAACAGCTTTGCATATGCATATGTTTCTATTATGTTATTGGTATAGACACTTGCAGTATATGAGATATGGGGAAATAATTCAATTTCATGTATATTTTGTATATGCTGTGCCTTTCCTTGAAAGCCATTGAATGTAAAAAGAAGTCCTGAAACACACACTTTGGACAGTATATCCACAAATATATCTATATAGAGTGTATCTACTGTATATAACATTTCTTGTCACATGAATTAGTGGTACTGCAATTCCTTTGTCTTAAAGATGTCTTGCTTTTGGCTATATAGTATTTTTTTTTTAAAAATCATGTGAAATTTCACAAATGCAATTATCTTATAAATACACGTATGTGATAAATGATCCATCCCTGTATTGGTCTCTTTACAAAACATAGATCATATTTTGGGGATTAGATAGATAGATAGATAGATAGATAGATAAAATAACGATCCTTGTTCATATATGCTATATAACATGCTTGGGATGTGTAAATAAAATATAGATAAAATATAGATGTGTGAATAAATATAGATAAACTGAAAACGATAAAACTGAGTATCATTTACCTTTAAGACTTTATTTTGCATACTATGTTAAAATAATGAATAAGAAGACTTGCTACTAATGATAGCCACATTTTAATTGCCTGAATAACTCCAAGCACATGTTCTACTTAGTAAAGTATGATACAATCAGTCACAGAACTTGTGGTTAGTTCAGCACAATTCATTTGGCAAAATTTAGCCTGAAGGTTACAAATAAAGGAAGAGAGGGAATTTAGTCCAGCTGGCATATTACATTGAAAAGGAAACCTCTGAGGCAGTTTTTGGAGAACAGATCATTTTAGAAAATGCCTACAAATAAAATATGCATTGCCCTGAGCTGAAGGAAGAGAGAACTACATGTGTGTATATACTGTACCTTATATCTAAATATAATACATATGTTTATAATCTATCTAGATATATATATAGCTCCATAGATCATATACATATATATTGAGTTGACATTTTGCTACAGTATTTGAAAATAAAAGTAATGTAGAATAAAAGTGACTTTGTATAACGGAAAAAAAACCCCAATGTGAAATGAATCTGTTCCTCTTCTTTTGATAACAAATAGCAAATTCTTGCTCCAGATGGTATACAAAATAATTCATATATGACAAAGTTCAGCAAGTTTGCAGCAGCTGTTCTCATTCTGTTTCTGTTCTTTGGCCACCCACTTCAGTAGAATGTAGAGCCTTCAATCAAATTATTACTCTCTTGAGACTTTCAAGCAACATCAGAACATGTGTTTAATATGCACTTAGAAAATAGCTAGTCGAATATTAAATATTCGTACTAGTATGTTTGTAATGCAAATAGAAAGATTTTATTTTCCTTTATGAGTCTTTTCTGCTGAAATAATCCACTTCAAAATTACTTTTGTTAAAGAATACCTCTATGTTCTGTGTGTCCCTCTCTAATTATGACTTATTCTGGCAGATCTTATTGAGTGGATGAAATAAACTCTGTAGTGGTATTTCAGAATGAACTGCCAAGTTGAGTTTTGTATTGTCAGCAAAGCCTTTATTGTATTATTTACTTGTTTCAAATTGGTTGAAATGAATTGTTAAAATAACTGCAAAAACTGGATGTTCGCAATTTATTGTGGCGTTGTATTTAAAGGGGAAGTAGAACCCCTTATTCAACATAGGTTCAATGAAAAGGGCTTATGCAGAACATACTCTTTGTCTGTTGTTTTAATTATGAATAATCCGTTTTTGTTATTTATTGAATTGAATAAAGAAACCAAAACTACTCCATATCTGGTCCTTGCAAGGTAGATAATTAGATCACCAGTGCATTGATTATACACCTGCATAATCGACTCCTAAGAAGACATCGAGGGGCAAAGGGAGGGGTTATATTGTGTTAATATAATTATCTACCTCACACAACCCAGATATGGGGTAACTTTAATCACCCTGTGTGTCCTGTTTAGTTTAAAAAATATAAATTAATACAGATTTTTTCATTATGCAAAAAGTATTGTTGCTAATGTAAATGGCAATCAAGGTAGGTTTTAGTAGTTAGGGGGACTGTATGTCAGCTGGCATATGATTTTCAGCCTTGGGAATTGACAGAAAAGACCTGTAAAGAAACTGTCAAAATTAACTTTATTTGCTCTCTATTGACAGGCTACATAATCCAGATAATAATTGGGATGTAAGACAATTTGAAGTTCATTCTATTTCTCCTTAAGCATTCTTCCACCAAAAACTGGTTGCTAATTTTACTTTTATAATCAATCTTTGATTATGCCCTAATTTCAGAATTCCTAAATGTAATTTATGCATTGACTAATTATTCTGCTTTATCTAAACTGTTATATTGATTGGTATACTCCTAAATCAGTGTCAGTTGCCAACTTTTAATCACTCCTCCAGTGCCGAGCCTGGGGTGCCTGGTGCCAACACAAACAGATGCACCGGCAGACAGCTGAACTCACTTGACACTTTTCTGTGAGTTAACAATTGCCAGACTAGGGGTAGGCCCTGCACTGTTCAAAGAGCTCCTGCTTACATTCTCACACATTACTTCCTCTCTATCCTGACTGCAATCATTCTTCTGGTCCTACCTCCAGCAAATTATGCCAGAATCCTCAGATTTTTAATATACCCCTAAAAGACAAAAACTATTGGTTGAACCTACCACATGCTGTTAAAGTCCTTCTAAACATCATCATTTCTATCATTGTGAGTCCTTAAAGGAACAGTTCAGGGTAAAATTAAAAACTGGGTAAATAGAAAGGCTGTGCAAAATAAAAAATGTTTCTAATATAGTTAGTCAGGGAAAAATGCAAACTTTAAAGGCTGGAGTGACTGGGTGTCTAATATAATAGCCAGAATCCAACTTCCTGCTTTTCAGCTCCCTAAATCGGAGTTAGTCAGTGACTTGAAGGGGGACCACGTGGGAAATAACCGTTCAGTGGGTTTGTAATTGACCCTCAGCATTCAGCTCAGATTCAAAAGCAACAGTTATGACCCATGTGGCTCCCCTCAAGTCACTGATTGGTTACTGCCTGGTAACCAGGGTAACCAGTCAGTGTAAACCAAGAGAACTGAAAAGCAAGAAGTAGTGTTCTGTTAGGTTAGACTTACAATCACGCCAGCTGTTATACATTACATTTTTGGCTAACTAACTATATTGAAAACATTTTTTATTTTGCACAGCCTATCTATTTACCCAGTTTTTACATTTATAATGAACAATTCCTTTAACCTCACACCAAATCACACCTTCCTCACCTTTACAACTTTAAAGGTGAGCACATTCATTAAAACCCCAGTTTTCATGAGCAAGACCTTTATCCATTTTTTTATTTAATTTATTTACATATTTACATGATGGTTACAGCATTTTAAATGTGTTGGTACTTAAAGCAGACCTTGACCTTGCCCATTACTCACACAAAACATGTACCATGTACGTTTGCCCTCCAGGCTCTTCCTACACACTGAGAGGCAAATTTACTAAAATTCCCCAAAAATCCTACGACTATCAAATGCTTATCGAATAGTTTTAGGCTATCTTTTTGCTCGATATTCGATTTCTCAATGAAATTGTACGATCGAATACCGATCGTTCGATTTCACGGAAAAAAACACACTTTTTCCTTCCAGCCGCCGAAAAATTTGTACGATTCGAATGATCGAGGCGATTTAGCAGGATTTAGCAAAAGAAGCCTATCGGGGGGGGGGGGGTGTTTCATAGGCTTCTATTGTTATTCGGTAGGTTCAAAGTAGGCATTCGAAGGATTTAAAAATTTTAAATCCTTCGATCATTGAATGATTTAATATCCGATTATTCAATCTTCGATAATTCGGTATTCGATGATCGTAGAGGCCAAATTTTGCATATTCGAATATCCAAAAAAAATCGTACGATTGGAATTCAATCATATTAGATCCAACTTCGATCTCTTCACTTGAATTTTGTAAATTTGCCCCTGAGTGAATCTCGCCGTATTCTGGGCCTCTTGAGGACTACCAGAATAAGCAAGCAATATTTGCAGGGGAGGACTGCTTAGCCTATGGCTTTTACTCAATTTCTAAGTCTCTAAAGGTGGCCATACACGGAGAGATCCGCTCATTTGGCAATGTCGGTGGGCGACAACGATCGGCTCACAATGCAGGGGATACAGGCGTTTGGATCGCGGGATCCAACGGGATTTTTAATCCTGCCCGATCGACATCTGGCCGAGCACCAAGCACGTCGGAGGGCCCCACTCACGGGCCGATAAGTTGCGGACTCAGTCTGTAGGCAGCTATTATCGTCCCGTGTATGGCCACCTTTAATCAATTTCTCTCCCTGCTCCTTTGAGCAGCATACAGCACCATGAGAGTTCCTTTTACAGGCAAGTAGCTTTTCCTGCTTCCTGTCTCTTCCTTTCTAAACATGTTCATCAACCTTCCTATGAAAGTCTGCTCCAATATGTGAGTTGGATCAGTGGAATGAAGTGTCATGCCCACTTGTTCCTTCCATAGCACTCAACCTTTCAAGACCCAACAGAAAGAGAAACATATTGTCTGTCTAGTAACACTTTCCACCTTTTACAATATTCCTTTGGTCACTTGTTCACAATATTTTAAATGTGCAATATTTTGTTAACACTGAAAATTCTAATACTAATAAAGTAGATATACTAACTAGAATGTTTATCATATTTTTTAACATTAATGGAGAATATTTTATTTATTTGTACAAAGTATATAAGTTGATTTTGAAAATAATTCATTTTGCTTTATAATTAGATAGAATACATATTGAAAGTACCGAAGGGCAGACCAATCTAGATTTTTTAATCCAGTGTAGCCTCAGGTTATAAAGTAATGTTTTATAGCAGGTTGAATTAAACAGCCTATTTACACAAAGGAATATTGTATGTGTCTTGTTCATTTTCCAAAAAACAATGTGCTCATTCAGACATCACTGAATTCTGGAATCATCCCAAGCATCAAATATCAGACTTATAATATTGCTTTTGAAGAACCTGATGTTACATGATGTGAATACACAAACACCAGGAAGGTAAGTCTGAACTTCTCATTCTCCTTTATCCACTTCTACATAGACAGCAATGGTAGAAAGTATGTATTTTATGTATAAATAGTGGTAAGAACGTTAAAATAATCAAGCTTCACATTGTTTGGCAATAATGGAAGGAAAGGTGAGAGCAGCAAACATGGAGTAGGGGTGGGCAGAAGACAGGTACCTGCCCAACACCCCCTTTCATTGCGCCCTAGGCAGGTGCTTCTTCTGCCTACCCCTAGTTCCAGCCCTGAATGGAACAGAATTGCTTCACTGAAGGATAAAGATGATAAAGGGGATTTTTATAGCTAACCATAAAATATGAAATTTAACGGAACAGTGGGCCCAAGCTATGCCAAGTAAAACAACGCCAAAATCATAAACAAACTAGAGCTATGCTTCACTTGGGACCTAGGTATTATACCCGTAGGAGTCTTTTGGCATGCCTATATATATATATATATATATATATATATATATATATATATA
>CM044442.1:84136428-84169734 GCA_024363595.1 Xenopus borealis | reverse complement strand
TCTGACTGTGGAGCGGCACAAGTAAGCGTCCTCACTCGTTCATATCGCGCATGCGCCCCCAGGTATATTATTTTTAATATGCAGGTGGAGGCAAATCTAAAAAAAAGGGATCATCTATAAGCAAACTTTCAGCATACAAGTGAAATTTTGGGAACAAGTTGCCATGGTTTTTACCCATAATGCAGTTGTAGTTGAATTTGAAACCTTCATCCTTCACCACAATTCGATCGATCAAACGATTTTAACTATTTGATCAAATGTATTTTCTTCGATGAGAAAAAGTTAAAAAAAACCCTATGTGAATTTAGTAAATCTGCCCCCTGGAGTTTTGACTATTGCAATGCTCTCAGAAAGAATTGTGATGCTCAATATACCCCTTCTGTCTGTCATCACTTCTTATTTGAAAGAATGGTAAATGCTGTACCTTTGGTAGATGGCGGTGACAGATGAGAACCACATGGGAATGTCAATGCAACCTTTTCCGAGGCTTCACTCCAGGAATCTGCATAGGTAAATAGTTTCCTAATTATTTTAGTAAGCAATGAGAGGTGAAGTAGGGTGTTTTGAGCTCTCTGGTTATCCCTAAGAGATGATTGCCATTAATAATTGTTACATTCAAGAAAGTCTACAAACAGAAGTTATAAATAAGATTTTTATTTCAGCTAATGCAATTAGATCAGGGTGAAGAGTGCCTTGTGCAGGCATGTATTTGTAGGAAGGCTTAGGGCAGCAGGCTTCCTACTTGCCACTTTAATAGGTATTGGCACTGGGGAGTATGATAGTTTTCAAATCTCCTATCTCCTGTGTGCCATTAAATGCGTGCACATGCATGTGATGGCAGGTTGTGTATGTAATTGCTGACCTAGGGGTGTGTAACATTAAAATCTGGGCCGACATTTTGAATAGCTGTTCTCAAAAGTACATGAAATAGAGAGCTCCATTGATCTACACCCTGAACTGTTCAGTGCATTCTAATAGGCTTAAATGTTGCTGTTGTCTATACAGAAACATAATGACTTACAACACATCTGGAACCCCACCCCCAAAGGTGCCCTGGGCTGCCATATATTCTTAAAGCTCATCTTAAGTGAGATACAGTTGCAGAGGTTTGAAAACCTCATTAGATGAAGGCCTGCAATGGACAGTGGATGGAGTCCTTCCAAATTGGTCTAATAGGATTTCCATACCAGCCAAATTTAGCCCACCACCTGAGTATCCCAACCAGCAAAAACTTTGAAAGACTCTTTGACTCTTTGTACATTCGTTAGCTACCTTTAAAAATATTTTTTTTATATTCACTACAGTTACAGTGGTTTGCACTTGCAGGGGGCTTGCTGGTTCATGTATTTTTGTATTTTTGTATTACAAGCATCCATCTTAAGTAATCTAACAACTTTGTATTGATTGTTTTTTATTTGTACTGTATCTGTGCTGTTTAAAATACAGGTATGAGATCATTATACAGAAACCAGTAATCCAGAAAGCTCTGAATCATGGGAAAGCCAAATGTGATAAAATGCATAACATAAAAGGACATGTAGGAAATGGGAAGATTATTAAAAAATACATTGCTGAGTTAATTGCACTTTATTGGTGGAAATGTGATAAAATCAAATTGTCTGCAAATACTTTTATACCTCTGTATACACATCTCCTGTAATACAAATGTTAATCTGTGCTGTACATAAAAAAACATGCTGGAATAAAATAGCTGCACTGAAATTAGCGTTAAAAGATTTCCTTCTTAAAATTCCAGTTCAAACTCAAATGCACAGTTTCTTATTTTAAATGTGGTAATACTGCTATTCACTTCATCTCACTTAAACTAAAACATACTTGGAACATCTGGCAAGCTTGATAACTATTTCAGTAGTTCAAGTAACCGAAATCCAGGCCCTTCCCAAATGAGGTAAAGAAAAAAAAGGCCTAAATAAAAACACTGGAGTCCCAAAGTCTGAGGCTTTGACAGGCCCAGGGCATGGTGAGGTAAAGCAGTTCTAAGTAAAACATACCAGCTGATAAAGGAAAAAAACTGCCTGGAAAGAAATCTGAAAAAGCATGTTACATAAATATCACCACCTTTAAAACTGCCTGTAGTTCGAAAATACATTTATTGACAGATCTTTTTTTTTTACTTTCCATCCAATTTGACAAAATGTACAATAATTACATTAGGTAAATATTGATTCTTTTAGTAATTTATAATTTTGACGTCAAGTCAATTTAGGCAGCACAAGTGAAATATTCTCTCTTTCGAAGCCTGAAAGGAAGTTGATGCTAAGAATTCAAGCAAAGCAAAAGTGCATAATTAATTATCTGAATTGCCTCACCTCTGCTGAACTGATGATCTAGTAAATGAAGTCATGGGGCAGAGTCAGCATAGGCCATCAATTGGCTCAAAACTAGACATTTCATACTACTGAAGAAAGATGAGCAATAATGGGTGGAGATGCCTTAGTTCAATGGTGGTGCAGTACCCTGGTCTTCATTTAATTCACTCTACGAGCAGTAGAGTGTGGGGCATATTTAGTATGCGTAAACGAAATTCACCAGAAATCAATAAGGAAGTATTTTAGGAACAAACCCAGAGATAATTAGCTAAAGCTATACTTGGGCAGTGAACCCGGATCTCCGGCGTCTTTTTATATTTGAATTTGACGCCAAAGCCGAGAAGGGCCAGTCACGGCGCTGCGACATCATCACGCCGACGCCGCTACCCAGGACACGTCATTTACAAAATTCGTGCAGTGCATATTTTTCACAAAATGGTTGCATTGCCCGTGTTTTTTCCTGAACGCTAATATACTGTATTGCACTTCTCTGCTCATCTTTCCATTTTTTGGGCTACTTCGACTATAGAATATCCCAAAATTCGATTCAAATTGAAGAAATTTGAATATTCGAATTTTCTAATTTTGAAGTACTGGCCCGTTAAAAATCTTTAAAATTTGACTATTTGGCAGTTTGATCCAAACTAAGATATAACTAATCCTTACTGGAAGCAAAACCAGCCTATTGGGTTTATTTTAAGTTTACATAATGTTCTAGTAGACTTAAGGTATGAAGATCCAAATTACAGAAATATCTGTTAACCGAGCATTCTGGATAACAGGTCCCATACCTGTACTCTACCGCCTCCATGACCCAAAGGTCTATGCTGTCGATTACCTGGTGCAGGCATGGGACCCGTTATCTGGAAACCTGTTATCTAGAAAGCTCTGAATTGGGTAAAGACCATTTCGCATAGACTCAATTTTTTTGTCTCTCCAACATATGGTAAACCGCAGGGATACTTTATTAAATATATAACAAAGGAGATATTACAAGTATAACTCATTTTATGCCCCATTTTGCAACTGGCACAGTTCAACCAAGGGAAAGTCCCTGTTTTAGGGTTTCCCAAGAAATTTTGTATTGCTTTTTTTGAGGACCCTGCATCGGCTTTTATACGTGCATCTCTTTATTTTTACTCTCCATATTATAAAAAGCTGGCACACGTGGGGCATAAGTCTCCAAAAGTTTCCTAATTCCTAGTTTCCTAATAATTTTTCTTACACTATCACTTGCCGTAGGATATTTACTCACAAAGGCAAGTCTTGGGGAGTCTCTTTTCTATTTCTATTCTCTCAATTTGACTTTAGGTATATTATATAACTCCTACCTCTAGACATATAGCAGGATCTCAGGATACCCTCTCTGCATGAATCTTTTTTTCATTTCTTCCCTTAATAAAAATGTATTTTGTTGTTCTGTAATAATATATCTAACCCTCATGAACTGTGTTTTGGTCCCTTGCAATTGTTGATAATAGTAGTCCTGGAACATGAAGTTATTTTCTTTCAGGACAACATTTAACAATACAAGGAAAAATTCTTGTGTCCCGTGTGAATAAAAATCATTGGTAAGTAATATCTCTTGTATAGCATATATACCAGAATCATGCATTATGGATAGTGATAGGCGCATTTATTCGCCAGGGGCGAATTCCCGTGATTCGCCGCCAGCGAATAAATTGTGAAACGCCAACAAAATTTGCCTGCCGAAAAAAATTCACTGGCATTAAAACACGACGGGACGCGACTCATTTCGTGAATTTTTCGCCAATTCGCGAATTTCGCTTGAAATTCAATAATTTTTCGGCAAACCGAAGCGGGATAGATTTGCCCATCACTAATTATGGATGTATATAGGCTCTGAATATCCATAGTTACCAGAATAGTTTCATCTGATATTGTCACTACCAAGGACATGTAATGATGTGAAGTATCTTTTAAAAAAAAAGACTTAGGACAGATTCAAGAATAGGCAAATTTTTGCCAGCGACTGATTTGCACACCTTGCACCGCTTTCTCAGTATTACTTTGGCAATGTGAGAATTTCAAAGTGAAGATGTGCTAGCTAGTGATCTTACTCTTAGGTCTATTTGAATAGGGCAGGTACATTAAAGAGAAGGCTGAAATGAATACATTTGGTCATGCAGTGTGACAACAAGAGTAGGCATGCAGAAAGATAGGTGTATAGATAGTGATGGGCAAATTTATTCGCCAGGGGCGAATTCGCGCGATTTGCCGCTGGTGAATAAATTCGCGAATCACCAGCGAAATTTCGCTTAGCGAAAATTCAATAAAAAAAACGAGTCGCGCATCGTTTTTGACGCGACGCGCCGAAAACGACGCACGCGCGTCGGAAACGCGCCAAAGTTGACGCGACGCGCGTCAAAAGCATCCCGCGACTCGTTTCGCGAATTTTTCGCCAATTTTTCGGCATTTTCCGGCGATGCGAATCTCGGGAGATTCGCCCATCACTATGTATAGATACTGAGCAGTAATACAAAATGAAACAGTATGGACATGTATTCACAAGGGTACTACTTTTCAGCTAAACTAGAGGAATGAAACTTAAAGATTGCCTCTGTCCATCAGACATGTACAAACACATAGAGGTAGCCCCCCCCCCCCATCAAAAAAAGGCACATTTCCTATTTGGGATATAATTGCTGATGTTGTCACATGATTACTCCCATGAGGCAGAGCCTATGTAGAACAGACATCGAGACACTGTCAATTCTGCTTAAAAGGACATAAAAGTGATGTACAGAATATTAAAGTTGGCACCCAAGCTGATACAGTGGTGTCAGTGCATTTTTTCTTCACATTGACACATTGCTTTACACCTGAAATGTTGTGTATTAGATAAGGTAAAACCTCCAAAGAGAGATGATTATAGAAAAAAATGCTACAATGTGAAAGAAAGTGAATTAAAAAGCTTAATATGGGACAGAACAAGTTAACTGGATATGGCTTGTGGATTGAGTTGGCGGCCTATTGACCTCTATGGTGCCAGCTGAAAGCCCTGACCAACTGAAAATAGTTAATATACATAGAAGAACTTGTATCTTGAAGATGGCACTCGCTGATATACAAATACAAATCAGACTTGTGGAGGCCTATTTATTAAAGGTTGGATTTTAGTGGTTTGAGAGGCTTTTGAAACTGCGAGTAACCTCACATTTTCTAAAACCATGAAAATCATTTGATTCTCTAAAAGATCCAAATATTAAAAGCAGGAACAAATGAAATGCTGAACAATGCACTGAAAAATAGAAATTACTCCAAAAAACCTCTACAAATCTGAGTTTTTCGGATAATTCCTAGTGAAAAAAATACTAAAGCCTCTAAAAGTCCGAATTGATTAGACATGTTCCAATAGGATAAGGACCTCAACAAATTTCACTTGGCGAAGTGTGTCATTAGAGGTTTTTGTGGTTTTTACACTTATTACATCTAGATTTGTTAAGAGGATTTAGGAAATATAAAAAAACACAATTTTTTTGAGATTCATGGGGGAAAAAAATCGAAATTTCATTGTTGTTGAGTGGGCCCAATGATGTTACTGACACTTTTTGACTCCACTTTCAGTGACTGTGCGTGAGCAGAGATATTCTATGCATTTGATCTGCCGCCAGTTTGTTCACTAAGCATTTTAGAAACATGCAGCTTCTCTCAAATAAAAATCCCCAGAATCTCTGGCCTGACCTGAACAATTTCTTCCTTTACACAATAATATTTTGTACCTATTCCAGTTAAGCAGAGCCTACAGTAATTGTGGGAGTGTAGAGAGGGCATTATTCCTATAATTTCTGTCTCTTATCTAATGCATTTGTTAGATAATAATTGCAATAAAGGTACATACAGGTATTGGACTTGTTATCCAGAATGATTGGAACCTGGTTTTCCAGATAAAAGATCTTTCTATAATTTGGATCTCCATACTTCAAAAATCCCATTTAAATATTAAAGGAGTGTTTTGCCTCCTATATAAAATATCAGTTGGGAATGGGATCTGTTGGGTACTGTTTTATTATTACCGAGAAAATGGAAATATTGGGAGTTGGCCTTCCTGTAATTTGGAGCTTTCTGTATAACTGGATAGCAAGTATCAATTTTGCACCCCTTAGTATTCTAGCTCTTCCATTTTGGCAATTTGTAATTGAGGCATCTCACCATTTTAATCCCAGTTCATAGCCACTTATAATTTCATCATGCCCATAAAGTTGTTGCCGTTAACTGCCAAATTCATCCCTTTCAGATATGCATACTGTGTTGTACAAATCTATAAGCCTGTTCAAGCAGAGGATGGTATTATTGCTTGAAGCTTGCCCTTGCACTAAGGCTTTTAAACAAAACATCAAAAATCTTGGCATCCACTATACAGTACAGTTTCAAATTTCAGAGTTCCCCTTAGAATTTCCCTCCGCAATAAAATCCACAAGAGAACATTTTTATTACTTAGAAGAGAGCTGACTGCTTTTTTTTTAACAATGCTGCTTCACAACCTTGAGCTTATGATATAGAAAACAAATACACTGGGCTATTGTTTTAAAGGACATGTAAAGCCTACATTTTCCTACCCTGTATATAAGTTGGGCATATCTTCCGCAGCCAAACTGCATCATTTGTACTGCATTTACCCCCTCTGTTTGCCAGCGCCATCACATTTTCCTAAAACAAATAGCAGCTTTCACGTGGCGGCCATTTTCCCTCTGATACATTATCATCTGAAATAAGACACGTATGCTGTAAAGTCCATGTAATGCAGAATGCAGGTTTACACAGGCACAACATAATCTGATAAAAAAAAAGTTCTGCTGGGTTTGAGCACGGTAATTATTACGCTGAGCTCAGGAGAGGTGGTTAGGAGAAAAAATAGCATCAGACAGTTTCTGTGGGAACCAGTGATGCTCTCTCTTCATTGGCTGTTAGTCTGGAGGGTGTGTTATGTAATCTAAGCTGAGAGGAACTGAGCATGCTCACTGAGCCAAGAGCCAACGGAAATTCCTGAGGGAGGGGGCAGAGTGGTTTAGTGTTGTAGAAGGATTTGTAGCTGATTAAGGGGATACTGCAGCCTTACTGTTAACCTTTTAACAACCAGAGTGGCAGTTATCTAAAGATTTCAGAGACGCTGTTCATTGATTACATTTTTGTGAAAAGGGTTGACGTCCTTTAAAGAAGTTAATAGTCAAATTACTGTATAGTCTTCATCCAGTGGAAAACAGAGGAGAAAATAAACAGCAATATAATTTTCAGTTCCTGAGATCACAATGACAGAAGAACTGGCACTTTTTTATTTTGGAAAGAGACCAGACGGCTTGCATGAATGCCACCAAATGAATGTACCTCCTTTGACATAAATAATACAGCGTAGTGGGAACATGAATACAGCATCTATTCTGATATTGAAAATGTCATAACAAGCTTAGTCGATATTTGAAGTAATTGATGAAAAGGTAGGGGATGCTGATGAAATCACTCAGGGGCATGATGCAACTATGAAATGGGCTGTAAACATGATGCAACCACAAATAGCTTGGAACAGGTGAAGGAAGGAAAAACTCAACAAGTCTGATATTCATTATCCTTATATAGAAACCCATTGTCCAGAAAGCTCTGAGTTACAGTAAAGGCAATTGAAACTATAAAGTCCATTTTAAAGTGGACCCGTCATCCAGACACAAAAATCTGGATAATAAAAGTCCTTTTCAAATTAAATATGAAATCCAATTTCAAATTTTTATTAAAGGGGTGGTTCACCTTCAAATTAACTTTTAGTATAGTGTAGAAGGGCCAATTCTAAGAAACTTTTCAATTGGTCTTCATTATTTATTTTTCATAGTTTTTTTAATGATTTGCAATTTTCTTCTGTTTCTTTGCAGCTTTCAAATGGGGGTCACTGACACCATCTAAAAACAAATGCTCTGTAAGGCTACAGATGTATTGTTATTGCCACTTTTTATTACTTATTCTATTCAGTCCATCTCCTATTCATATTCCAGTCTCTTATTCAAATCAATGCAGGGTTGCTAGGGTAATTTGTTCCCTAGAAACCAAATTGCTGACACTGCAAACTAGAGAGCTGCTGAATAAAAAGCTAAATAACTCAAAAACCACAAACAATAAAAAATTAAAACCAATTGCAAATTGAATCAGAATATCACTCTCTACATTATACTAAAAGTTAACTTGAAGGTGAACAACCCCTTTAAAGCATTCATAGCTGTTTTAAGCTAATTTAAAAATCTCAGCTGTCATTAAAATATTGTCTGCCACTCCTCTATGCCTTAGGCATAGAGGCGGGGCAGATATTTACTTTCACTTTCCATTCAGGAGTCCTCTGCAAATAGAGGGTGGCACATTCTACAATTTTATAAAAATCCTGAAGGGACCATAGACTGTAGTAAGTGAATTATGTGACAGCTGGAGGGCCACCTAGTTATAATAATAACAAGGAGCGGCCCTCCATTGGTGAGTTTATATAGTCCCCGCAATGGGGATGCAGCAAAAGGACAATAAGCAAGTAATTTATAATACATATATAAAACAGCTCACGCACATAGAGGAATCGGTGCTAGCATTGGGACTGAATTTCTGTCCGGATAGGCCTACTCATATGTTTCAATTGGACATTGACTTATATAGTTTTTTTGTTCATTAAAGTGGACCCGTCACCCCAAAAAAATATTCAGAATCATATTTTTATCACATTAGTCAAGCAAAATGAACATTAATTACACTATATAAATGATTTTATTTTTGTTTCCTTCAGTCTGGGAATTCAAAATTATAGCAAGCAGGCAGGAGCCATTTTGTGGACACTGTTATTAAGGCAAGCATTGCATCATCTCAGAATCTTATTTGTGCACCAGAATGGGGGACCCGATGTCTATCCCCATGCCCTGACTACACAATTAAATTGGAGATCATATTATGTTGCAATTACTTCACTTTTCAGGAATGTTATTACCTCCAACTACGTGGAACCGTGATGTCATGCAACGTCACCCCATCATATTCCAATACCTTCAATGTCTAGGCACTAGATGCCACTGCTCCCCACGCATTCCCCCAGTTCTCTTAACCATTTAATTGTGTAGCCAGGACATGGGGATAGACATTGGGTCCCCATTCTGGTGCACAAATAAGATTCTGAGATGATGCAAGGCTTGCCTTAATAACAGTGTCCACAAAATGGCTCCTGCCCGCTTGCTGTAATTATGAATTCCCAGACTGAAGAAAACAAGATTAAAATAATTTATATAGTGTAATTAATGTTCATTTTGCTGTACTAATGTGATAAAATATGATTTTGAATTTTTTTGGGGTGACGGGTCCACTTTAAGCAAATCACATTTTTAAAAATAATTTCCTTTTCTCTGTAATATTAAAACAATACCTTGTACTAGATGGCAGCTAAACTACATGAATCCATATTTGTGGCATGACAATTCTACTGGGTTTGTTTCATGTTTAGATGGTTTTTAGGTATGGTAGTCCAAAATCCAGAACCTCCCTGGTCCCAGGCATTCTAAATAATAGGGCCCATACCTGCAGTAAAACAACGGGTATGGGGCCTGTTATCCAGAACACTATACATATACAGTGTATATACAGTATATATATAGCCATTCTACTGTAGACTCTAGCACACTGATCCCCAACCAGTAGCTCTTGAGCAACATGTTGCTCTTCTACCTCTTGGATGTTGCTCAGCAGGTGCTTGTTTTTGAATTCCAGACTTGGAAGCAAGTTTTAATTGCATAAAAACTAAGTATTGTAGGTTGCCAGTCCTCTTAGGGGCTACCAAATAGCCAATCACAGCCCTTATTTGACTCCCCAGGGGACTTTTTCATACTTGTTTTGCTCCCCAACTCTTTTTACATTTGAATGTGGCTCACGGGTAAAAAAAGGTTGGGGACCCCTGCTCAAGCATAATGTAATAAAATATGCAAAGTTTGCAACTTGATCTAGTATAAGCTTTGCAACTTTGCATTATCCCATAAGCTTTCATGAAAACTCCATTATTAGTATAGACTTGCAGGAACAGAAATGCAGTCAAATTCACATTGTTCAAATCTTCACCACCAAATTAAGCACAGTCCAACTTAGATAAACAATTATGCATTTCCCTTTTTAGCTGTAATAACAAAACAGTATTTTGTTACTGATGTCAACTAATCTAGCAGAAAGCTGTTTTAATTTTAATTTCAGATCAATTGTATTTTGTTAATAATGCTTAACTGTGTTTTGTGGCACTCACGGTTAAAGAAAAACCTTTATTTGGGAAAGCCCCAGTCCTAAGCATTCCAAAATTTTTTTTTTTTTAAATGTTAAAAGACTGTAACTAGAAGCAGGGTGTTTGCTGACTACAGAATCTATTAAATCCCTTATTTGTTGCAATATGTCCCTTTAAGCATTTCCCAAGCTGCTCATCTCACTTTGTCAGGGATTTAAGTTCATTTAAAAAGTATTTACTTTATTTGTATTAAAAATGGATTTATGACTTAGGAAAAGAATGACTGAAGGCTTGTTTCCGAGACTATACAAGGGAGCAATACGGCAACACTATCTAAGGCATTACCATAATCACTAATCACCACAATTACCACAAATCTTTCAATAATGTATGAAATACTGTTGTTTCACAAAGACAATTTTCACAGATGAGAGGATATTAAGATGGTTGGAATTTCCGTAAAGCATAAAAATACTATGAGCCTGAGGAAGAAGTAGTTAGTGAATGAGAGAACCTAATACATTCGCCATCTTATAGTAAAGTCAGAGAGAAGGGCCAGATCTAGGCTGGTCATAGATGACTCTAGGAGTAAGAGATAAGATAAGGACAGCTATTTCGGCAGTCCTTTATTTTGCTTTTTCTACATATAAGGGCTAGACCACACGGGAAGATTCAGGGAGATTAGTCGCCTGGCGACTAATTGCCACTTCTTTGAGGCGATTAATCTCCCTGAATTGCTTGCCCGTGTCTTGTGCCTGCGGCACTGCGTTTTCCTAAGTCACTGAAAATTGCCTCATGAGGCAATTTAGTGACTTAGAAAAACGCAGCGTCGCATGTGAATAGGCGCAGGCGATTCTTCATTGAAGCAGCTGGAAGGCAGGGGGAAGCGGTTCAGGGAGATAGTCGCGAGGCGATTAGTGAAATCTCCCCGAATCTTCTCGTCTGGACTAGCCCTTAAAAGAGAGTACCTTTAATTAAACTAGAAGAAATCCATGTTAAAGCAAAACAAGCCTATTGTTTTTTTTTCTTTTTGTTTTTTTACAGAGTGAAAAAAACACAAATGACATTAATAAAACTTAATTAAAACTATGTTAAAAAGTAGGTAAAGCAGAAACTCTGTTACATGGATTCTTGTTGAACAAGAAAACCCTTACATGAAAAACCCCAGGTTCCAAACATTTTGGATAATAGAGCTCACATTGGAATATTATAATTGATTTAAATGAATCATAATTTGTTTGATATATTTGCCTATTCATTGATACATGCACAAAAGAAAATATAGCTGGAAAAGCAAAATGGGTTGTTTCCACTGAACAACGGAGCTAGGTTCAGATTTCATGAGTTATGAAGAACGTGAAAAAATTTGCTCTTGCTGCCTGTTGAACCTTCTGTAATACATGGGTCCTATTATTTTATAAATTTTTATTTTTATAAATGGGTAATATTAATATAGAGAGCACTCCTTCAGGTCTGGATGTGCTTTGTACCTAGCACCCAATACAAAAGGTGCAGTCCTGCCCTTACCGTCATAGGGCACACAGTAAGTACAGGTCCCACAAGTGCGGCCTGCATCTGTAACCACTCCCCATCTTGCATTCCAAAATGGAGCACAGAAAATTGTTTAATCCCTAATGCATGAAAAAAGCATCAAATTACAAATTGCACCTGTCCTTTGCAAATTGCAAACTGTATTTCTTCTTGTAAATTACTTAGATATATCTTATTAGTATGGGAATCACATCACAGCATGGGTGTTGTTTTATTTAATCAGCATAAAAGAAATAATATGAAGCAGTAGTGAGAAAAGGAAACTCTGGACTTAATTGGTGGGTAAAGGCTGGTGTAGGGTTCCCTGAAGCTAAAGGGGCTACACACATCTCTGAACTAATCTCCATATACTCACCCAACCGCTTACTACGCACCTCTACTGACCTGCTACTCAACTCTTCTCTCTTTACCTCCTCACATGCTCGCAGTCAAGACTTTGCAAGGGCTGCACCCCTCCTCTGGAAATCTCTCCCACGGTCTGTCCGACTTTCTCCCAATCTTTCAGCTTTCAAGAAATCTCTTAAACCCCACGTTTTTAGAGAAGCCTACCCTCACTGTTAACTACCCAATGCAATACCGCTTACATTACTACATCTCTCACCCACTTTACTCTGATCTTGCCCACTCCCATACCTTGTGTATCATTTCCCTTCCCTTTAGATTGTAAGCTTTTTCTGTACAGGGCCTTCCTCACCTCCAGTACCGGTATTTATGGTGATGTAAGTAACTCCATTTAGTTGTATAATCACATTCACTTTACAGCGATATGAAATAAGTTGGCGTTATTGAAAAACATGTTAATAATAAATAATAATAATAATACACACACTAAGGCACTAAAGGGACTACAATATTGGCACTAACTGCTATAGTGGTATGATGAAAATGCTTTCTGTATGGTACTATAAGTAAATATGACTCACCTTCTGCTTTACAACACCCTATTACTATTTTTAAATTAAAAAGTAAAATAGAATGGATTTATAATTCTGAAGAATGTTCTGTTACTGTATATGTAATGTCCACTAACAATATATTATCATGGGTTGTTAAGGTATTTACATTTTGCACTGAAGTCAGAAAACGTGTTTATTTTCATCACAAAATTGCCTTATTAAAATAACCAAAAGGCTGAATCTTTTCAAACATCCATGAATAGTCCTCATTCTTTACTGCCTGATATGATTACAATGAATCCCTTCATCACTGACTTTTATAACTATTGTAAGCTATTATCTGATGGTAACCTAATTCCTCTCCTGTATTCTGGTTGGGCTTTTAAAAATGTCTATTTCTTGGCTCCGTGCAATTTCTCGTACATTCGTTTTAAAATGGAGAAAATGAGAAGAAAAGCTTTGCAGGTGCGATAAGTGCTTAAAAACTACATGATCAATGTTATAATATTTATGCTGAAATTCAATACTCGTGGTTTTCTGAAAATTGAGAATACTGTGTTTAATATTGCAATAACCTTCCAGGACCTAGAGGCATCTGACAGTTTTATATATTTTAGTACCACGTAAAATACTAAAGGAACACCATTGTAATTCAAAACTCATCTTCGAAGGTTTGTGTTTATGAGCTGAATCAAATTTTAAGCTTGAATTTCTCACAGTGCAGTTAAAACAATAATGAAATTGTGTCCTCATAAGTACCAGAGTAGGACAAGATGTAGCTTGGACATGGCCCAATAATTTGGAAGGTCAATAACTCAACTTAAGTAAAACCTTACATTTTCTCAGGAAAACCCAGGTTTTTCATTTGTGAGAAAACAATCTTCACAACAATGAAGACTCTGCATAGCATGGAAATTATATGTATATAAAACAGCACAGGCAGAATTAGAATACGTAGAAACAATTTAAGATACATATTGTAATGTGTTCCAGATACAGTACTAATGCCATCTAATCTAAAGAAGCAGGGAAAGTGGTTCTTGTTCTGTTGATGGTTTACAACAAGCATGATTTGTCCTAAATAGCACAGAATTGACAGAATAAGGCATGTATTATATCAAGTATGGAATAATACTTTAAAAACTGTTTCCAGGCAGTTTTGACCATGAAACAAAGGTGGAACTATGTGACCTTGTGAAAATTCAAACCATGTATAGGGTTATTAAAACCAGACATGCTTTTCATAGGCGGAGAACTGACTTAAGGTTATCTAGAAGAAGGAGCAAGATAGCAGTTATGGGTAACTTATATCCTTATATGTTACCAAAATCTGTAAGTCTCTGATACTTTAAATTCAAGGAAATCCTTTCTGTTGGGGTTTTTGTTGATGTTGCTTTAAAATCTCATTTAGGAATGGTATTATTACTATATTATTACCCATTGTCAGACTCTGCTGGATTCGAGCAAGGGACCTTTGGGTTTCTGGCTCAGTGCCTGGACCAATGAGCCAGGTGAGCAGTTGGTAGGCTTTTTTGTAATCTATTACCTGTCCTATGCTGCCCTAGTCCAGCAGTAGCCTGATTGGTGGGTTGGGGTCAACTAATCATGGCTGATCCTGCCCTATTTAAGGCCAGCCCTCCTCACCCGCAATGCCTGAGCATTGGCCTACTTGACCACGGTGGCTTGTCCCTAACTCAGGTCCTCCTGCTCCAGTCCTCTTGCTCCAGTCTACATGCTCATTCCCCATCCTGTTCGGATCTACAGTATGCCTGCTCTGTCCTGTTCTGCTCTGCATCTGTTCCATCCTGACAGACACTACACCCTTGTCACCGTTTTCCTGCCCTTTCCATGTCCCATGGGCAAGCTAGTTCTTGCCTGAAGGATTCACCTTTCTACCTCTGCCTCCACAACACCCCCTAACCTCATGCTTGACACTCATTTTGTTTGATTGAAGTTACAAATTGAGCAGTGGTTGGGATAATTTATTTTTCAACCCAGATTTTTTTGAAGATAGATTTCTATGGTTTTTTCAAATAGATTAATAAAAAAAAACTGTGCTGTTAGTGTGGCTAGAATTCTTTAGACATCCTTGTTATTACATCACTTATCGTTTTTCCCTGAAACTAAATTTATGAATGAAAACCCTGTGCAGAAGGATCCTGGACTCCAGGATTTGGTGCATCCGTAGTTTAAGTTATGGGGGGGAGCAGTTCACTGAGGATCAAGCTCTTTGTCACAGCAGCGGAGGAAAGCTTGCCCGGGGTGGGGGGCTCATTTCCCAGTTTTACGCACAAATGTGCCACAGTAAATATGGCCTCCTCGGACAAGGGTCACAGGACAATGGTTTTCTGGTTACCTGCTCCCACTTCTCCACCTATCATCCTTGCAGTAGACGGCCTGCATGGCAGGTTGGCAAGCATTCTGTGTGGTGTGTGTAGGCTATTGTTATTCTAAAACTGATATTTGCTAAAATGTAACAGTTTTATTAATGAAGCTGTGGCCTGTTACATCCCAACCTCTTTGTCCTCATTTTCTGTGGATGATAGGGGAATGGTTGAAGAAATGGTCAACTTGAAGATGCACAGAAATATGGAGAATATGTAGAAAAAAACTCTGTCGGTCACTGTGTGGAAGAAATGTCAGCAGAGTAAATGGAGTTATTTCCTATTGACAATACTAGTATAGCAAGGGGTTTTCCTAGCAAACCTGAAACATTTGGCAGTTGTGACTTTAAAAATAAATAACAGCTTTGCCCGTCATTTTATTGTAGAGTATTGGCTTAGATATCAAACATCCTATGTATAAGCTGTTTCAAATAAGGATATCTGTAGCCTTTTGCTGGTGTTTTGGATGTAATATGAGAATTCTTACCATTTCTAAAACATGCAATTTCTTTATATGCTGTAATTTCCTGTCAAGTAATCTCACTCTGATTAACTTTCATTCTCCTGCACTTTTTTCCTTTTCCCCTTCCTGAGAATGGATATAAAATGCTGATTATAATTGGCTGTTATGTGTGCTTTCTTCCCCCTCCTTTTTTATTTCTCCTTTCTCTGCAGTTGTCAAAGCAGCACTTGGATTTGAACTGTTTCTGTGCAAAGTAAAAAAAAAAAAAAAAAACATCGGACAGAAAGGAAGCAAATCACACAGCAAGAATTCAAATCCAGGAGAGTTTATTGGATGAGTCTGTTGCCAGAATGAAGCCAGAGGATTAGCTGATGCTGCTGATTCTAATGCCTGCTTGTGGCAGTTTCTCCCTCACAACACTGCAAAAAAGCTATTGTTAGGTTACATGCTCTGAGAGAATTGAAAACTTCTTCCAGCCTGCTATGGTAACAGGGATGAAGAGAAGATTTTTTTTTTAGTTGCTTCTTATGAATCTGTTAATCTGAAATTAATATTATAAGACAATAATCCCATTTATAGAAAAAATAGAAACATTTTATTATGTTTATTTAAATCTGAAAAGTGCCAAAGCAAGTGGAACCCGCCCTCCTGTTTTCATACTGAAAAATGAACCTATGGCATTGGCTAGCCCTTCTGTGTTTCCTGGGGGAAACACCAAACAACACACTGCACTTTATGTAAGTTTTAAGTATACCAGTTGTTTTTCTCTCATGAAGATTATCCTCTGTATTTAGCTATGGTGACTGCAATTGGGCAGAAATACACCAGTTAAAACTTGCGTTGCTGTACAGTGGGATAATTACAAATTCAAGTTTAAATGCTAGTGGGAATATACTCATAACATATTGTACCTTGCTATTCAGACCTTTCAATGGTGCTCTCATTTTTGCTGAATAGTAAATTACTTTGAAAAGTTGTTCTCTGTGATCATTCTTTTAAACACTGAAAATATTTTTTTTTTTATGTAGTCAACAAGGAAACAAAGCAGTACACTGGCTGGGACCTTCGCCAGTGAGAAGTTTTTTTGCAAAAAATTGGCAGTTGGCCATGCATGCCTTTATTTGGAACCCCCCTCTGGGTGTTCAAAAACTGGACAACATTTGGAGGTGTGAATATGTGGATATATTGCACCACTAGCACTAGTGCAATTTAACATTCAACATTTAAAATAAGAAGGTACATAGGAAAGAGGAAAACAAAGAGAAGATAATTCCCAATACCTTTTGGAATTGACTACAGGCTTTTCATATAGAGAATTGCTATGAACTGTTTTGCTATATGAGAGGCATCCTGGGTTAATGGAAGCTTAGCTATGATATCTATGATGAGATAATCTGTATTTGTCTGGAGTTGAATTGGAACAATAAGCACATGATTCTCTGGATGCACCTTATAAATAACAAAGGATACCAGGGATGCTTGATAGAAGGCAACAGGGACACAAATCTCCATGGGGCTCCACATAGGCCTTTCAGAAGCACATAAAAAGGTGGTTAATTTATGACAGTCAGTGTAAGTGGGGATCATCATGCCAATTGAGGCATTAACTTTCCCCAAATACAGGTAACAACCTTTAAAGCAGGTGCTTCAAAAGGGTGAGGGAACCGGAACCAGATCTAAGGATCCTGAGCTAAATTGCTACTAGCCTTACAATCGCCATAAGTACTTAAAAATTCAACATGATAGGGTTATGTATCAATGTTCCAATGTTTTGCCACAATTTGAATTTTCTGGCACAAAAACTCATGATTCAGATTATAATTTAAAAATCTTGAAATTCATTTTTTCACAATTGTATATAGCAAAGGGTTTTATGTTAGGATCTTTTAATGAAACAACAAGCTTTTTTAAATTGTGAGTTTATGCAAAGTACAAAAAAACTCAAACAATTAGATTTTTATAAATAACCCCATATGGCTTATTTATATTTTAAATTGCCCAAATTCTGCCATTAAACACAGACCTTTATTTTTTATGCTAGTTTCAAACACTAAACAGACTAGTGTACATGACCCAAAAGATAAAAACTGAAAAAAAATTATTTCTGATGTACAGATGCAGTCACTTTGGATTGTAAGTTTAATGCGTCGTGACTTAACTCATCTATCTCATTTATCTCACTTAGCACAGAATATTGTGTCACAGCATCCCATCCAATTAAAGAGTTCACCATTGAAAACAATGGGGCTTTGGTATGCTAATGAAAAGGTTAAATGCATTAAATGAGTTAAGATAACTTTAGATAACACAGTTTCTTCAATTAGCCCTGAGTCACGACGCATTTAACTTACAAATCCAAGTGACTATCTGTAAGAGTATCTTGGAAATTTGAGATAATGCACATAAATCCGTCAAAAACTTCCAATACTTCAAAACTTTCTTTTAAATTCGAAATTTAAATTCTAAACTTACTTTGATGCTTTAATGTGCTTTATATAGCTCTGGATTTGGCAGTGGTTTTGACCAACTGGTATTGCATGGGTTATGAAAAGTTTCTGTTTTCGTTTTTTACTAAGACCTAATAAGACCTAATTATGCCTAGAATGCAACAGACCTACTATATTTGTACTTAATGGGAATAACATTTTTACTTGGTTTTAACCCCTCAAATACCCCTCTTTATGTGTGTGTACAGAAAGATAGATGAATTTATAATGAATTTCAATGGGTACATTTACCTGAATTTAAGTAATGTTTTCTTGGATTTTACATCAAAATGTTGTCCTGATGTACCCAAAAACTGCTTATGTCATCTATGAATGTTATTTGTGAAATAAAGAGGTTTAAAATACTATCCAAATGTAATTTTTGCCTTGTTTCTGCCTGTAAATAGTCAATTACAATTAGTTTGTCCCTCATAATTCCTGCACCAATCACGTATTGCTTAAGGTTATATATGTAACTGAGAGAGAGGCCTTGCACATACCCCTAGGCTAGGGGCACATTTACTAAGGGTCCAAATGAATTTTCAAATAAAATTCGAATTCTGAAGTAATTTTGGGCTACTTTGTCTATCGAATAGCCCAAAATTCGATTCAAATTGAAAGCCACCATTTCACGATCTGTGTGCTGCCTCAGAGATCACTTGACCAGAAATACGGGGCAGATTTATCAATGGTCAAATTTCGAAGTGAAAAGACTTTGAAATTTGACCAATGAATTTTGTTAAGTTTTCTTCGTGTTAAGTGTTGTTTTGTTAGTGTTTTTCGATCGAAAAGGTACAAATCGTTTGATTGACTCGTTCGATTTGAACGATTTGAAAGATTTTCACCAAAAAAATTAGATTTTCAAAAACACTCCTAACAGGTTCTAGGAGGTCCCCCATAGGCCAAAACGGCAATTCGGCAGGTTTAAGGTGGCTAAGGGTCGAATTAGAATTTTTTAAAGAGACAATATTTCTATTTTCGAATGGTCAAATTTTTCAATTTGAATAGAATTTTGGCCTATTCTAAAGTCGAAGTACCCAAAAATTGCTTAAAATTTTTTACTTTGAATTTTCACTTCAACCCTTGATAGATGTGCCACCAACTGTAACAGGAAGAAGTGTGGAAGCAAAAGACAGAACTCTCTCTGTTAATTGGCTCATGTGACCTAACAGGTATAGTTTGTTTGGTATGCATGTGTGCACCGCTGAATCATACATCGTATCATAGGAGGCTGTCCTTATTTTTTAAAATGCCAATTTTCTATTTTCTATTATACTAAAAAGTATATTTTTATGAAAATGGTTTATTTACAAGAATTAAGGTTTTACATAAGAGTTGTTTTATGCAATATCTTTTTATAGAGTCCAACATTGTTTGTTTCTGTACATAAACAAATCCAAATTCTTTTCATTAACAGAGCACGACAAAACAATCCTGTAAATGTGCATAAATAGTGTATGGGGCTGATATACTAAATACCCTTTTTAATTTGACCAGCTAAGTGGGCCTAGTTAAGTTCTGGACAGATAACAACTGGCATAGTTGGTAAATGGGTGTAATGAAGACTCACCCTGGTGGTCTAGCGGGGGGGCAGCAGGGACGCCTGCTACCCCCACGACGGAGACGTCCGTCTGTTCCCTTGCCGCGCCAGTAACTAAGGCGCGCGCGGCGCGCACTTCCGGGTTTTGGTGGCGCATGCGCGCTGGCGTGATGACGTCAGCGCGCAATGGCGCGAGATTCAAAAAGTTTAAAAGGCCAGTTCGGCTCTTTTCAAATCGCCCGTTATAGGTTTCTGTTCCTGGTGCCTTTGCTTGTTTCCTGGTTACTATTTGTTCTGATTCCTGTGTTTGACCCCCGCCTGGCTTTGACTACTCCTGACCTCTGTATCCTGATCCGTGCCTGTTATCCGACTACCGATTCTGATTGATTACCTGGTTTTGACCCTTTTGCCTGACTGACTACGCATACTATCCGCCTGCCTCGACCCAGCCTGTCCTCGATTACGATTTACGTCTCACGCCTCTGTACTTCGACCTTCTGCTCAAAGACTTTTGCTACAGTTGTGCCCCTTTGCCTGCTCAGAACCTCTTGTCTTGCACCTCTCGTTTTAAGACCTGGCGGCATCCGATTAGCCAAGGGCTCCTCCCGAGGTGAAAGGCGGCTGTTATAGGCAGAAGTACGAGCCGAGACCAGGGTGCTTGACACTGGTTCTGAGTTTAGGGTGCCAACCGTTACAATGAGATTCCTTTCCTGTGTTGGAGTATGACCTTTATAGTTCAGTAGAGTGGCCATAAGATGGCATTGTGTTAAAGTATATAAGCTGGAGCAGCCATGTGTTCTTTGTCCATTTTGAGTGGCCCCAATAGGTGTATTCAGGCCTAGCAAGTGGTAGGATATACTCTGTCATAGATCACTTTGGGAGTGATAGATACAGTAGTTTAGGGTCAGCTATTGAGCAGTCCTAAGATCCTCCAAGGAGCTTTGAAGGATAAGACTCACTGGGTGCATTATTACCCAGAAGTAGGGACTAAGCATAGAAGTTTAGGGACTAGGTAGTTAACTAGTTTTCCTTGAAGAGCTGGGATGACCCTCTCTTATTGAGTTAGCCCATGGTTCTATGTTTGGACCTGTGGGATGTATGTGAAGGTTCACACCTGAGAGAGTGTTTCATCCAGGGCAATTATTGGTAATGTTTTGGGTAGTTACACTAGCATACAACATCCTGCAGGGAACTCATTTATGAGCAAATCAAAAACAAACAGAATTTAGTCATTTGATTTTGTGAACCTCATTACTTGAAATTAAGAGCAATGCCTGTAGCTTAGACAAAATTTACAATTGCTAAAACTATTACAGCTGAAATAACTATATTGATTGTAGGGAGTAATGCATCGTTTTACATATCATTTTTTTTTTAGGTATCATGTTTATTATCTGTACAGTAACTAGGTATTACTACAGTATTTTATGTTTTTTAATTTATATTTTCCAGGCTGTAGGACTTCTAGGTTAGTATAAATGTCTCTCTTAAGCAATGTGTTCTCATATTCACCAAGATTGTTGGATACAGGCCCAATCAAGTTATTTCTTGCATCCGGAATATAATGCCACTTTAATAAGACCCACAAAATGAGTGTGAACATTGATATTTCTCAGCAATATACTGAATGCTTAACGTGGTCCAATGCCCAGAACAACTTTCAGCTCCTCTCCTTACTCCTTAGTACAGCTCCTCTCTACATAAATGGTTAAAACTACTATTACAGGAATTCACAAAAAGGATAGATTAAACCCATCTAATTAAGCCACATAAATTGTTGATACAGTTAGTCTGTTAGTTGTAAGGCGTTAGTTGTAAGGAGCAGTTAGTTAGTTGTAAGGAGAACCAGACCCTTAATTATCAAAACCCTTACCCCCATCCTATACTGACCCCCTCCCAGCTCCCCCCAGCCAAGTTGTTACCCTTGGTAAATGCCCCTAACTCTTTTCCTACCCCTCAGTGAAGATTCAGGGCAATCTTCGCGTAGAGATTGGCGTACCAGCACATGCGCAGTTGGAGCAATCTTCTGGATCGCAACAACTGTGCATGTCCTGAAAGTGACAGAAATTGCCGAAGCACCAGAAGATTACAGAAGAGAAGAAGATGGCACCTGTGAACTCCAATGCCGTGAATTTGTACTGAGGGGTAGATAAAGAGTTAGGGGAATTTACCAAGGGTAAAAGCTAAGCTGGAGGGGGAGCAGGGGGGGGTTGTAGAGTAGGGGGTGGGTTTTTTTTATTAAGGGTTTGGTTCTCCTTTAAGTACTGTATACTAGAAAACCATGTAAACATTCAGGGGCAGATTTATCAAAGGTTGAAGTGAAAATTCCAATTAAAAAAATTCCAATTTCAAAGTAATTGTTGGGTATTTTGACTATCAAATAGGCCAAAATTTAATTCGAATTGAAAAAAAATTTGATTCGAACTTAAAAATTTGACCATTCAAAAATAGAAGTACTGTCTATTTAAAAAAATTTAAGTTGACCCTTTGCCACCTTAAACCTGCTGAATTGCTGTTTTAGCCTAAGGGGGACATCCTTTTTAAGGAATGTTTTTGAAATTTTTTGAAAATCTAATTTTTTTTGGTGAAAATCGTACGAATTGAACGTTTTGAATGATTTTAATTTGATCGAAAACGGACCTATTCAATCGAAAATGGTCTTTTTGCGATCAAAAAAACACTTTCAAAAAAATTTGATGGTCACATTTTTTTCACTTCAAAATTCGACCCCTGATAAATCTGCCCTTAAATATTCAAAATAGTCTGATTTTGCTTCCAATAAGGATTCATTTCATCTCGGTTTGGATCAAGGACAAGGTACTGTTTTATTATTACAGAGGAAAAGGAATCTTTTTTTTTTTTTTTAAATTGGGTTATTTTTATTATAATGGAGTATATGGGAGACATTCATTCCATAATACGGAACTTTCTGGATAATGAATGGCTTTCCAGATAACAGATTCCACACCTGTATACACAATCAATAAAATTGTGCTTGATAAGTGTAGTGAAAGTATAAGGTGCAATGTACATGCTAAAGGATAGGGATGAGAATAAAAGGCATTTATGTTTGCTTCTGTTTTGCATACATTATTGTTTCTTACTTCATAATCTTCCTACACCAATTCCAGAAACCATCATTTAACTGTTCAAAATGCTGAATAGTCTATAAGTATAATAATACTAAATTGGAGGTGATTAATGGGATTCATGGCAGAAATCAACATATTAATCAGTAGGACCCAAGTGACTGATGCAAAGCCTATGGAGCCGTCAAAACAGTTTTATTAACCTTTCACCAAAATGTGAGAGATTACACTGCCACTAGCAGCTCACAGTTAAATGAATATTATAATACTTACAGTATGTGTGTGTGACGTCTGCACAAGTTTTTTCTCCTCCTAAATGTATTTTTGCCATCTCACAGAATGTACAGTAAAGCAATTTACAGTATAGCTCCAAGACAGGTTTGACTGAACAGAAGTTCAACTTAGGATACAGAAAGTGAGAGACAGCACTGGAACATGTACATTTCCACACAGGGATATATCCTCAAGTGCACTCAGGCAGACTGACTTCATTAGTCAGTGATGTTGGAAAATATAATAATTTAAATGCCTGTTTGACAGAAATCTGAAAAGGACCATGTCCTCAGATGCTCCCTAGTTCCATACTCATTATCACTTATAGGAGAGGTCATAGTTAAACTAAGAAGGTGTGGGGGAAGGGAGTGTTCTGCATACCTTTTTGTCAGATAAATTATTAAATTTCAGCCATGGCCTGGGATTTTGTTTTCTGAATAGAACCATACATGTTCCTTAGAGCTGACCAATATAATACTTCTACTTCATATAAACAATGGAATTGTTTTATAAGACACACATAAAGCAAGTGTTAAATTTAAACTAAAAATAACACATCAAGAGGACATTTCAAAAATACCTTTTGTTTAGCTCTCATAATACATACAAAATGTTTAGCATGGCTCTCAGTGATCAAAGTAGATCAACATTATATACATTTTGGGGGTTATTTACAAATTTTTCTGGTCTGGGTTATTTGGGCAAAAACATTTCTAAAAATTGTTTTACACCCCGAGGCTGTGAAAAGACCTGAAACATCTGAAAATCCACATCTCCAACCTGTTGAGGTAATGTGGAAGTCAATGGCAGATGTCCCAATATTGTGGTCTGCGCTGGGGTTAGAATGATAATCTTTGTGGTTTTCTGGCAATAACCAGGAAAAATAATTCAGATTTTCTGATTTTGGTGAAAAGTCAGATTTGTGTACAATTTAGGTTTTTACTCGGTTTTATCGAGTTTTTCTCCAGTCCAATTAATTCGAGTTATTTTAATGATAAATGAGGCAAAATCAAAATCACGGATGGGACTTTGGTTGAGCTTTGTTTAATAAAAAATTAGGTAAATTCAAATTTTAGTAAATAACCCCCTTTATGTGGTTTTTAGTATGCTTAAAAGAAAATGCCTAATATGGAAAATGAATTGGTTGATATGTAAGTTCAATTCTTAGACTCTCCTTGTTCATGACCCCATTTTTGTATGTATGTGTATAGATTAAAAAAAAAAAAAAAAAAATATATATATATATATATATATATATATAAAGTTACAGTACCACACAAGTGGGATTACTTGTGAAAAAAATCAACATTTATTGAAATTTCTATATGTGCTT
The DNA here is from genome assembly GCA_024363595.1 of Xenopus borealis. Lineage (NCBI taxonomy): Eukaryota > Metazoa > Chordata > Amphibia > Anura > Pipidae > Xenopus > Xenopus borealis. The sequence goes on along the minus strand of CM044442.1, from coordinate 84,145,150 downwards.
CTCCATGTTTTTTTTATACATATATATATATATGTGTGTGTATATATATGTATATTGCTGCTGTGTAAGCCATGGTCCATGACTTGTTTCAGCTTGAATAGAACCATATATTTTCCTTAGTGCTGACCAAAATGTGTCTTCTTATAAATAGGTTTGTTTTGATTGTTTGTCCACTCTGACATCTTAATACCAACATATCAATAAACACAAAGGGGGTTATTTATCAAGCTCCAATTTTATCTCTAAACTTTCTTTTTCAAACTCTGAGCAAATCCGTGCAGGTTTTTGAGTATTACTTATTAAAATTTCCAAAAAATTTTGTTTGCGGGAAAAGCTCAGATTTTCACCTGAGAGCTCAGAAAACATTGTGGAATTGCCCTAAAATTTTACTTTTCTCATTGATTTATATGGAACCACAGCAGATTTGAGATGCTGTATTTTCATATTCTGACTTTTTCTCCCTTGGGTTTAATAAATTCCCAAAAAAACACAATTTTCGAATTCAGAGTTTGATAAATAACCCCCAAAATGTTAAATTACTCTTGTGCATTACAGTTTCAGCCAGAAGTGTCTTTTGAAGCACATGTACATATTTACTATGCAGGAAAAGGTTTAATTAGTTTAAAATCCTTGTATGAGGTAGAATTACTAATACGTATTATCAAAAGTAAAAAAGAACAGAAGGTAATGACCCCCACTTGGATCTAAGGCTAAAATTATATCAATTGTATATAGAAGTTACTTTATTATTTAAAAAGTAAAAAAAGTCCTTTTTAAATAATAAAGTAACTTCTATATACAATTGATATAATTTTAGCCTTAGATCCAAGTGGGGGTCATTACCTTCTGTTCTTTTTTACTTTTGAGCACATGTACATATGAAACATATATGCAGTGTGAAAAATAAGGTCTTAAAACTGGCATCATATTTGTGTGTGTGTCAGCAAAACTAACCCAGCTTTTAATCAACATTCGGCTTTTACATATCATTTTTTGCTTCATTCATTAAATCAAACAGCTGATTAGTGGCTACGGGCTATTGGACTAACAAAACTAGTTCTTCATGTATGACTTTTTATGTAGAATGCCTAGAAAAAGGGCATTTTTGTGGCATCTTTATATTATGTAGGGCTATCCAACCTATGATCTTCAGTACTTCAAGACTTATTCTGATCTGATCTGGTCATCATAACTGGTTTGGCTTTTAACACACAACTACCGTACCTTTCCTGCAGATTTATCCTTGGTAGAGCACTTCACTAATTGTCTCATAACAATCTCTTTGCTTATGCCCTGTTTAGAAGACACTAATGCTGGCCGTACATGGGCAGATAAAGCTGCCGATATCGGTCATTTAGACAGATGTGACAGCTTATCTCCCCGTGTATGGGGCCTCCGATGGGTCTTCCCAACAGATATCTGGACACAATTTCGATCGGGAAGGTTGGATTTTCTTCCTACTGACCTGTCGGAAGTCCACTGCGCTTGTCATAATCCAATTGTTGGGCTGTAGGGCCAAACATCCGGATTACCCCGATATAGCCCTGCCAGTTAGTGGCATATCGAGGAAAGTTACGCTCGTTTGGCGATGTTGCCAAATGAGTGGGCCAGCTTAAGCAATGTTGATAACAACAATATACATTTAGGTATGCTATTTGAGAGAAATTATTGACGATCCTTCATTTCCCACATCCATACTCACAAAATCTTGCTACCTGCAATTTAGGAACCCTTTCTGTTTTAAACCCTTCTTCACATAAAAAAACTAAATTCTCATCAATACTAAAATCATAACCATGTAGGCTACTATTGACATATTTAAAGCCCTTCATTCCTCTGCTCCTCACTACATTTCTTCACTTGTCTTGCAATATGTTCCTGGTCGTCTTCTTTGCTCCGAGCTCAGGCTCAGAGCTGCCTTCTCTTCACACCATCCACTACCACCTCTTGTCTCAAACCCTTCTATCTTGCTGATCCTTACCTCTGGAATTCCATCCCAGAATTTCACTGTTAGGAACCCTCTCTCAATCTCTACCTTCTGATACACTAGAAAACTAGCCTAGTCCTGGGCTATACCTTACCTTTGTGCACTTTTAATTTCCAATTTGTGCCTGTACTGTATGTTAACCTCCCATTCACTTAGACTGTAAGCTTAACAGGGCAGAGACCTCTTGCCACTATGACTCTTACCACATAGTACTTAAGCTCTTTGTACTGATATGACTCTGTATATATTTATGATGTGATTTGTCTTTCCCATGTACATATACATATATACCTATCGTATGTTAGCACAGTGGCTCATTAACAGTGTTTTGCAAATAAAGTTATGCATACATATATACATACACTGCTTTGTGAACTTTCCCCGTCTGTAATAAACCTCCTTCAATCCATTATTGTAAGGGATACTCACTTCCCGGCGAGCTCCGGCGTTGTGTCCCCCCGCGCCATCGGATCCAAGATGGAGGCATCCACTGGATCCATGTGGGCAGCAGGGACATCTGCGTCGGGTTGTACACAATGGCGTCAGATTCAATGCAACTGCATTAGAACGGACGCAGCATCATGACATCAGCATGCTTAGGTTTTGGAGCCAGACGATGTCTATTTAAAGCCCAGTACACTGCAGTCAGTGCCCTAATATAGGTTCCACTCCGTGTGTTGCTGGGTGCTTATTCTTCTGACTCCTGTGTTTGACTCCGGCCTGTATACTCATCACCGAACCTTCTCCGGCCTGCATTGACCTGTTTGCCTGGACTTGACCATTCTTTTGCCTAATCCTTATCTGATACCTCAAACTGTGTTTGAACCGGTGCTTCCTCCTTGGTCTGCAACCTCTGGCTGTGCATTCGGGCCCTTTCAATCATGAACATTGCTGTCAGAATAGATGAGTAGATTTACATTCACAAAGTCCAGGAAAGCAGCCACTTATTGAACAGTAACATAAAAAATGTCTGGGTGCAGTCCCAAAACAATGTAGATGGAGGCAAAAAAGTCCACGCTTTCACCTTTCTTTACTATGGAAGACCTGGAAGTGTCTCCTTAAATATGTATATAATTACAGTATATATATATATAATATATAAATTTTTTGCTCCACAAGTGCTGTCCCTCTTTACCAGTCCGATAAGATAAGGGTGAATGGTAATGCAATATTACAAGAATGGCTGCATGGTAAACATTTTTTTTAACATAACCTTATATATAATGTGCTGGGTCTTACTATCAAAATAGTGAGTTTTACTACTGGACTTTCTTGTTTTGTCTAAATGAACCTGGAATTTAAAGGGGTAGATCACCTTTAAGTTAACTTTAAGTATGTTACAAAATCATCTGTTTGGAGTAAATTTTCAATTTGTCCTAATTTTCTTTTATAATTATTTGCTTCTTCTGCCTCCTTTCGGCTTAGCTGCAAAATATAACTACTGTGAGGCTGTGAGGATACAATCTTATTGTTATTTTTCATTACATACTGTATTATTTTCAGGCACTGTATTATTCATTATTCCTGTCTCACATCCAAGTTACTGCCTCATTGCTAGGATAAGTTGTACCCTAACTATCAGATAGCTGCTGAAATTGTTTTTATTTGTCTTATTTCTTAATGGTTGAGACTATAGTTATTTTAATGTCAGCCTCGCTTATCTGATCAACTTACAGTTTAGTCTTGCCTGCACTCTAGTGTGGCAACAGCAGCCAAAGAACAATTACAGGTATGGCATCCATTATCCAGAAATCCATTATCCTGAAAGATCCGACTTAAAGGAAAGCAATCTCCCATAGATTCCATTTTATCCAACTGTTTAAAAAAATTCGTTTTTTTCTATAATGATCAAAGAGTAGCTTGTACTTGATCCAAACTAAGAAACAATTAATCCTTATTTGAAGCAAAACCAGCCTATTGGGTTTATTACATGTTTAAATGATTAATAGACTTAAGGTATGATGGAAAAATTAATTATCCAGAAAACCTGGGCGTTCTGGATAACAGGTCCCATACCTGTATTGTAGTCTAACAGTCTGCTGTAAGTTAGAAATTGAAAGCAAAGACCTGATTGCTTTCTAGTGGCAAGTACACTTTCACAATTTAACACCTTTTTTCATAAATGACAACTAGGTTTCTTTATATTGATTTGAGAAAAATGCATAAAAAAGCTCAAATACTTAGAATTAATTATAGAAAAAATGTCTCCAGAAACAAACTTCGAAAATAAATACTGGTAAGGTTGTTTAGAAAACAGAATATTTCCTAAAACCATTATTTATTTTCCCAGTTTACTAAAACTTTTGAGATTTTTATCCTCCTTGAAAATCAATGGAACAGCAGGATTGTCACTGGATTGTGATTTCGTTTTTGTTAAAAATTTGTACAGGAATGTTTTGTCACTGTTTTTTCTTTAAAAAGCGTGTGAACCTTATAAAAGTTTTGCTTTAGTTTTCATTTTGGTATGTGTGTGTTTTTTTTCTCAACTTCAAAAATTAAATATAAATAGCCTCTCCCAATCTGTTGCTAACTTTAGTGCATTCACTAGCATATACTTTTACATATGCATTTAAATGACACGATATATCAGAACTCTTCTTTAAAATGAGTCGAGTACATTGAGGGATTCTGTGCAGGTCTGTGTGCTTTCAATTTAGTGGTATGACTGCATGTGTAAAGTGCAATTTGGAACACAATTTGTAACAATGTTGTAACCGACAGGGCAACATTTTCATTATGCATTAAAATGGACGCGAGTATGGGCTGCAACTAGTGATGGGCGAATTTATTCGAATACATTCGGGAATCACCAGCGAAATTCCGCTTGGCGAAATTTCGCCGAAAAAACGAGTCGAGCATCGTTTTTGACGCGACGGGCCGAAAACGACGCGACGCGTGCCGAAAATGACGCCGATTCGCGAATTTCTCTGGAAATTCGCGAAATTTTCGGCGAAGCGAATCTCGGGAGATTTGCCCATCACTAGCTGCAACCTTTCATGGAGAAAATCATTTACATCTGATTCACTGGTATAAGGATGGTGCCCCTTTTGGCACAATCATTTTTGGGAAACTTAAAGCTATTGCCAGATCTAGTGTGGAGGTACAGTAATTCCAGGAATCCCCAGCATCAATAGGCACAGTAGGATGGATGCATATCGAAGTGCAAGAGTGTGTTTGGATCATAATCAGTTGCATCTACATGTTCTTTCTTTGTTGCATCCATTTTGAATCTGTTTTGGGAGTTCAGGGTACACACGTAAGTAACACATTCACTGCACTGTATATACATTACTGTTCTTTCTCACTATGTAACCTTTGTATGTGTATTTACACACATTTATCATTGTTACAATGCACTTTTTATACAAAACAATGTATAAGTCATTTATTTGATTTATGTTTCTATAACTCCCCTCAGTAACTTATCCCACATTTGCTTGTATTTGTACACTGGAACACGTTCCTCCTCTTCCTCTTCGTTTATATAAGGTTTCTTACCCTTTTTATATACTATAACATTTATTTCCTGCAAAGTTTTTTTTTATTCTGATCTCTTATGACTGAACTCCACAGAGCAATGTGGCGCTATGCGTCTCGCTGCAACGAAACGCAGGTGACCAGCAGGAGGCGCCGACTATAATGGAAGTGATAGAAACATTGCACGTACAATCTACATGTATCCGACACAACTGTCTGATGTAAACGCTGCACACTGCGTCTTCATCCGACAGTCGTGTTGTGTGTAGTTTGTACCTGAGATGTTTCTATCACTTCCATTATATTCAGCACATCCGCCTGGTTGTCTGCGTTTTGTTGCAGCGTGATACAATGCACCACATCGCTCCGTGGAGTTCAGCCCTTAGTATTCACTGCACTGTAGTGGTCTGTAGGATTTCATTTAAAAATATGTGCAGCAATCAGAATAATTCACGACAGTCAGTGACGTCATGTGACAATGTTTACGCCACAGACATGTTTTTATATCCTCACTAGAGGGCAGTGTACTCTTTAAAAGATAAAGAGATATGAAAGCTAAGCGCTCAATAAAGAAACTCCCTGCTATAGACATTGCCAGAGAGTGAGCCTACAAAGCAGTAAGACTTAGAGGCAGATTTATCAAGGGTCGAAGTGAAAATTGAATTAAAACAATTCGAATTTGAAAGTTTTTTTTGGGTACTATTGAATAGGCCAAAAATTGATTCAAATTGAAAAATTCAACCATTCGAAAATCGAAGTACTGTATCTCTAAAAAATTCAAATTCGACCCGTTGCCACCTTAAACCTACCAAATTGCTGTTTTAGCCTATGGGGGACCTTCTATAACCTTTATGGAGGCCTTCAACAAATTGTGAGAAAAATTTTTGTAGGAATTTGTTTTTGAAAAAAAAATTTGATGGTCGAATTTTGAAGTGATTTCAGTTCGATATTCAACCCTTGATAAATCTGGCCCTTAGATGCTGCAATGTTGGGGAAAACCTGGCAGCATGGGCCTTGTCAAACATGAGCTATTGGTCTATACCTACAACCCCCACCTCTGCCGCTGGATTTCATGGAAATATATCTGGTGGTGGGGAAAAGAGGTTTTTTTTGCAAACATTTTTACCATATACTGTAGATATCTGAGGGCTGCTCCTTAAGGCTGCCACCCTAGGCACTGACCCTCTGGTGCCTGTATGGTAAATACGGCCCTGAATAATGGGTTGCAAAATACCCCCCCCCCATGTTCAAACCCTTGGATTCAGGACATATCCATACACCTTGTGTGCTTGTATCCTTTGTATATCTGAATTAAGTCCAAATTAGGGGGAAGGAGAGGGAATGTCTATGTACAGTAGCTATCCCAGCCCACTCACCTTGAATACAGCAATGTTGAACCCAGGCAGCACTGTACTTATTGCAGAAGGTTGGGTGATTGCACTGCTGCACCTTTGGTTGCTCACCTACACAGAAGGCTGCAAAATACAAAAATATGGGGGATTGTGCCAGTTTTCCACTTTTTATCCTGTCCCATGTGCAATAAATTACCCCTTTTTATCTTAGGGGACAGTAAAAGCTTTTGAAGTGAATGAAGGTTTTGGAAGTTCTTTTGTTCTTGGGGATTCCTTTTTTCCTTCCTTCCTCTGGACAGTGTAATAAAGCCAATGTTTTATTTCTATAGCTTCTGGCAGTGGGGACCACACACTACCAATTTATAACATTTTTTCAAAGAGGCAGGAGTGTAACTCCTGGAATGTCTTTTGAGTAAATACTGCCTAGATTAATAACAGCCAAAAATAATGTAGGAGTCAATTTTAAAGCACTGTTGCCATTAATATATCACTCTCCATATTTTACTCTCAATAATATGCCAATATTAGAGGCTACCAATCCCATGGGTGTATACCTTTGTAAGTATGTTTCTGCCTCCTACCCAGCTGTCATCAACTAATGCTACTGAATGTGCCAAGAGTTGTAGCTGCCCTATAGTTGTTGCCCCTTCTGTAATGAAAAATGGTTTGTCTAAAATCTGTACCAGATTATCTACAGATTATCTTCTTTAAATCTGCACAAGGGGGCATCATTTTTAAAAAGAAATCATAAATTTGCCATGCTTGGCAGCTCTCACAACACACTTATCATCATGCTTATAAAAATAAAATTTCATCCAAGAGCTGTCATGATATAATGTTACACAATTAGTTTTTACTGTAAAATATATCAATAATATTGACTGTAGGTGCCATTTCACTACAGTATTTGTGGTTTAATAATTCATCACCACTATCATATTTACTGAGATATCTTTAAAAATGGCCTGTTTTGCCATTACAAATTTTGGATATATAAGTTATTTAAGTATTGATCAATCTACATTTCTAAACAGTTGTTGGAATTAAGTCCTGTTAAGCTCAGTTACAGAGCTATGCTGCGTGTGGAGTAAATCATTAAGTCGTTAGAATTATGTTTCCATGGCTTAATTACAGGATGTAGTTTGATGGACTGTAGGGTGTTTTATTATCAGCAATTAAAATCTACAGTAGTAACTTCAGTGCTGCCTTCTGTGTATATATGTATATGTAGCTACTTTCAAATGATATTACACCACAAATGAAACTCTTTTTCTCAGGGATGAGCCCTCTCAGCGGGGTGGAGGGAGGATATAGTTGAACTGTAACCATGTGCTATAAGCACAATAAGTTGGGCGCCAGTGATTCTTTATGCTTAACCAAAACAGCATTTATTGAACAGCAGAGCAATAGAACAATCACCACATTGGAGTAAAGAGCATCTTATACAGTTACACGGCATAAGTACAGAGCACACAGCATAAAGGAGCATATACTCACAGCACCACACATGGGCTGGATCCCTTCAGGCAAGGGGTCGTATCAGCAGTAGTTGAGCTTTGAATGTGGAAAGGTAAGCACCAGGTTTCAGCCTTTGCCCTAAGTGGAACTTGAGGGGAAACCCTATCCATAGGTCTGTACACTTAGTCCCTACTTCTGGGTTATTAGTAACCGGTATCTTAATCCCTCTATTTCTTGTCGGAGCGTGAGCTACCTTTCTATCACTCCTAGAGTGATCTATGACAGAGTATAGCTGTACTAGGGCCTTTGTGCCTAGGGATCATGCCCATTCCCTTCCAGCCTGCAAGGTTGGGCTAAAGCAATGAACACTGACCACGTGGTTCCCATTACCTTTATACTTTGACACAGTGCCACCTTGTGTACACTGTGAGAACTACAGGGGTTACAT
>CM044442.1:84122445-84135065 GCA_024363595.1 Xenopus borealis | reverse complement strand
ATATTGTACTGTAAGTTTAGGTCTGAGTAGCACAATGTTCCTTAACCTGGATGCCTATAAATTAGAACACAACTTCACCCGTTACCAGTGCTGACTAACAAATCCACAGGAGGCCTCCATTATAATATCAATAAGGCTTTATTTGGACATACTAGGTGGTACAAATTCCATAGTGGGTCTGCAAAACTCGTTTCGTTCCTCTGTAACCGGGCACTTCCTCAGCGTTCAATGAACTGTGCAACAGCTGTGACTGATGAGGATAGGTTGATCCTGTGGGGAGAGCTCCGCCATTATCTCTATACATGCGCGTATAAATTAGAAGTCTGACGGTGAACATGGTTTAAGATGAGATTATTTGGGGAAACTATAGTTTTTTAACTGTTGCCAATTAGCTCATGTATGTGGAAGATCTTTAAATACATAGAGGGCATAAAAAAACACTTTTAGCTAAAATATTGGTTGAAATAGGAGATGCAAAGAGAATAGGGAGACATTAATAGTGGTAAGATTTAGAAATGGTGTTATCTTATGGAAACTGAGGATTTATACATTGTGACTCAATTAGAGACAGAATGCGAGTGGCTAGTAATGGTTATGGCTCCCAAGGGAAGAGTGTTCCCCTCTATACATAATTCACATGTGGAGATGTTATTAATTGACCACTGGATTTGTACAATAAAACTACAATAAACCACAACAAATATATTCTATATGCCCCCCCATTCACAAAATGTTTACCCTTAAGAAAGTCTCTCTGCAGGCCCAGCCCTGCTAACTGTAAAAATGTCAAGTTGCCTTGTTTATAACCCACAAGGCAGCATTCTATTCCAACAAAGCCAATGTAATAGCATCTTTTTGTGTGCCTTATGTTGTTGTGAAAGATGCATTGAAACATACAGTACACATATTGAATACAACTACACTGAAAAACATTGGCATTGGCATGAATATAGGTATAATGTGTACATGTAAACAGACAGTGAGCATTGGTGCTTGGTACCAAATGGGCAAGGGATACAGAATCGGGGGTTGAAGGTACTTTCTCTGTTTGTGTATATCATCTGGAAGAGATGAACCTGAAACTTCGCAAATAATGGCCTTCAGATGGTTCACATTGTAGTCTGTAAGCAGTAGCAAGGTTGTTGGTTTCAGAAATACTCCAGCAGGTAAAACACCCTATGGCCTTCAGCCTAAATTAAATTAAAACAGGTAGTATAAAGAACGGATTTATGTCAGTCATAATTCAAAAGGAACAATATATGTGATATAAGATTGCAATAGCTGACTGCTCCATGATGACAAGGCTGAAACTAAAGGCCTCTCTATGGCTGACTGCAGCTAGGTTCCACAGTGTACCTTGCCCCCAAAATCTAAAGGAAATACTGATTTGAAATGCAATTCCATGCTAAGAATGATGAGTAGCCTCCAGCATATTATATTTCTTAGAGGAAACTACAAGATTTAGAGGAAAATTGATCGCGATAGGTCCATTTTTGACCGAAAATGGCACCCCAAAAAAATTTGATTTGATGTTTATGGCAGGGTATTTTCTGGCATTTTGAAGACACGACAAGTAGCACCAAGTGTCATTGCCTAGAGGGACAGTATTCCTCCCTTTTCAACATGAGCTCAATGAATTGAGCTTAGGCAAAGGGAGCTAAGGAACTGTAAATTCATTACACTATTTAGAAAGGGATAGGGTTTTTTGAAAACAAATCCTATTCATGGTGTTCATTTTTATCAAAGGTGTTTTACTTGTATACTGTTCTTTTAAAAAATAATATGGATAATGGATAATTTCTGTGATTTCCTTGGCAATAATCCACAAGGACAACAATGGAACTTTGTATATATGCTTTTTTTATCATATGACTATTATATTATTTGTTACTAGCACCCAGACAGACAATATATTTTTGTGTGAGCGCTTCTGCATTGAGATTATTTCATATAACTTATGTATATATACATATATATATACTACATATATATACAGTGTAGGCACATTGTTTACCCAACATAAATAGTACTGGCCTGCTACCCCAAAATACCCCTGGTGCACTGCTAGTTTAATTGCAGGAGGGTAACCCCAAAATAATTTTCACCATACAAAAAGTAAAAGACACCAGCCTTTTTTGGGACTTAGAAAAAATATTGATCTTCGCCAGGTCTGACCTGGTGAAGTAACGTCTAGCTTAAGAGGTAACGTTCAGTAAAATATTCATCTTAGTGTTATGTCCCTTTTTCAGTGCGCAACTTTGCCTGGCATAAGGGTGCGAAGTTGCACAAGTCTATCTACTTTGCTAGCGAATTTTTGCCAGGGACACTGTTAGTGAATCGGTGAAGTTGCGAATTGACGTCACACTGGTGAATTAGCACTAGCGTTAGATGCTTCGCGCTTTAGTGAATTTGCCCCATTGTGTTTGACACATCCTTCAAGTCCAGAAGATGCCTCTTTGTTTCTTGCAGTGGAGGGTAAAATGTCCACTATATATAACATTTGCCATACATAACCTACAAACAATAACTTTCGTTTTTACTACAATCAATGAAAACAACTAGAAGACCATTAAACAGGAAAGATAACTTCTTTCAGAGCAGTATATTCAAGCCATGAAAGATGATGTGCATGGCTGTGCATGACCTTTGAGAAGGTAATGACCTAGATAGTGTCAGACAATAATTATGACTTGAAGGCTAAAGATCTTTTGTCATCTCTTTGCCAATGGCAAATGGCATCACTGGAAAAAACAATGTAATCAATTAGATTACAAAGCAGCCTTCACAGTGTTAGAAGCTTATTTCTAATCAATGGTCCTCCTCACTCAAGAGATCTGGCGTTCTGTGAAGCTTTTTTTCTAGATAGATATTCTTCAGTTACTTCCCTTCAGAATATGATAAAAATCCACAGTGGGGCAAAATCCACTAAACTATTAGCAAGGAGATGTATTGATTGTCTTTCAATTGTACAACTACTTTATAGAAATAAAAAGCATCACTAAAACAACACCATTTGGTGACAGTAGGCCCATTTTATATAATGGTTCAAATTACTGGAACAATGACCTATCTGTAAAGAACCAGTCAGGCTATGACCCTAGTGCCTTTCACATGCCAATATTACCTTGCAGAAACTATATCTCACAGTTAATAAATAAAGCCATACGACTGACAGTATGGCTTTGGAAAGAGATAAGTGAAATCATGGGAGAGAGGCAGAATTTTCTTTGCAAGATAAGAAATAGTAACAGTTTACAGACGTAAATGTAAAGTATTTCAAAAGGGACACCATCACATACTCATTTAAACATGTCTATTCATTATGTTCAGAGGGAGCATCATTAAAAATTGGGTCAAAATTTCCCATTATTTATCTGCCTGTTTTTCATTGGAATAGTTTAAAGGTACATGCTTTCTGGCTCACTGCTAAATCTCTGCCCTACAGAATCAATTTACAGGTTCTTGGATTTGAAATGTTTCTGTACATGGTTTTCTCTGTTTGGGATTTATACTTGTAAGAACAGATAAACCCCATGTTAAATCCTAGGTGCTGCTCATCAATAATGATCAAATCTGTCCCATATCACTTTGCGGGAAAATGCAAGAAGCTGCTTAACAAATCACGAAATTGTGAAAAACTTGCAAACTACATTGAAGTCAATAGGCAACAAAAAATTTTCCGTACAACAATTTTAACATGCGCAACTTTTTATCTCACTCCAAATATATTAAAATCAATGGACATTTATTCTTATGCAACATTTTTGGCTAACGACATTTTTGTCTTGGCAACAATTTTCCACATTTTCATTGTGGATGTGAAATGTGGAATTTTGCTGTAAATCCATAAAAAAATCTGCTCATCACACTGGTGCATTTTCATATTTTAAATTGGGATTCTGTTTAAAAGTTGTAACTGTTAAATATATTTTTAATCTTTTCTTCACCATTTCAAGGTCATGACATTTTTATTTTCAGGTGGGCTCATGTCTAGGACAATTTAGGATCTCTTTTGTCTCTTTGCTACGTAGAACATTTTGGATAATAAGTGGCCACTTCAAGCAATTTCATCATCACTAATAAAGACGTATATGTAAGACGGTAACAAAGTGTTGGATGGAAATGTAACCCGTGGAATGAGTGTGAAATCAAAAATGTTGGGTGAAAAATGTTTGTAAATTATAATTTATACATGTCACCACAGGAGGGCAGCAAAGGATGACATTTGTGTTGTGGTGCAGTTCCTCCCCCAGCCACTAGAGGGGAAAGTGGAAAAGAAGGGTATAAAAGGAGAGGACACACCCAGGGCTGGGTTCTTCTTCACCTTGTATTTAGACAGTGACAGGTCACCCACGGGAAGTACTAGGTACTTCAGGTAGTTTCAGGAACAGCTAATATGGGTAGCTGAGACTCAAACAAGGAAGTAGTGGCATATGTGCCAAGGCTAAGCCAGTTAGGGTGGAAGTGATAGAGGTCAAAAAGGACATCCTGAAGAAGGGGACTGGAAATTCCTATCCAGAGTAGGCCAGAGGTCCATAAAGCGTATGCCAGACTGGTAGGATCGGAGGGTGTCACCAAAAATTCCTACCCGGAGAAGGACAGGGGGGCGTAGCCTATATGTCGAGCTGTCAAGTCCGGGAGGTGGTGAGTAACCATGTTGAGGGATGTCTGCAAAAAGGCCTCAGGTGGGGTATCTGAACAAGGTAAAGTATTGGCTTAGCCAGAAAAGGGGAATTAGAATATTGCTGTGGTGTGAATGCCTGTTTGCCCTGGAGTGTGATGTGAACCAACTGATTTAAAGGAAAGAAGAACCAATAAATATTTTGTTATTCAGAACCAGTGATGTGAGTTTCTATCCTTCGGAGGAAAGGCCAGTAACCGTGGTAACATTTGTGAATTAACTCCTTTATTACCCTTACATATGTATGACCTATATGTATGCACCCTACTGAAATTGAGCTAAACATAAGTGTACTAAGTTTCGCTAGGCAGAAATGAACTCTAGCAAAACTTCCCTATGAAATGCTCGAGCTGGCAAATTTTCGCTGGAGAAGTTTGTCTGTTGAGACTTAACTTCGTATTTTGATGAATTAATGTATGCACTGCGAATTAATGTCTGACATGACGTGAAGTATGGCGGAGCTTTGCCCTTTAATGAATTTCCCCCAAAGAGTTGTGTTCTTTACTTAAATCTTTTCAGCTTTACTTAGTGGAAGCTTTATCCAAAAATTAAGCCTAAGGAAACAGAAGCATATATTACAGGTATGAGATCCATTGTCAGGGAACCCGTTACTGAGAAAGCTCTGGATTACGGAATGGACATCTCCCATAGACTCTGTTATAATTAAATAATCCACATTTTAAAAAATAATTCCTTTTTCTCTGTAATAATAAAACAATACTTTGTACTTGATCCAATCAAAACAAATTTGATCCAATCAAATTATTGGAAGCAAAACCAGCCTATTGGGATTATTTAATGTTAACATGCTTTTCTAGTAGACTTAAGGTATGGAAAGATCTGTTATCTAGAAAACCCCAGATCCCAAGCATTCTGGATAACAGGTCCCATACCTGAACAATATATTTAAAAACCTTGCATGATTTTAGGTTTTATTATTTGATTTACATGTTCTTTATGTAATCTTCTTACACGCATGTGAGTTTTTTTGCAATTGCCCTGATCAGTTTACAAAAGGTTAAAACTGAAAATTATGGTATCACATAATGTCACGGTCGCACCCTAAATCCAGAACCTATGCTAAGCACCCTGTTTCTTGTTTCTACCTATAACATCCGCCTTTCACCACGGGAGGAGCCCTCGGCTAATTGGATGCCGCAGGAGAGGTGCGAAAGCTACAGGTTCTGGACGAGCAGGAAGGGGCACAAACATAAAACAAAGTCTTTTGGGCAGAAGGTCACAGTACAAGGCGTAGACAGAAAAGAATAGTCAGATCAGGTCAGGTTGATGCAGGCAGAGTATAGACAAAGTCAAACCAGGAGATACAGAGGGGATACAGCTACAGAATAGTCGGTTACCAGGCAGGGTCAGGATCACGGAAGTCAGAATCGTCAAATACAGGCAGGGGTCACAACAAGAATCAGAATCAAACAATAGCACAAGGCTCCAGGAAACTCTCAAGGAGGAATACCTATGTGAAAATGAGAAAAACCAAAATGTCTCTTTAAATACTTAAAATTTTGTGTCATTGCTCACAGACATCATCACGCCAGCGCACATGCACTTATAAACAAAAAAGATGCGTGCCACACATGCCCTAAGTTACCAGTGCAGGAGAAAAGGAGCAGCGTGGCATCAGTAACATCAGTAATATAATCATAAGCTTCCAGAAGTTTAAAGGAAAACTATACCCCATGAACAATGTAGGCTCTATAAAAAGATATTGATAAAACAGCTCATGTGTAAAACACTGCTTCATGTAAATAAACCCTTTTCATAATAATATACTTTTTCAGTAGTGTGTGCCATTGGGTAATCTTAAATAGAAATTGCCAGAATTGCTCCCCCTGGGAGTGTAGGATTAACGGTGCACAGAAACAAACCAAACAAACCATACGTTAGGTCACATGAGCCAATTAACAGACAGAGTTCTGTTTTTTGCTTCCACACTTCTTCCTGTTACAGTTAGAGCTGTAGTATTTCTGGTCAGGTGATCTCTGAGGCAGCACACAGACCATCACAAAATGGTGGTTCAAGGCAGGAGATGTAAATATTTACTTAAAGGGATCCTGTCATGGGAAAAAAAACATTTTCAAAATGCATCAGTTAATAGTGCTGTTCCAGAAGAATTCTGAACATAAATCCATTTCTCAAAAGAGCAAACATATTTTTTTATACTTCATTTTGAAATCTGACATGGGGCTAGACATTTTGTCAATTTCCCAGCTGCCCCAAGTCATGTGACTTGTGTTCTGATAAACTTCAATCACTCTTTACTACTGTACTGCAAGTTGGAGTGATATCACCCCCTCCCTCTCCCCCACCCAGCAGCCTAACAAAAGAACAATGAGAAGGTAACCAGATAACAGCTCCCTAACACAAGATAACAGCTGCCTGGTAGATCTAAGAACAGCACTCAATAGTAAAACCCATGTCCCACTGGATACTATTCAGTTACATTGAGAAGGAAAAACAACAGCCTGCCAGAAAGCAGTTCCCTCGTAAAGTGCTGGCACAAGTCACATGACCGGGCAACTGGGAAATTGACAATATGTCAAGCCCCATGTCAGATTTCAAAACTGAATATAAAAAAATCTGTTTGCTCTTTTGAGAAATGGATTTCAGTGCAGAAGTCTACTGGAGCAGCACTATTAACTGATGCGTTTAAAAAAAAAAAAAAAAAAAACATGTTTTCCCATGACAGTTTATATATTACAGTTAGATACGATTCTTTAATCTGCCACTTCATTTGATATAAACTATCTGTTACTTAAATATTCATTTTGGGGGTAAAGTTTTCCTTTCAAGCTGAATATAATGAAGCTGTGGTGTTCTCTGATTAGGGTTGCCACCTGGCAGGTATTTTACCGGCCTGGCTGGTATTTTTGATGGTTGATCCCAATGTTATTAATAGGAAAAAAAGATAAATATATAGGAAGGCCATTTTTTTTTTCAGGAAAAGGTGGCAACCCTATCTCTGATATATACAACATTCAGTTCATAGAGCAAAAAGGAATATCCAGCTTTGTGTGAGATGTTAACAAAATATACAAGTGGAAATGCAAGGGACAACCAGATAAGGTATAATATAATTTGGAATGATTTGGCTGAATATCAATTAGGGAAGTGTGAAATAAAAGGAATTCCATATGATCAATTAGTCCAGTGTCCCAATAATGTCCAGTGTTTCTGACTTGGTGCAGGCAGTTCTTAATCTACATATTTGGCCATAAATCCAAGGTGAGTGGTGAGGGCAGTTGAAATGGTTTCCTACTGGTACGTCCAGTTTTTTATTAGTTATAGTAAAGTGGGGTTTTGTATTTCTCTTTCTCTGGCCTTGACCAGTCTCTCCTATATACAGTCCTGCTGTTGGACATCTAGTGCATTGTATTAATTACACCACAATCTTAGGGTCTACAGTAGTTGTGGATTGTGTGTGAATAATAAATGAACTCAATGTATTTCAGGTTTTTATTTATACTGTAGAAGTT
Organism: Xenopus borealis; assembly: GCA_024363595.1. Lineage (NCBI taxonomy): Eukaryota > Metazoa > Chordata > Amphibia > Anura > Pipidae > Xenopus > Xenopus borealis. The sequence goes on along the minus strand of CM044442.1, from coordinate 84,126,893 downwards.
GACTACTGGAACTCCAGACTGGCTAACAACTCTAACTGTAACTACTGATTACACATATTCTTAAAAAATAGCAAATAAACAAAGCTTCCTCTTCAGTAGACTAATTATATATATATGAGAAAGGCCTCGGAGAGGCCGAAACATTAGACCTTTGTTTGTTAATAAAACATTATTTAATTTTATATATATATATCTATGTAAAGATATTTCTTTAGTTTCTTTAGTAGAAACTGTAAGCAAACAAGAGGCAAAGAATGCACTTAAGCGTAGGTTAAAAGTAGCTGTGTTTATTAAAAACAGGTTAAATTCATTTACAAATATTGTAGAAATTCACAAAGTTAGAATGTTAAATCTTTTCTTCCTCTTCATGCTTCCTATAGACTAGTTCTTGTGAGAATCATGCAGGTGGGGAGCAAGTGCATCCTCATAAACAGAATAATTGTTCCATGCATCTGTAGTTACCATAATCAGAAGACCAATTCATCTAGAAGAGGGACTCTTCCGAATACCAAGTATAGATACAGAACACATCAATGAAGAAGAACCATTTACTCAAATAGCCCTCCTAGCTGGCTCAATATAACTATGTATTTGTTAAGCTATGAATACCCTCTTCTTTACATTGTCAGGGCCAAGACTGGGTATAAGGAATCCTATGTAACTTGAGTAGTGATGGACGAATCTGTCCCATTTGTCACTCTTCACCAAAAATTTGCAGAAATGCTTTGAAGTATATGGGCATCCCAATTTTTGTCATGCAATAATTTTTTTCACCCATTAGATTCGATGGGTTTCATTTTTGCTTATTGCTTAACTAGACAGCTTCCATAGGGGTATGAAGGGTATTTAATTAATCAATAGAAAGTGTTATATAACCTGCTCCAAAACCATGATTAATTAAATATTGTTTAATTTTTTTCAAGAGTTTTTTTTAATTGGTTTTCACCTTTTATATATGTTGTAAGAAAGAAGAGAGGGTTAATAGTTTGCGTACATGAATGTTTAATGCAATTTACAATTCATGCAGTTAGAAAACTAAATATTAAATAAGGCTGTTCAGAATCCATTTAGTAGTGTATATAAGACATATTCACCTGTTTATAAATGTACTTATACATAAAAAATATTCCAATTAAAATAGTTGTTATTTGTGCATGGTAGGTAGCATATTGCTGAAGAACAGTGTTGTAGGTCTGTGTATTGACCAATGTCGGTCTGTCAAAGTACAAACTAAAATGTGAGCTTTGGCTTTAAAACACCCATCAGAATCAGTATGCACTTAATTGCTTCTCCAGCCCCTCCTTTATTGCTACAAGTTTATGTCACTTTTGTGATTACAAAAGAATTACTGATGCACATTAGCTGCATGATAGTAATGAGCAAATCGGTTTCGTTTCACTGAAAAATGTGCAAAACTGTTAAAAAACTTGTGATACTGAAAAAAATGCATGAAACGCATTATTAAAGTCAATATCCACAACTTTTCTTTCTCACTCCAAATGCATTAAAATGAATGGTCATTTTTTCTTCTGGTAACTTTTTTTGTAAGGCAACAATTTTTTCTCAGTGACAATTTTTTCTCAGTGACAATTTTGTCTCTGAGATTTATTTGTCGTCACAAATCCATGCCGGGCAAAAACATTCATCACTACTGCTTGACTTTTTTCACACATTACAACATTGCTGCTTTATGTTCTCTCACTTTATGTACCCATGCAACATTTATGTTGCTGTTATCTGCCTGTGCATTGGAAAAAAGTGCAGTCTTGGCACCACAGTATTCAGCAGAATAGTGCGGTCAGCCCATGTTAAATACAGAGGCAACCTGTGCAGCAGGCTCAGAAATATGACGCTGGAATAAGGGATAAAGTCTCTTGAATCAGTATAAATATTAATGCATTTTCACTAGGTATTATACAAAACTTTACCTTGCCCTCTCTTGTAATGTGACTGTCAAGAAATAATTATGGTGGATTTAGAAGCAATTTTATTGGGATGTTTGCTAATACTGTTTATGGACAATGCATCAACCAAGACTAATAATATGTAGGTCCAAACACCACATGAATGAAGTAATATTCTGTACACACAGCAATCTATCCCTCTGTACTTATCTGCTTAGTGGAAAATAAATGGAAGCTAAACTCTATTACCTTTTGAAGGAAGTAAACCTCTCCATGCACAAAGCAGTCGTCTGAAAGAAAAGAAAGTACAAGTCATACTGAGTGTGCTGAATAACATGATGACCTATCATACAATGATAACATTAATATTTATTTTCTTGTTTATAAGCTTTTATTTATTCGATTTAGTCCTCATTTATGTGTGACAGAAGATTCAATAGCTTAAAAATAATGCAGTAAATGATAATAAATAATAAAATAATATGAGGTGCTCCCGGGGGCACTGAGCACAGCCAGTGGTATTTGAGAAACACAGAATGTAATATGTTGGTACTTTGATATTTGATTACCAGCAGCATCAGATCTACACCACTTAAAGTGGGGCAGCAAACACCCCCTACAGTATGCTGTATACACACCTATATATTTTACCTGAGCAAATTAAATGTCACACTTGCTTAGAATTAGATAAATTGGTTTGACAAGAGTTATTTAGTTCTGTATAACCAACCACCTCCCTTCAACCTTACATGTGACATTTTTGACTGACAAATACAATTCCATTATGCAGTGGGATTATCTGTGCATCTAATTTACTAGATCCTTGCAAGGATCAAACTTGGAGACACTTAGTTAAAGAAACAACAAAAACAACAGATTTTTTTTAGTCATAGGTATGTAGGTAAAAAGCATGTTCTGCAAAAGCCCTATACATTGTACTCATGTTGAACAAGGATATACACTGTCGCTGTTTATGAGGCTATATATTTATTAAGGGGCAGCTTTATTAAGGGTTAAAGTGAAAATTCTAATTTGAATTTTCTTTTTTTTTTTTTTTGGTAAAAACCCTAAAATTTGAATTATCCAAACTCTATTTGAGTTTTAGTTAGAATTTCAAGATTTATCATACTGAACCGTTAAGAACTTAAATTTGACTATTCACCACCTTAAACCTGCTGAATTGCTGTATAAGTCAGGGCTGTATATGTCCAGGGATTAGTTTGGTGATGTTTGCAGCATTCAACTTTTTTTCTTGGAGTTAAAGTTTTTTTTCCTAATTTATTTTGAGTTTTTCTAATTTGAATCGAATTCGATTCGAGTTTTCAAGCCGATTTAATTTGTCCGAGCTGAGAAAATTCAATTTTATTAATACATTTTGATTGGTTGAAGTTCGAGTTTATGGGAGTTTTTATAAACTCACATGCATTTGAAATTTGATCCTTTATAAATGTGCCTCTAAATGTGTTAAATTAATTTAAATGACTATCTCTTCCAGGAAATTTTATACAGATGCAGTCACTTGGATTTGTAAGTTAAATGCGTTGTGACTCAGGGCTAATTGAAGAAACTGTGTTATCTAAAGTTATCTTAACTCATTTAATGCATTTAACCTTTTCATTAGCATACCAAAGCTCCATTGTTTTCAATGGTGAACTCTTTAATTGGATGGGATGCTGTGACACAATATTCTGTGCTAAGTGGGATAAATGAGATAGATGAGTTAAGTCACGACGCATTTAACTCACAATCCAAAGTGACTGCATCTGTATGTGAATACTAAATGGTAAATCAACAAGCTTCACCCTTTAAGTTATAGGATATGAGGTAGCTTATATCAGGCACCTGAAAAATGTTGTCAAATGATTAATTATAACGACCAAAACCATAGTGCAGGTGACCTGAGAAGATACTTCCACTGTAACTTACTGGTTTTGATGAGCAGGAGAAGCTGATACCAGTCCACTGAGACGCCCTCTGTATAATAATCTGTTATCTGTCCAAAAGGCTGCAGTTTAGGGAAGGATGGTGTTTGTTTAGTCAGATATCACATTGAACATTACCCTATGGGGGAAATAATTTGTAGGTTAAAAAATCTATTTATACTTTTAGAATTGCAAGAAAAGCAAAATATGAGTTTTTATTAATTGGCAGAATAAATATTGAAACAACTCTTATTAATTGTGCTCATGTTCAGATGTTTTTAGTTGTATACTACCCGTTTAGCTGTCAAACTAATTAAATGTGAAGTTATAGGTCTGACTTATAAATCCTGTCCTGACTTGTGTAAATGCCACTAATGCAGAAATATGAGGTAAGTGCTAAGTAAGAAGCCTTCACTCTCAAATTGATATTGTTCCATATATATATATATATATATATATATATATATATATAGAGAGAGAGAGAGAGAGATCTCCTGTAGAGACTTGGTGCAAGTTCCTCAGTGGCCACTTTCCACTGATATCACAACAGTCTTTGCATGTAGATGTCAAGGATTGGGTAGGGGGCGCTGTAGAGTCTGAAGGGAGAGGTGCGAGTCCTTAA
>CM044442.1:84099172-84120022 GCA_024363595.1 Xenopus borealis | reverse complement strand
CACAGATTTCTCACTTGTCCCACTTAACACAGAAAATTGTGTCACAGCATCCCATCTAATATAAAGCGTTCATCATCGTGAACAATGGTGCTTTGGTATGCTAATGAAAAGGTTAAATGCATTAAATGAGTTAAGATAACTTTAGATAACACAGTTTCTTAATTAAGCATGACGCATTTAACTCAAAAATCCAAGTGGCTGCATCTGTATATCTATATATATATATATAGTTATATATATGTATATATAAGTTCTAGCCAACCAGTTGGTAAGGACAGGACTTGCCTGTGCCCGCCAATCTTGCCCTCTGCACTTTGCAATGGATTTTTTTACCTGGCACAAGATGCAGAGTGCAACCAGACCCCAGACAGAAGTGATCTCTTAATGAGAACTAAAGGGCACACTTGTGCACTTCCATTTGGGGGCTTAATAAATTACCCTTATAGTATTTAAAAGAATATAAAATATATTTCCTTCTAGTGTTATTCATCCAAATTTCGCCAGGTGAAACAGCAGCTGGCATAACTTCCTGCCTCGCCTTGAAGGAACTGTTTATCTTCTCAGTCTGTCTTTATCATTAGACTGATCTCAGTAAATACAGAAACTTGATCCGTTGGAGACATTCATCCTCTCTGTTCATAATATACAAATAGCTAATCACTGTTGGAAGGTGTTTTAAGATTAGACAGAAACTTTTCCCAAAGTATTCTATAATGAAGATGATTGATATGTAGACGTTTTCTTTGAAAAGAGTGAATATGAAAGCAATGAATCCCTCATCAAAAACAACCAGACATACCTTTAGGCAACATAAAAAAGGTAATTTTTTTCCGAGAAATGCAACACTTGCTAGATTTATATTCTTGAAAAGGAAATTAGAAAAGAAGCAACTCCCTGTACCTTGTGAGATCATTTTCCATTGACACATACACATGCAGCAATAAGATTTGATTTGGATATAATAACACATAATGGTATAGCAATCCAGTGCCAGGCCAAGTTTTTTTTGGTGCCCATATCATGGTGCCCCCTACCATCACTTGACTACATTTGCAGTATTTGTATATTGCCCAAATGTTATTTTTCAACCATAAAGTTGTCTATTTTGTGATTATATAAGGCACAATGTTTTATTTTGCTTATGGTAGAGGAAACAATAGGTATATCACTCACAGTTTGGTAAACAAATCTTTCGGGACAAACTGTACTTTGGGAAGGATATTTTTATGTGTTTTTATAATCTAATTTTCATTCTATAAAGAACAGTTAAAGCATTTAAAATGTTGATAGGCACCTGGCTTTCACTAATCTTGTTGTTAGCTCTTCAGTTGTTTTAGAAGAAGGAAGTGTCTTGGTGGCCGTTGTTTTCTGATAATACTAAACAAGCATGTTGGCAGTATCATCATTTCCTCAGTTAATTGAAGACACTGATACAGCTGATATCCATTCCAGGCCAATAAAGCATTTGCAGATACATATATGTTTTCCACCTTGGTTTATAAAGGAAAAATCATAGTAACACTGTTAGGAATTATCTATGTAAAGAACAAGTATTTTGTTAATTTGTAAATACATAGCAATATTAAAAATGACGGATATGAGTAGTGTTCATGCAAATTAAAAATGAGAATATTTAATACCTTCTTTTTAGTGGAACATACTAAAATGACTTGGAACATAAAAAGAAATAACCTATTTTCTACTTCAAGTGATGCCAGATCATTGTAGAAACATAAACTGGTGGTGGACAATACCTCTAGATTAAATAGAGAAAGTACACTTATGTGGTAAAACATTATTGTGAACTACTAGTGACAAATACTTAAGAAATTTTTGATATATTCAGCTTTGGGCGAAGGACCAAATGGGAAGCCGCAAAAGGTCATACCTCATGTTTCATTAACTGTACACAGGCACACTCTTTGGGAAAGAAAGGCCACAACTTAATAAAAGTCAATCAACCGTAATTGGTTTATAGAATAATTCAGCTGCTGCCAAAAGGAAGCAGACACAAAATTCAAGAAAATGACAGGAGCCACAAGCCATAGGAAGGCTAGGCAATGTAGCAGGCTACTGGTAGTTCCATGGCTAAACTCAGCAGTTTGTGGCTTCAACGTACTGTATAATGTCCTGGACATGTTCAACCACCAACAAAGCTATGAAACAATCAACATTCTTGTAGAATAAGGAAACATATTTCAAAATGAAGCAGTTAAGAACACGATGACAAAGATGCCCACCCAGACCACCCTGAGGCAGACTGAAATTGCTTAAAAAAATACACCACCCAAGTTATTCTTAGCTCTGCTTTCTAACCAGCTCACATAAAACTCAGTAGGCATAACTGAATCATAACCACAGATTTCCATTGGTCTGCTGCCCATGGACAAGACTAAGGCACTAGAGATTTTCTGATTGTGTAGTTCTACTAAACACACAATTTTTTTTTTAATTGCCTACTTACTACATGGGGGCACTACAGTTCTAAGTACTATATAACTGTAGCATCTCTATAATCCACTTGTAAATTGCTACCCTACTGTTTGAATGAGTAGACACACTAGGGACATTATATCTTTATTTCTCACATTTATGAAGTCCAGGGGTTTGTGGGGCTTTGGGGGAAAACAAAAATGACAGAAATATGGTTGTCATTTGTCTGTTGTTCCTTCTGTTACTACTGGGAGCCAGTTACAGTATCTAAAGAGCTATATCAAACAGAAACCAGAATTTGTGCAGCAGAAAAATGCATAACTTCTGAGGCAGCTAGTATCTCCAGTCTAGCAAATCCTAGGAGGAACCAGCAAACATAGGGCCAGATTCAATTCAATAGAAAAAAATTTATCACATGAACAGGCATTTGGGAAATTTTTTCAAAGAGTGAAGTTCCGCCACTAGAGTGAAATTCCACCACTCTCCATTAATTTCTATGGGGTTTTGAAAGGCGTATTTGTCAATGGGTGAAGGTTAAAGTTCACCCTTTGATAAATACGCTTTTAAAAATCACATAGAAATTAATGAAGAGTGGCGGAACTTCACTCTAGTGGAGGAAATTTACTCTTAACTTCACTCATTGATAAATATACCCTATGGATGGGATTCAATTGGCAATGCAATTCAAATCAGAAAAACTAATCTCACAGTTTATCCCGTGAAAACTCTATTGAAGTCTATAGTAAAAAAACTGAAATTAATCTTGTCCATGAGTTTTCACATGGTAAACCATGAGCAAATTTTTTCTCACTGAATTGACTCGTTTCTAGGTTTATTGCACTTTTACTAGCACATAGAATCTATATGGCTTGTCGGGAAAAGGGTTAAGGCCCAAACTTATCATTTTTTTTTTACAGAATGTAGACTGTTGTAAATGAAGTGTTATGGTGGGGCAAGGAAAACCATCTGTGGATACATGTCTGCATAAATGTGATTCATCTGTTTAAAAAAAAAAAAAAAATTAATTCAGATTTCAAATCTATTGTACTCAAATTTATTGCAAAACCTCCTTCTCCGCCAAGCAGAAACAGTGCAGTGCAGAGAATTGAAAGGTATGACTTGGGACATTCAAATATGATTGATTAAACTGTTTAGCCCAGATGATTGTCTTTCTAGCTGAGGAAGATTAACTGTACTGTTAAGAGGATGTTGTACTCAGGTATGTAAGTATTTATGTTTGTAATCTTGCCTACATTTACATATACATTGGCGTTATTGTCAGCATTCTACCACATAATGTTTGTGTCTTTTTGGTCAAGAATTAACTAGCGAGGTAACCTATCAAATTTAAAAAAAGAATATACAGAAGATAAAAGTGAGAATACTTTTCTTACAATTGCTAGCAAAATGTGTCACAAGTAACATTTATTTTTGACATTTTCTTGCATTCTCTTTTTCTGCTAATTACAATAAAATGACAAAGAAAATGCCACCCATGAACCAACTATAGTCAGGTGATCCCACTGGTGTCTAATAAAAGGGCAACCAAGATTGGGAGTTTTACTTTGAAAGCAGCAAGTAAGTTGCAGGTAAAACTTAGTCCCTTTGTAAAATGTATAATGAAGCAATAGGATTCTTAATGAATCAGAGGCAATTTGAGAGTAGGACTGGTTAGATATGGGATGACTTTGACGTATTTGGCCAGCTTAAATATATTGCAATATATGGACAAACATTCCCTGTTTTGTTTAAAGGTTAAGGCATTTTTCAGTAGCTGTATGCACAGAATGTCTCAATTTCTTAAATATTTGGATAATGGGTTGAGTGCAGAGGACCTCTTGTATTTACCCATGAACCATTACCAATTCACGCAATGCATATTTGGGGTGATAATCAGCTATGGAAGAAGTGGCTTACTTGTCCTCCACTGATAAATAGATAAGTAAAAAACAATGAAAAATATAACACCAAAAACAAATTTAGTATTGTCTTCACTGTTAAAAGTCCTTGTACTCAAGACACCCATTAGACCACAGCCCTGTTATTTTCCTCAGTTTTGTCCCACAAAATAACAAAAATACTGTTAGAGACTTCAATGTAATTTCAAATATTATCACCACAACATAGTATTTATTGAACAATTTGTTGCTGTCTCAGTGAACCAGTCAGCTCATAAATTCTCTGTTCATTTCTATTTCCATATCTCAAAACTATGGTATGCATACATGCGGTTTTGAAAATTTGTGCATCTATAAATAAAATATTAATAAACACTGTATACATAAATTCTTTAACAGCCATTTCCCAGTTCATATTTGTATGGGTAAAATGGCATTTTGTATGTTATGCTGTAAGACAATGCTGAATTAGTCATTTGTTTCAGTTCAGTTTTGAATGCTTTTAAAGAATTGTAGAGTCTTCTGTGTGAGCTGTTTTTTTAGTCAGTGTTTTCAAGTGAGCAGCAATTTCATAGTACCTTAGATTGTAAGTGCAACTGGGGCAGGGACTAATGTGAATGATGTGTAATCTCTCTAATGTGTGGTAGGAAATCAGAGCTATATAAATAATGGACACTAATGCTAGAGGTTTGCTTCCAACTTGACCTTATACAGATAAGTGATGTTTAAACCATTAGCCTTTTAATTAATTAATTCATTCATTCATTAAACTTAAAGTTATATTGTGTGTTATATTCTAAGCTTAATTGTTCTAAAGCAGCCAAGAACAGATAAACCATATGAAACTCTTCAGCAGAAAGATAGGGAGTTAGAAACTCTTCAGCAGAAAGATAGGGAGTTAGCAGAGATAAATTTTGAGTATCATTACTGCTATATGGCTGCGCTAAACCAGCAATGGTGTAAGTATCTGGAAACCATTTATCCAGAAAGTTCCAAATTATGGGAAGGCCATCTCCAATAGAGTCCACTGTAAGCAAATAATTCTAATAATTCTAATTTTTAAAAAACAATATGTCTTTGTTCTCAGTAAGAATAAAATGGTCCCAAGCATTCTGCATACTAGATCCCATAAATAAAGCTTATGGGATTGTATTACAGTTTTGGAATCCCTTATCCAGAGACCCATTATCCAGAAAGCTATGAATTCCAAAAAGACCATCTCCCATGCACAACCCTGCAGCAAATACAAAGAAAAAATACTGCTTCCACTGTGGTTCAACACAACACACTGCAAACTATGCTATACTGTATGTCCTACAAAAGCTGTACAGTTCCGCAAATGCTCAAAGGTCACTTTTCTAAGGTCTGCCGTAGTTCTGCTAAAGATGTTCATGAACTCACTACTACAAATGTTACAGTATTCAGTGTGGTAAAGCTGGTACATTTATTTCAGACAAGTTTATATGCACCGTCAATGACTCCATTTTATCCAAATAATCCAACTTTTTAATGATTGATGATTTAATAGATTTTAATGATTACCTTTTTCTCTGTAATAATAAAAGAGCACCTTGAACTTAATCCAAACTAAGGTATAATTAATCCTTACTGGAAGCAAAACCTGTCTATTGGAGGAATTTAATGTTTACATGATTTTCTAGTAGACTTAAGGTATGAAAATCCAAACTACAGAAATATCCATTATCCAGAAAATCCCAGGTCCCAAGCATTCTGGATAACAGGTCCTATACCTGTACAACATAAAAGCATAATGTAAAGGGTTGCTTTTGTAGGGGACTGGTAAATTAGTCTCCCAGTATTATTTAGCAGGTAATCCCCTAGTGTAATAGACACTTAAAGGGGTTGTTCACCTTTGAGTTAACTTTTAGTATAATGTAGAGAGTGATATTCTGAGACAATTTGCAATTGGTTTTCATTTTTTATTATTTGTGGTTTTATAGTTATTTAGCTTTTTATTCAGCAGCTCTCTATTTTGCAGTGTCAGCAATTTGGTTTCTAGGGTACAAATTACCCTAGCAACCCTGCATTGATTTGAATAAGAGACTGGAATATGAATAGGAGAGGGACTGAATAGAATGATAAGTAATACAAAGTGGCAATAACAATACATTTGTAGCCTTACAGAGCATTTGTTTTTAGATGGTGTCAGTGACCCCCATTTGAAAGCTGCAAAGAAACAGAAGAAAATTGCAAATCATTAAAAAAACTATGAAAAATAAATAATGAAGACCAACTGAAAAGTTTCTTAGAATTGGCCCTTCTACAATATACTAAAAGTTAACTTGAAGGTGAACCACCCCTTTAACTGGGTCCTAAAATACAGTTAGGAGTGGGGGTGTTGTTTCCTTATGCTGTTTAAAGCTATGCTCCCTTGCAGTTCAAACAGTGCCTAGTAGATGGCACTGTGTAGTATAAAGTCCTGGGCAACCATATGCTCAAGGTCCATTTTGTGTAAGATTTGGCCAGAGCAGGCAGACAGGGCTAAAGTGGAACCTAGACAGGTCAGGTCTAGTAATGACAGGCTACTCACCTTAAGAGGTCATTCTAGGAGTGACAGAAAGTCAGGCTATTTAGCCATGCAGCGATTGATTTTAACGATTTTAACCATTTGATCGAATATTTTTATTCGATCAAAAATAATGAAACCAAAATAGGTAGCTTTGGTCTGGCGAACTAGGCAGTCGAATAAAAATTTTAAGTTGAAGTACTTCGACTGTCGAATAGTCGAATATTCAAATCATTCGAATCGTTTGATTCAATCGAATTTTCAAAATTCAAGAGGTCAAAGAGGTCTTCAAAAACATTTGAAAATTCAAATTCAAATCTTTTTGAAAATTCGATTCCTTCATGTGAATTTAGTAAATCTGCCCCTGAGTGTACAGACCTAGGGATGTAGAGATTCCCTTCAGGTTCCAATTAGGGAAAAGGCTGAAATATGGGGTACCTTCTCTATGCTGTATATGTTCACTTCCCTGTGGGGACTGACACTGTCCAAAGGTGTTGTGAGTATATTCTAAACTTGAAGCAGTCTTGAGAGAGCTGGTTGTTACCTGTGAGTTTGGAAATCTAACAGATGAAATGCTAAGAGACCAAATAGTGGAAAAAACAAAATCACATCACATTAGAGATGAGCAGGAAAGGAATTCACTGCACAACCCTGCAGCAAATACAAATAAAAAATACTGCTTCCGCTGTGGTTCAGCACAACACACTGCAAACTATGCTATATGTCCTACAAAAGCTGTACAGTTCCGCAAATGCTCAACGGTCACTTTGCTAAGGTCTGCCGTAGTTCTGAACTCACTACTACAAATGTTACAGTATTCAGTGTGGTAAAGCTGGTACATTTATTTCAGACAAGTTTATATGCACTGTCAATGTCAATACTGCTTCTGCCGACAAGGGACACTCCATTAACTTGATGTTTTATACAGGTTCAGCTGTTTCTAAACTACCAAAGTATATTTTAAACACAACAACAGTGCCAATCCAGTTAAAACTTTGTGTGTTGGACAGTGGAGACATAGAGACAGATTGTAAAAAGGCCACCCTGGAAGCATTGTTAGAATTTCTGAATGGGACAGTGTAGAATTACAGGCAATTACAATTTTACCAGCAAATACATTACCAGTAAATTTGTAATTCTGAGCCTGTCCTTGGCTGATATTTTACTGATTAGACTGGTGAAGGGAAAGTCAGGTGGCAACTCTGGTGCATCGTTTTCAGGCTGCAATCGATCTAAAAAAAACATGGTACATTTTGCACATTGCACTGTCATTGTACATTATGCCTAATGTATTCTATCTTATTCCCTCTTGTTTGTAAGCCAGCTTCTCCAACCCAGTTAAAATGTTGTTGTTTTCCCCATCCACAGCTAATATTCTGAGCCCTACCAGATTTCCAGTAAATATGTTGTATGGCATGTAGTACTCAGTTAATATGGACACCACAAACAGCCCTTAGTCCATTTTATCCTCTCTCCAATGCCTGGTTAATATGCAGGCAAGTAAATAGTTTGTAATTGTCTTTGTTTTGTTAATTTTGTTTGTTTGTTTTTTTCATTACGTTTTTCCAAGCAGAACAAGATGAAGTGGCTGTTTTACAGCTCAGTTTGTTATCACAACTCTCCTGTCACATGGAGGTTTTTCTCCTTACTCATTCAAACCAAACCACTTTTTATGTGCAGTTCACTCCTATTTCTGCATTAACTAGACTGCATTTCAACCCTGCTAACAACCAGGCAATTGATTTATAGATAGTTATTAATAGGTCAGTGCCTTAAACTCCATTGTTTGCTTGCCATAACCTTTATTGAAAAAGTAATATTTTAATTTGCCATGAGATTAAAGTTACACTGTGCTCAGATAATGACATAATGGTTGTTGAGTTATTTTGTTTCATTGAAAATTAGAGCAGACATCTTTATCTCCTTATTAAATCACCCACACAGTTATATTGTAACCCTGCTGGTACATTTGGTCTCCATAAGCAAAGTAAATATTCTGCACGAAGCTGTTTGAAAATAATGTAACACAAAATTCAGATAAATGTGCTGGATCCAGAATAATCACCCATGTATATGGAAATCTGACTCTGCAGCAAACCACTGTGCACATGTATTTGTTGGCTTTCAACTTCTTTCTCTTCTCTCTTTGCACATAAATGTAGAGGGTGAAACCTAGGTCAGGCTGACAGTTTGTGGCTAATATAAATGACTTACTGGGTAGCTTGCTCTTGGTTATTTTATAATGGTGATGTATACAATGTAATGTTCCACTGACATCCTGGAGTCATGGTCAAAATTATTGTGTGGGAGTTAGAGTGATTTTCTCTTTCTTTCTTCTCTTAGTCCCTGCACCTTAATCTACTTGAATTCTTTTGAGATACAGATTTCCTCATGCTATATACTTATCTTATTGTATGTGCCTGAACACTAATTGCTTGCTTTACTTATCCTGGTTAGGAACACTGTGCACTTACACATTACTGTACAAATAAGCTCAACATATTCAACATTTTCAAAAAAAATAAAAATATATTTCAGTTTATCTGAGATTTATCATTAACCATGTATAATAGCACAGATCAGAGAAACCAGAAAAGATAGAATCTGCAGTGCTGCTAAGCTGCTACTTTGGTGCTAGTGGCGTACATTCTACATCGTCTTGCATGTAAAGGGTTTAACACTGTTTTGTTAACTACATGGGTTGTTATTTTTTACAAGCTATAATATGCCAAATCTAGAGGCAGAACCATAGGTTATACCAGATTATACCAATAACAAAGCAAGTTACTCAAAATTGTATTACAAAAATGTATTATTATTTATCATGGAAAACAGCCTAACATGTTTTGTGCCTACTAGGACACTTACTCGTGAGCCTTAATAAACTACAGCTTTGGCTTTTTGAGAGACTCGTTTTATTATTTTCCATGTGATATTCTATTATATACTGGTATATATGTGGTCTGTGGTTATTTGTGAGCTACTATCCCCAGCCCTGTCGACTAACTTAAACTACACATTTGTGTGTGATGCAAATGTACTTGTTTTTTAGGGCAAAGTTCACTGTTTCCCCTTTTTGTTCTTACCCATAGTTCTGGCCCTGGGCTATATACACAGACTCTTATACTGATTTGTACTATTCAGATGTGTTTTTTTGTACATTGATATAGTACTAGAGACTCTTCTATGCAGTTTTTTAGTTAACTAAAATGTGGTACCAACTTGACAAGAATGATCTTTCTTTTTTAAGGTGCAAAGCTGGGGGGTTCCAGGCACATCCCTTCTCTGCTGCCTATCCTATGTCTGGTCCATGCCCTCCCTGGCTGACTGTTCTCTCTCCCAGACATTTTGTGCTTCTGCTCACATGTTGCATCTATTTGCACGCATGTGCTGCGTCAGTTGGCCATGTGCATGCCCAGCTGGCACAGAGACTGACCAGGCTGCCTAGGGTGCCTGACTGACTAGCCAGGCTCTGCTCAGAAACATTATCTGAGGGAGGAGTAAAAACCTTACATGAACCATATATGGGACTGTTGAACAAAGGCTGTTTTTGGTGAAGATGGTGCTGTATTTTCACCAGTCCTCCAAGACATGAGCATGGTTTTCAGGAAAAAGAATGAAGGGGTAATCACATTTTATTAAAAATGGTAGTGGAAAGTGAGTCTTTGAAGACAAAATATCCCTGTAGGGTAACTATGGATTCTGTATTGGAGTAACACAGCAGTATGAAGTTAGAGAGAGTGTGTAGGAAGCCTAGCCTTAAACGGTTTGTTCACATTTAGGTTAACTTTTAGTTTGATGTAGAGAGGGAAATTCTGAGAGATTTTGCAATTGGCTTTCATTTTTTTATTATTTGTGATTTATGAGATATTTAGCATTTTTATTCAGCATTTCTCCAGTTTGCAATTTCAGCAATATGGTTGCTGGGGTCAAAAGCAACCATGCATTCATTTGAATGAGAGACTGGATTATGAATAGGAGGCCTGAGGAGAAAGATGAGTAATCAAAAGTAGCAATAACAGTACCTTTGTAGTCTTACAGAGCATTTGTTTTTTTTTTTTGAAAGCTGGAAATAATCAAAATAAAAAGAATTAAAAAATATATAAATAAATAATATAGACAAATTGAAAAACTGTTTATAATTTACCATTCTATAACATAGTAAAAGTTCATTTAAAAGTAAACCACCCCTTTAAGGTACTATGTTACTAATTTCACCCCTTTGAGGGAAATTGGAGAGGCTTCAGATGGGTTTTTTGCCTTTCTCTAGATCAGTGCTGTCCAACTTCTATGGTACCGAGGTGTGGTGTTTGTGCAAGGTGCCTGTAGGTGTCACTATGCACAAGAGTATACTGTGCATACACTGTTCTTTCTATACTGCTTAAAAGGGTTAGCGTTCAGGTTACTGTTGATGTGTAATGGCTGCATGAACCTGCTATTCCTCTGCTAATTCTCTGCTCATCCTCGGCTACCAAAACGTAACAAATTGGCGACGAGATGTCTCTTCTACCACTGCAGCAGCCTGCACCTTTTCTCCCAAGCCCTGATTAGCCTACCATACCTTTATTGCTTGGATCCGTACATTTAAAAATTACATTATTGCTGCTGACCATGGGGAAATTTCTACTGCTAGAAAGCATGCTTTATTTATTCACTTTGTCAGTACAGTGATATTCGCTTGTAGCGCTGGCTCCAAAGAATGAACGCTGGTTCTAATATCAATTTGGCTTTATTATTTTACACAGTGCGGAATAATATTCACAGTGGGTATGCTAAACCTTCACCTTTTGTGCCTACATCGTCGGCACTTCCTCAGGGAAGGTACATAACATACAGATGATTTGTGAAAGTTCATGAAAGTCCATGCAAATACGTGTAAGAAAATACAAACATTCTTATTCATAAAGTGCTAGTGCTTATAATGTGTTACATATAATTCATAAATATATAAGTAATAATGTGTAATTATTTGTGTTTTCTCTATATATATATATAAATTAATTTAATAAAAACCATCTCATTAATTTATTTATTTTATCAATTAATCACATTTAAAATCAATATGTAACCCATATATAATTCATTCAATAATGTTTCATTTCTATAGAAGAATATTTTAAAACACGTTAAGATAATGATAATGTAGTTGATATAAATATGTAATTATTTATTTATTTTTCATTTACTTATAGGGATATTAGATGAATTTATCATACACTTAATTCTTATTTTGCCAGCGCTAACATTAATTTATTATTTGATTAATAAGTATTATTATTAACTGTAAGCTGTAACTATGATTTTGTTTAATTCAACACCTGTGGCATTAATGTCTCCAATAGTGACATCCACTTAATTTCTTTCTTAGACAACAGTTTGTCAATATCTCCTTTCTTTTTTCCCAATCTTACAGCTTATTGCCTGAAATTAAACAAAATGTTCGTTAGCGCCATGTTGACTAATTACATGTGCTGCTTTAACTGAAGTCAAAGCACACCCACTGTGAATATTTCACACACTGTGTGAAATAATAAAGCCAAACGCCAAGCAAATATCACTGTTCTGACAGTTTAGAGCATACAGGAGGAAAACCTCAAGTCTTGTGATAGCTGGTAACTGAATGCTAGGGTGAGCTCCGCCATAACAGCGTCTTTGTTAACATTATAAACATTTATTTATTCACTGCCTGGGAGCAGAGGAACAGCATATATTCTATACATTACCATTACCTGATGAGACAGGTTATGAAACAGCTCTTACTGCTATAAAGAACTTTTTTGTGCCAAGAGTAAATGTGGTTGCTAAAAGATATAAATTCCACCAACATGGACAGCGTAACGGCGAATCCACAGAAAAACTTGTAGCGGTCTTGAGAGAGCTGGTTGTTACCTGTGAGTTTGGGAATCTAACAGATGAAATGCTAAGAGACCAAATAGTGGAAAAAACAAACTCACCTCACATTAGAGAGAGACTGCTCCTAAAACAGGATTTAACCTTGCAAAGGCTGTAACAGTTGCTAGCCAAATTGAAATAGCAGTGGCAGAGGCTAAAACTCTCAGTCAGGGGACTGCTGGGAATTTACAAACTGTGAATCCAGCACTGGAGTTTAATAATGCATAGTCATAGGCAAAATACAGTGCAAATGACAGGGATTCACCTTAACTGCAAAACCGTGCAGCAAATACAAATAAAAAGTACTGCTTCCACTGTGGTTCAACACAACACACTGCAAATTATGCTACATGTTCTGCAAAAGATGCACACTGCCGCAAATGCAAAAAAGTAGGACATTTTGCTAAGATCTGCCTTAGTTCTGCTAAAGATGTTCATAAAGTCACTGCTTCAAACATTACAGTATTAAGTGTGGATTAAGTTGATACATTTATTCCAGACAAGTTTATATGCACTGTCAATATCAATACTGCCTCTGCTGACAAGAGACACACCATTAACCTAATGCTTGATACAGGTGCAGCTGTTTCTATACTACAAAGTATATTTTCTTGAAATACTTTGCAAAAGATCTGCTTGTTGCAGCTGCCTTGAGACTGGTCAGTTACTTAAAGGATCCAATATCTGTGCTTGGTTGCTTGCCAGTGACTGTACAATTTGAATCAAATACTTATCATTGGTAGGGATCTCTTTGCAGCATAAAACCTACAATTAGTTGATGGTCTCATTACTACAGCACCAGTGCCTGTCACTCAGCCAGTATCTAAAATTTCACCACAAAGCAACACTTCACTGGGTTGTGCAAAATACTTTGTACACAAAGTTAAGTTGAGACCAGATGTAAAACCAGTACACCAGAAATTGAGGTGATTGCTCTACTCTATAAGGAAGGCTGTCTCACAGGAACTAAAGAAACTGGTAGAGCAAGATGTGATTGAAAAATCAGAATCCTCTGAATGGGTTTCACCAATTGTTGTAACAATTAAGAAAACTGTAGGTATTTGATTGTGTGTTGATCTCCATGCACCTAATAAAGCAGTTGTTATAGAAAATCATCCCTTGCCACATAAAGAGGAAATATTTTAGAACTCTGAGGAGCAAAATTCTTTTTCACCCTGGATCTTCAGAGTGTTATCATCAAGTATTACTGGATGAGGAAAGCAGAGACTTCCAACATGCCACTTCAGTCAAACTCAGCAATCATCCCTTGCAAAATATAGAGGAAATATTTTCAGAACTCTGAGTAGCAAAATTCCTTTCCACCCTGGATCTTCAGAGTTGTTATCATCAAATATTACTACATAAGGAAAGCAGAGCCCTCACTGCATTTATCACCCATGATGGTTTGCTTTAGTTCAAGGATGTACCTAATGGACTGGCTTCAGCACTGAGTTGTTTTCAAAGACTGATGTTTGCTATACTCCATGACATACCTGGTGTACACTGCTACTTGGATGATATAATTGTGTACAATGCAACTATCGATCTTCACGACAAGTAGCTAGAAAAGGTTCTGAAATACATTGATTCTGCAGGACTGAAACTGAACCTTTCCAAATGCCACTTAAGACAAACTGATCTGTCATATCTGGGTCATACAGTATAATTTCACAAGAGGGATTACTGCCTGACCCTGACCATGTCAACTCTGTTACACAAGCACCTACCCCATCTAATTTTCAGACCTTACGAGCCTTCTTAGGTCTTACTTCATGTTATTCTAAGTTTATTCCCGACTATGCTTCAGTTGTGGAGTGCTGTATGTGGCATGAGGGTGGCAGATAGAGCCAGGACACCAGCACAGAACACATAATTGCACTCTGTGCTGGAAGAGCCGAATATCCGGTTTGAAAACCGGAAATTCAGCTCTTAAAGTACCAGGAGCAGTATTTTTGTTGCCCCTGGTACCCAGTGGGGCACTGCCGCATGAGGCAAGTTTCTCAACTTACCTCATTGGCAGAGCGCCCCTGACAAAAATGGGAATAAAAAAGAGCTGAAATGCATAATATTGCTTTTAGGTGCATACAGTTTTATGGTTTCTGTTTATTACATTTACCTAAATGCTTTCCTACTATAGGGGGTAATATGTGGTGTTTGTACAAGGTGCCTGTAGGTGTCACCAGGGCCACCATCAGGGGGGACAGGGGGAGCCCCAAAAATTTTGTTGTACGGGGCCCTGTGATTTCTAATGGCACTGTGCACAATAATATTCTGTGCATACACTGTACTTTCTATACTGCTTAAAAGGGTTAAAGTTCAGGTCACTGTTGATGTGTAAAGATTGCATGAACCTGCTAATAAATCACTGTTATTCTCTGCTCATCCTCGGCTACCAAAACATAACATGAGGAAAAGGAATTTTTCTCGCCTACATAGTGGAGGGCCAATAATGGAAGCTATTGTTAACCACTCCCTGTTTTTAAACCACACCTACTTTACACCACACCCATGTTACCACAAGACCATGTCCACATTAACTGTGGTAGCACACCAGAAAATAAATGGTTGGTGGATACTGCAGGGATATCACTAAACACTTATGAAAAAAAGTTGTCATATTAAGACATACCCTTAAATCCCTTAAATCCATATGCCTCATACTCCTACCAGGCTTATGTTCCTTAAGCAGAGCAGGGCACACACAGGCAGAATATGGTACACCCAGGGAGCACAGGCCAGGTCGAGTATAGCACACCCACGGAGAATAGGGCAGGAATAGCATGGCACACCCAGGGATCATAAAGCAGGCAGAGTATGGAAAACACAGGAAGCATAGGGCAGGCAGAGTAGGCCACACAAAAGAGTGTAGGGCAGGCAGAGTATGGAACACACAAGGATCATCTAGAATTTAGGCAGGTTTCATATAGATCAGCTAGCAGTTATGCAGGTTCTTATATAGACATAAAGCATTGAATTGGATGGACATGTGACTTATAGTTACTGAGTAATCATGTGTGTGTGTGTGTAACATGCTGTGCAAAGATCAGTGCTACAGAGCTGCTGAAAGTGTGAACTTTCTCTACGGATGAATGAAGCTTCTACAAAAGATTATTACCCACGTGAAACTGCCTGAATTGTTGACTGTGCTTTTTCAGACGCACAAAAAATCTGAATTTTTCGGATTTGATTACTGAAAAGTCAGATTTTTTTGTGAAATCGTTGGAAAAACCCAAAATGTTCGGATTATCGTATGAAACACAGAGCAGACAATAATATCTTCAAATTGCTCATAGGACTTCTGCCATTGATTTCTACAGGATCTCCACGGGTTGAAGAGTATTTTCGGATTCAGACTTTTGGAAACCTCATGGTATAATAAATCTCGAAAAATTCTAGTTTTTTCCATTTAAAATTCTAATTTTATAGTAAAAAATTTCAATTTAAATTTTTGAGTTTTTACCATTCAGACTTTAATAAATAACCCAGCTAAGTGTATCCCAAGAGGTTGATGCATACATGTTCTGCTGACTAGCCTGCAAGCCAAGTAAGTTTGCTTAAATTGCACAACAGTTGCAAGATGATTCCTTGCAATCAACCAAATGGCATATCAGTCAAAGAGACCTGATAAAAATCAAGGTAAATTTAGTTCAGATAGTTACACTGTATCTCGTTTGCTAAATAAGTTAATAATCAATAAATATAATGTAATGAAACCAAAAAAAAGACAGAATTTTCTCATTGTTGCCGCCCATGATAATACATTCGTTGAATGTTAACATGCATATATGGGGTACAAAATATCTATACAGCCAATTTATGAACAAGCCTACATATCTGCAATCAATGATTCAACATTTCCTTGTTCTACTGGAATCTGGAATGAATGGAGAGCAACTTATGTCCAAATCTGTGATCATCAGTGAAAATACAGTACTTTGGTTCTTTGGATTGACCTTGAATTCATTATGGCACTCTTCCTAATTTATGTTGCTTAACATTACCTAGTAACAGATACTGGTAATCTGTGCACTAACTGTTTCCTAATGGAAAAGGAGAATCCCCTGTTTAAATTACTAACCAAAGCCAGTTCTGCAGTTTAGGCAGTATAGGTAAGAAGTACTAGACATTGGAGTAATGCACAACCTTTTGTAGGATTACTGAAAAGTTGACCTTTTATTATTAGATTTACATTAAATAAACATTAAAAGTAGTTCATATAAACAAGTTGCTGTGTAGCAATGGCGGAAATTGAAAAAAGGCTATATGGTACAGGTTAAATAGTGGATAACAGATAACCCCATTATGTTCTACATAGCCTATCTGCTATCTTCTGTGTAAAATGAGTCTTTTCTCCTTTGAATGGCTACCCCCATTGCTACACAGGAACTTATTTATAGAAACAAAAGCAATGTTCCTGAAGCAAACACACCAGTTTTACCAGTGCAGAGCAACACTGCAGTATATTTTTATTACTTTAAAACACTCTCATTGTTTGATGCCTCTGTTCCTTTAAGCACCCTCAATTGCATAGACTATGTTGCCACCATACTTGAATCAGTGGCATAATGCAGGGCTCCCCGCAAAATAATTGCCCTCCCGATCAATCTTGTCCCTCCCTGCTCCCCAGCTGGTAGCATTGGAGTAGGTAAGACAAAAAGCAGAGGAAGCAGACCCTTTGGTTTGGGCCACTGAGAACATGGGGTCTGCTTCTTGGTGTCCTCTGTGCACCAGAGTGGTGCAGTGTAGGTTTAATTGGCAACACAGTTATAAATATTGTACATCTAACCCTTTTTTATGCCTTTTTTATTAGCAGGTCAACATTTCTTTGTTTATTATTGTGCAGTTACACACATGGGTAAAGAGTATTCTTCCTCGAGAGTCTTGTATGTCTTCTTATTTAGGTCCATTTATTTGAACGTGAGCTTCCAGATTATTTCACATTGGACTAACCAGTGGAATTTATTTCATATCTCTCACTGTTTTCCCGTTGTGCTTAGCTTTTCCTAGTGATTACTTTGAAATATTCATCCTCTTCAACATGGGAGTTGTTTGGTTAACATGGAAAGGAGAGCCAAATAGAGTTCCGATTTGTTGGTTTAATAATGGTGTGTTATTATTGTTGCTCTATCCACCATGCAGAAATTGCTGTCACCTAAAAACGTTACCCCTTCCTATAGAATTAAATAATGCATCTGGGCATTTATGTTATCTGGACTGTTTTGCAGGTGGTGACATCATTACCATCTTCACAAAAATATCCAAATAAAATAATGATTCCATTATTGTATTGATTTATATTAAGTCGCTATGTTTGAAATATGTAACTTCACTGGTTAGGTTTTTAAAATATTTGTGTGTGCCATTAGTTATAATACATTCTTGTTCTAAAAAAAAAAAAATGTAAGTAGAGATTTTAAAAAAAAATGTTGTATAAAGCTACTAATGATTCAGCAAAGATATAATTGTGTTTTGACCTTAGCTCTAATTTACCGTTGATGTACAGTATGAAGATTTGACATACCATATGAGCTATTCAAAATGAGCTTTTTTGTTGGCTAACTCTGTAACTCTAGTCACTGAGACAATAGACAAAGCATAGAAATGCTTTGGAGGTTAGAAGGATCATAGAAGAAGCCAAAGAATATAGCTCCAGGGACTAACCTTGTTTTTGACCTTCTTCCTACCATAAATACAAGAAAAATAAGTCTTTTGTGACTGTCTAGAAATGGAATAAGGCAAGCATTTTTTTTTACATAAAAGCTTTTGAAACATGCTTATTATATTAGCTGTGCCATATTTAATTATCTATTCTGGTAAAAGTAAGTAGGAGTAAATTTAATATATTTATATATACTCCATATGTGAGTATTAAGTGGCCAGGGTCCCCATAAAGTAAATAAAAAAATGTATGGCTGCGTTTCTTTTTTAAAGGGATACTGTCATGGGAAATGTTTTTTTCCCCAAAACGCATCAATGAATAGTATTGCTCCAGCATACTTTATTTATTATTTTTCAAAAGAGCAAAACAGATTTTTTTTAAATATTTCATTTTGAAATCTGACATGGGGCTAGACATTTTGTCAGTTTCCCAGCTGCCCCCAGTCATGTGACTTGTGCTCTGATAAACTTCAGTCACTCTTTACAGTTGCAGTGCAAGTTGTGAGTGATAATACCCTCTCCCTTTCCACACCTAGCAGCCTGACAACAGAACAATGGGAAGGTAACCTGATTGCATCTCCCTAACACAAGATAACAGATGCCTGGTAGATCTACAATCAGTACTCAATAGTAAAATCCAAGTTCAAGAATGAAATTTTATATTGTAGAGTGAATTATTTGCAGCATAACAGTGTAATTTAGAAATAAAAACTACATAATAAAAATCATGACAGAATCCCTTTAAACAATATTGGCTTTCAGTGGAACTTACCTTTCTTGTTTTTCAGCTCCTTTCATTGGTTTCAGATCCCTCAGTGACTTCGGCTACTACTTCGGCTCCTAGCTTGGATTGGAAGTTCCAGGTGCTACAATTCAAAGGAGAGCAGTGCCACACTTGCCATTTTCTCCACTGGCATATCAATAAAAAGCAGACCAGGGACAAGCAACCTGACTTTTCTCTAGCAATACTTCTTCAGTGTGAGCATTTCATAGCGAAGATTCAGATTACAGAAAAAAGGAAACCATTTAAAATTTGGATAAAATTGAGTCTATGAGAGGCAGCCTTTCTGTAATTCTGGATAACAAGTTTCCTGATAAGGGACCCCTTACCCACAGTATTGTTTCTAACAAACATGTTAGTTTTGCCAATAGTACATTGTATTTTAATTACTTTAAAGCACTTACATTTTTTGATGTTATTGTTCCTTTAAAAATAAAGGTGCAAGTTAACTTGGTGAATTATCACTTTTAATTATACAGCGGCTATTAAGTTATTGATGGGCCAATAAATTGAGTGCATTATAGTACAATCAGCAGGTCTAGTGCAGTTAGGAACTAGACTGTGGTGGTGTAATGAAATTACCCGGGAGACGGCAGGGACGCCCGCCGTGCGCCGCATCCTCTTCCTGTTTCATAGGATGCGCGCGCCTGTGTCAGTCCTTTTATGAGCGCAATCACGCTGTCGTTATTGTCAGTTTGCCTTGGCACCAATTAAAGGGATATTTAAAGGGATTTTTGGGTTCTCTTCCTTGCCCGTGATAGGATTTCTCCTGGTGCCTCTGCCTTGAGCCTTGTGCTGTTTAGCTTCTGTCTGTCTGTTTCCTGTGTTTGACCCTGCCTAGTTATTGACTACTCTGATCTTCGTAACCTGACCTGTGCCTGATTCCTGACTACCGATTCTGCTGTTTCCTATCTGATTTATCACCCGGTTTGACCCTTTGCCTGCCTGACGACTCCTAGCAATCTGCCCGCCTCGACCCGGCCTGTTTGACCAAGAACCTGCCTATCCCTGTCTGTACCGTGACCAGCGGCCTTAAAGACTTTATATACAGTCGTGCCCCATTGCTGGCCAGAACTCCTGCTCTGCACCTCTCGTTTAAGTTCAGGTGGCATTTGAGTAGCTGAGGGCTCCTCCCAAAGCCAAAGGCAGTCACACTACTGGTGAAGCACGAGCCTAGACCAGGGTGCTTAGCGTTTGTTCTGGTATTGGGTGCCGACCGTGACAGGTGGCAGCTATGGTAATATGATTGGTTTGATTTTTTTGGGGAGAAAGGGGTTTTTGGCTAACAATTGAAATAGCAAGCTTTCTGGGCTGCTTACTATTCAGCTATGTACAAAGCCAAAGGAAACGTCCCATCTATTCACTGACAATGTTACAGTCTGATCAATCTCAGGAAAATGTATATTTAGTAAGAGACCCAGGGGCATGTTGTTTGATTCCCTGTCATGCTGCTTGTGAACCACTGGCTTTTTCCCAAATTCACACTTGAATGAAAACAAAATTAATGGGCTTATTTATTAAAGTCAAGTAAAGCCAGATGAAGCCACTTTGGATTGTGCGTTTGACACAGAATTTCGCATTTATCCCACTGAACACAGAACATTGTGTCGCAGCATCCCATCCAATTAAAGAGTTCACCATTGAAAACAATGGTGCTTTGG
>CM044442.1:84055510-84098295 GCA_024363595.1 Xenopus borealis | reverse complement strand
TATCAGCCCGCACATTTGGTTGGGGGTAACTGTTTTTCACAATAGGTGCCCTTTAATTTTCCATGTGTTAGAAAATGTATGTGGAAACTGGTTACACAAAAATATCTTTTAAAGGCTGGATTTCAGTGGCAGTCCTAGTGCAGGGCCACACGGTCATATCGCCTGCCGTCCACAAGAGCAGGCTCTCTGGAGCTGCACGTCCCCAGTGCTCCTCAGCAAGCTGCTGGACAGCATGCCGCCACTACCAACTTTGCAGCCCTAGGCCTGGGCCTATGTGGCCTTGCCACAAATCCGGGCCTGGAAAAGATTAAATTAGATGCGTTTTCCACTCACAGAATATGATGTAAGTAACTGAAGATTGAGGAAGGTCTATCCACTCCATTGCACTTCGCCTGGTCTGAGCTGGCGAAGTCAATTCTGCCGAAAGAGCTAACGTCCATTCACCAGCGTGAAAAGATTCCTGGTGATAGAGTGGCTGTCTCTTTCACTACCAAAGTGATGCCTGTGGCCTAGTAAATTCAAAGTCCCTGTGGGTGGTAAAGCTGGTGAATTATCTCCAGTGTTAGTCACTTCCCCCTTTAGTAAATCTGCCCCATAGTCTTTCTATGGCAGGGCCTCAAGACACATGGTCATCCGAACCCCATAATGAACCACTGCCACTTACTTTTTCCCTGTTCACCCCAATATAGTATAAAAACACTCCAGGATGGAAATGAAAGGCCACAGCTTTATTAACTCCATCCAACTCCATGTTATTAATCCAACTTGTTGAATATACAATGATCTATCAGGGATGTCCAACTGGAGGCCCGTGGGCAGGATGTGGTCCACCAAAGGATTTTTATGGGCCCCCCATTCTGCTCCTAGGCTCCATAGACTTCACCATATGACATCATCATTTTAATTCAGTCTGGCCCTCCAACATGTTTTATGACATACAATTGGCCCACTATATGTAATAAGTTGGACAGCAGTGATCTAAATGATCTCCACAGAAATGTGTGCCTACTCCACTGGAGTGAATGGGCCACCTGCCCCACAGCTGCACCATGCTAAGGTGGGCAAGTAAAGGCATAAGTGGCTCTCACACAGAACACCTACCTCCTGGATAAGATTGCCATCTGACCAGTTTTGACCCAGACAGCCTGATTTTTGCAAAACTGCTTGCCTGGTTGCCACTGGTTGCCACATGATATGTCTTAAAGTCACTGACCAGCCTTCATTATGTCACCCCCTGCCACATCTCTGTTACAGCTAGTGACATAACTGACCTGCTCTTCCCTCCACACCCAGAGGCAGTGGCAAATAATAGGTGCAGCAGGAGAAGCCAGAACTCGCAAACACCACTGAATCTCCACCTTGCCAAACTGTTAAAAGGGCAGGTGGAGGGGTGCTGTTCTACATGCTGACAAAGTTGCACTGAAATGGTTGATGCTGTGGTCTCCTGGCAACCTAAAGACATTCCTCCCCATCCTTTCTCACTATGACCCCATTTGAACTTGCCTCTGTGCCTTCATAGCGCTGTCAAGACTCCCCTTCTTTACACTTCTGATCCAGGTATCTCCATTATTTTTATGACACACTTATGTGACCATCATTTATTTGTGTAATACCATATTTTGCATCCCCTCACAGATGGAATTTAGCTATCAAAATCAATTAATGCAGATGGCAAACTGTACCTACCATAGCACCCCCAGGGAGATTCATAAAAAGGGAGCAACATCAAGGGCCCCTCGGCGTTTGTGAGTTTAGTAGTAGTTTCAAAAACATCTTCAACCACTAAAATCCAAGAGGGAGGTTAAAGGGGAGTTTTACTTTCAGAGTCTATATTGGAATAGCTCCTGTATGAAAAAATATTTATGTAAATCATCTTTATTATTTTAAATATGTGGTTTGGAAGCTATAAACCATATAAGTTGTGGATCTCTGGCAGGTTTAGGTCTGGAGGGGGGCCCTGGTAACTCCGAGGGGGGGCCCTAGGTGCCAAATGCTCCAGTCCGACCCTGGTTATTAAACTATAAGTGAGATGTTATGGAATATTAGGTAAATCTGTTTTGGCAAAGTATTACAGAGTTGCTTGTCACTGAATTTCACATCTATATCATGCATTAAACATTTGTAAATGCCTGGGCAAGTGGGTAGTTTGTAGATTACTCCTGACCTCAGAAGCCTTTATGATCTCATTAATTGGAATCGGCCAACAGGAGGATCAGATAAAAAACAAAACCATTGCCAGGCTGAGCAAACAGGCAGAACTTCTGCCAAAGATTCCACAGGAAACAAGATCACAAAACAAAGACCAGCTTGCTTATGAATTCTGTAAAAATAATTAGCAAAACGAAACTATGTTACCCCCATGAATTCATAAACATAGCATTTTTATTATTAAATGAAACCATAGGAAAGGAATCATTGGCTAAGATAATTCATTCTGTATTTCTTCAAAGTGATACTGTAAGTGGGTTTCAACATTGTTCACAGCTAATTGATCCAGTCCAAAAAATAACAAATAAGCCATTAACCATCAACACTCCCAAAAAAAGTGAACAGTATGGGGCAATTTAAAGAGACGCCAGATGCATGTGCAAGAGCAAAAGCCTACAAGATCACTAGGTAGGTTCTTCTACATGGTACTAATGGGGTTAAACGGTTCAAATGATTTCCAGGCAAAAGATCAAGGGAAGGCAGCAAAGTCAGGAACAACGCAAGAGATCAAAATCCAAGAATCAGCCTATATACAATTTTAGAGCACCCAGGAACACAACAGGTGTAGAACCTATATTCTGGTATTGAATCCAGAAACTCCAGATTTTTTTATTTTGAATTTGGCAGCAAAACTGTTTGCAATGATGTCACAAGTTGACGTGATGATGTCACAGCACTGTGACAAGGCACACGTGAACCATGGGTGCCTCCATTTCGGAAGCAGTGTCAGAGAAGAGAGGAGTGCCATTGGCCGTTCCTCACAATGTCGGGCCCAATGACGAACTAAAAAACAATTTAACTTAGTAGCATTTATACATGTACTAAAAACTTTTGAAAAGCAAATCTTAACTTAGCTTTAAATGAGAAAAGGCACTTTCTACTTGGAGGTGCTAAAGGTTAGCTGTACATCTGCCAGAATAAGCAGGAAGGTGATCGCTTCCACAGTTTTCTCTTGATAGGAGCACTGACCCAGGGTGTCAGCTAAGTACAGTAGATTCAATCATTTGCCTAACTTTTAGCACCTCAAGTAAAAACACCTTTCCTTCACCTTTAAAAAATTTGCACAAAATATCTGAATGTTTTGTTTTCTTAATCAGCTTCCCTTTTTAATCATAGACCTACTAATTGAACTACCAGTTGTGTCCACTTTGTAAATGAGGTTGCATTGGTCTTGATGCTGCCTTTCACCACATCACTTACAAAAGCGCTACATTTACTACATGATCAAAGAAGGAGTGAAGTGTAGAGTGTCGCTGAAGGGATTGGGACAGTACTTTATGTGTTATTTAGTTATCTCATAGCCTAATATTAGTTTACTCTGTTGTAATTTCTGGTCACAATATCTTGTACATTACACCTGGTCTCATTTAGGATTCTTACTCTGATAATAGGGGTGTTTTAATCACATGAATATTATGAAAAACATTTTTTTTTTTTAAATCACTGTTACATTTAATAGGGGTGATGAAATTGACTTAGCTTCTTTACTTTTTTCTATGATATATTTTGATATTTATATTTCTACCGTGCCAATAATTTGCCATTATTCTGCACCAAGGGAATCTTCCTTCTTCAGATGTAGTTTAAGTTCTTATTTTGTGTGTTTATTTTATTAGATACAGTCTTTAAAATTTAATACACACAGACTCGGCTACGATTTGGGGAGATTTAGTCGCCTGGTGACAATTCACCTCTTCTTCGTGTGACTAATCTCCCAGCGAGAATCGAAATCATGAGCGGGATGGCACTCAAATCGCTTCATTTTCTGAAGTCTCCCGAAGTTGCCTCACGAGGAATCTTAGCATCTGTCACTACCCTTAAATATGTTTGCTGATTGGTAGCAGCTGGATCTCTCCTCTATTTCTTTTTTTCTATTTCTCATTTGCTTATACAATTTATGTGATATTTTCTAGGTTTGCAGTGACTACTGGTGTTATAAAATGAAATAATTGAAATTCGTTTTCAAAACAGAATTGGGCAATTCATTTCTTTAATGAGAAATTTCTAAGCTCCAAAGGAGTAATATGTTATCATTAGGTGTTCTATATCATTTCAGCTGCTACCGTGACTTTTTATTTAACTTCCCACAGGATTTTATGATATCCATGTCAATGTAAAGAGCATGGCTTTTGGAGGAGAACAGAAGTGCTATGTGCAGTTATTCCTTATCCCTTAGGCATACATTTACTAAAATGGATTAAATATACTATTTATTCATAACCTCTTTTGATCAGAAAAATTCCAATTTCTACCACTTTCTTTCTTTTAAATTTGAAGAGATTTTTTTCAAATGAGTGTATGAGAATAGATTTAACACAGGGAAAAATGGTATCATGTACCATTCTCTTGCAGAAGAAATTTCAAACATGAACTGGTATGACGCCACCTAAAAAAAAGCATGATCTGCAGTTTGAAAGAAATTAAAAGAAAAAGTCCAATTAAAAGTTCAAATGATAAGCTCAATAATGAGTTTTTTAGCAACACCTTTTATTTCCAACATGTATATAAGTGGGGATTGAGCAGTGTTGACATACCTGGTTATTCAGCAACACTCATAGGTGGCACTTCAAAAATCTTCGGGTCTTCTTCCTTCCATTCGGCAAAGATTGCTCCAACTGCGCATGCCAATATGCCACTCCCTTCCAGAAGATTTACAAAGAAAAGAAGATGGCGCTCAAACTCTGATGCATGAATCTGCACCGAGTGGTAAGTAAAACATCAGGGGCATTTGCCTGGGGTAGCAGCTAGGCTGGGGGTAGGAGGGAGAGGGAGGGAGGTCTATGTGGGGTAAGGGAGTAGGGTTTAAGTAAGGGTTGAATTATCCTTTACTGAAAAGGATGCTTGGGGTTTGCAATCAGTATCACTTAGAAGATAACCTGGCAAACAAGATATCTAGGTGGTGTGGCCACAAAAATGGGCGCTACATGCGGCAGATATTTTTGTCCCTCTTT
Source organism: Xenopus borealis (assembly GCA_024363595.1). Taxonomy (NCBI): domain Eukaryota; kingdom Metazoa; phylum Chordata; class Amphibia; order Anura; family Pipidae; genus Xenopus; species Xenopus borealis. The sequence continues at coordinate 84,093,136 of CM044442.1, read as the reverse complement.
CCATATTTCAATGTTGGGAGGCGTGCAGAACAGATTTTCCACACCCTTTCCACAAAGCATTTTATTGTGACTTTTATACTATACACTTTATTTTGAGTCTGTCTCTAAGCTCAGGTAACTGGCCACCACTGTATTATGTGATGTGAAACAGTAGAAAAGAACATTGTAAAGTAAGGGCATACAGGTATGGAATTCATTATCTAGATACTTGGGACCATGGGTTTTCTGAATAAGGTATTTTTGACTAATTTGCATCTCTATAACTAATGTCTGCTTAAAATCATTTAAACATTAAATAAACCCAACGGGATTGTTTTACCATCAATATGGATTCATGCAGCTTTGTTACCCTCAAGTACAGTACTGTTATATTAGTACAGAGAAAAGGAAAATCATTTTTAAAAATTATAATTATTTACTTAAAATAAATTCTATGGGAGATGACCTTCCTGTACTTAATAACTTTATGGATAAAGAGTTTCCAGACAAGGAATCAAATAATCGTATTTTGAAAAACACCTCTATTTAACACTCATATCATTTCTAGATTACTTGTTTAAGTTTTTGTTTTCTTTTAAATATCAAAGCCTATGAAATCAGATGTATTATTTTACAGAGAGGATTGCATCATTTAAGTTTGTGTAAAAGAATTAATCAAAAAGCTATTTCTTTTTCTGTAACAGAATTAAAAATGTATTTATACACACAGGGGTGTAAATACAGAGGCAGCAGACCCTGCAGCTGCAGCAGGGCAGGAGGTATAGGGGAACCCATGAGGCCCTCATTAATGAGCTATTTTATTATGTATTGGTAAAACAGGTCAACTTCTGGAAATGTTGGGGCCCTAAAATGAATTTGCTGTGGGGCCCAGTAAAATCTAGTTACACCACTGCACACAATCGAATTCTGAATAACAAGTTAAAATGCAAAGCAAACTAAATGGCAGGAAATAGTTACACAATAAGGCAAGATCTGCTTATTTTATTTGTGATGAAAACAGACAAGGTAAAGTATTGCAATTCAGACTAAAAATTAGTTGAAATAGTCCAGAGCGCTTTAGCATGTATTTCCTGTTTTAAATAGTTCATAATTCTGTAATACACTTAAAGATCCAAAGAGATTGATTGACTGTACAAGGTTTTTTTTTGTGGAAGAAAATAAGAAAAAGAGAAGAATAAAGGGAGAACAGCTGTTCTTCTTCTAAAGCATGTGAGTAAATTATTCTCTTTCCGACCAAACCATTTCATTGCATTTTTTCCCTGCAACTACTATTTTTTAAAGACAGTTGTCATCTCTAGTGATAGGCGAATTTGTCCCATTTCGCTTTATCGAAAAATCTGTGAATTTCCCGGCGAAATTTGTTGGTGGAAATATGCCAGCGAAAATTCATTGGTGGAAATGCGTCAAATAGGCAGACAGGAATTTGCTGCAAATTCGCCCCTGGCGAACAAATTCGCCCATCACTAGTCATCTCCTCTCTTACTCAATTGTAGTAGAAACATAAATAAATAAATAATAAAAATAAATAATAATGCTAAAATGGAGAGTGATGATTAGTATAGAATACCTACCATAGCACTGACAACTGCTGTATTCTGGATCCATTATTAAAATAATTGTTCAGTATAAAAGTAAAAACTGGGTAAATAGACAGGCTGTGCAAAATAAAAAATGTTTTCAATATACTTAGTTAGGAAAAAATGTAATGTATAAAGGCTGGAGTGACTGTAAGTCAGAACAGAACACAACTTCTTGCTTTTCAGCTCTCTTTTGTTTACACTGACTGGTTACCCTGGTTACCAGGCAGTAACCAATCAGTGAATCGAGGGAGGGCCACATGGGTCATAACTGTTGCTTTTGAATCTGAGCTCAATGCTGAGGATCAATTGCAAACTCACTGAACAGTTATGTCCCCTGTGGCCCCCCTTCAAGTCATTGAATAAATCAGATTTAGAAAGCTGAAAAGCAGGATGTTGTGTTGTATTTTGTTATGTTAGACATCCACTCACTCCAGCCTTTATACATTATATTTTTGGCTAACTATATTAGAAACAATTTTTATTTATCTATTTAACCAGTTTTTATTTTTACCCTGAACTGTTCCTTTAAGGCTGGTTAAACTTCTAGCATTTAATTTATGTATTGTTTAATTATTACATAAATAGTACAAAAATACAATTTTATAAATAAATAAAATTGTATTATTTTAGCAAATATCTGTGCAAGGATTTGTGTTATTTTTCTGTTAGCAAATTAATTTGGCAGGAGAAAACCTGTGCCATTGACTACAATTTGATCCAAAAAAAAAAACAGCAAAAGATGTCAAATCATTCCAATATATATGGTGAAATTTCACTTTGATTTGTGCTTTTGCACAATTTTCGGTGTTGTGAAACAGAATTATTTTGGTCTGACTGGATTAATATGTTTCGAAATGTCTGTAAGTGGCAACTCCCTTGGTAGAGGATCCAGTAACTTCACTGTCCTATATTTTAAATCTCTATTCCTAGATGTAACCTATTTCTGATTTTCTCAGACTCACTTTCATCTGGTATGGTATCTATGGATTGGAGAAAAGCTGATGTCATTCCAATATTTAAAAAGAGATTACGATCTCAGCCTAGCAATTATAAACCAGTAAATTTGACATCTGTGGTGGGAAAATTATTTGAATGTTAAGGGATCGCATTCAAAATTTTGTTCTGGTGAATGTCATTATGAGCAGCAATCAGCATGACTTTATAAAGGATAGTTCATGTAAGACAAATTTGTTTGCATTTCATGATGAGGTAAGTAAGATGCTGGACAGTGTGGGGAGCATTACAAGTGATCTATTTAGATTTTGCCAGACAAACAACTGCTTTCTAAACGAAGGTCTGTTGGGCTTAATTAAGTTGTTTGCACATGGATATGAAACTGACTACAATATCGAGGATTGGGTATAGAGAGTGGTTTCTAATGGTATATTCTCTACTTGGAGTAAGGTTCTTAGTGGGGGACACCCATCTGTACACACACACATACATATATATATATCCATTCCAAAAAGGATCAGCACTATCAGGACTTATTCAATAAAGCAGCATTGGACTGATGTTTTGGCCCCTTCAGAGGCCTTTCTCCAAGTGGTTTGTTTAAGGCCTCAGAGGAGGCCGAAACGTCAGTCGTGCATTTTTAAATAAATCATTTTTTTCATTTACTAAGACCTGAGAGTGCGGATCCCCTTTTGTTGATAGATTGTCGATATTTTGATACTGCACCCAGGCACATTCAATAGTTTTATCGTGAGTGCCGGCTCCATGGAGGATTGTTATATATTTATATATATATATATATATATATATATATATATATATATATATATATATATATATACAAACGGAGAAAGTACTTTTGCTATCCTCTTTCCAATTTATCTCCCAGTATCTAGAGAGGTCTGATCAAAAATCAGAAACAACAAATATTTTACAGAAAATTACTCTCCTCAAAAGAAAAGGAAAGAAAAGATACCCCCCAGGTACTGGTTATTCCAAAAATTGATCACTCTTAGATTAAACTTCAATTCATCAAAAAATAAATTTTAAATAGTGTAGGTAGAATATGAGATTAAAAATTTGTGATTTAATATCTAGTTTAAACCACTCGATATTCAAAAAGCACTGTTTGTTAATATCAGGTTACCTGTGGTGCTTATACTAGATTGTGCCTGCTCCAAATTAAAAAAACTAAGAGCAGTATTGAATTAATTTGTGACCTATGAAGTAATCAAGTTTTTAAAAAAAAATGATTAAAGTGCATTCATGATTTCAATATTCTATAATTAATTCAAATGATTTCATTATATATATATATATATATATATATATATATATATATGATGAGCTCTGTTAAAAGGGGCATTGAATCACGACAGGAAAGGGTCATTTGTCCACTGTATATATCACTGGTGAGGCCTGATCTAGAATATGCCGTACAGTTTTGGTCTCCAGTGCTCAAACAGGACATTATTGTATTAGAGAGGGTACAGGGAAGGGCAACTAAGCTGGTAAAAGGTATGGAAAATCTTAGCTATGAGGAAAGACTGGCCAAATTGGGGATGTTCACACTGGAGAAGAGGAGCTTAAGAGGTGATGTGATAACTATGTATAAATATATAATGGGATCATATAATAATCTATCTAATGCTTAATTTACCAAGAGGTCTTTCCAGCAGATGCAAGGTCGCCCATTCCCATTAGGATAAAAGAGGTTCCGCCTAAATATACTAGCAGTAGGGCTACTCCGGCCATGAGGCAAGGTGAGAAACTTACCTCAGGCAGAGCGGCCAGTTACCAGGGGCGGCAAAAAGCCACCTCTGGTAACTTTAAGAGAATAATTTCCATTTTTTAAAATGGAAATTTGGCTCTTCTAGTGCAGCGAGCACAATAGCGTTCCCTGCACTAGGGATGTGGCCCCTCCTCGACCTGCTCAGACGCTACAAGTTAGAAGTGCAAAGCGAGGGGGGCGCATTTCAGCGCAATATTTCTGAAGGCTCTGGTGTGAACACAGGCAAATAGAATAAGTGACTTACCCTTGTTATTAAATAGGATTCAAAGCACCCCATTTATATTCTACCAATTTAAAGGGATACTGTCATGGAACATTTTTTTAATAGTGCTGCTCCAGCAGAATTCTGCACTGAAATCCGTTTCTCAAAAGATTAAACAGATTTTTTTTTATATTTAATTTTGAAATCTAACAGGGGGCTAGACATATTGTCAGTTTCCAGCTGCCCCCAGTCATATGACTTGTGCTCTGATAAACTTCAGTCACTCTTTACTGCTGTACTGCAAGTTGAAATGATATCACCCCCTCCCTTTTCCACCCTAGCAGCCTAACAAAGCAATGGGAAGGTAACAAGATAGCAGCTCCCTAACACAAAATAACAACTGCCTGGTAGATCTAACAGCACTCAATAGAAAAAGCCAGGTCCCACTGTGTCACATTCAGTTACATTGAGCAGGAGAAAACAGACTGCCAGAAAGCAGTTCCATCCTAAAGTGCTGGCTATTTCTGAAAGAACATGACCAGGCAAAATAACCTGAGATGGCTGCCTACACACCAATATTACAACTTAAAAAATACTCTTGCTGGTTCAGGAATTACATTTTATATTGTAGAGTGAACTATTTGCAGTGTAAACAGTGACATTTAGAAATAAAAAATACATAATAAAAATCATGACAGAATCCCTTTAACTTCATCAATAAAACATTATAGCAAAACATTCACTCACTTTTACGTGATATTTTCAGATAATCTCTTGTTAGTATATTTTTCATCCTTTAATTACTGGAATATGTAATGTGTATTCTGCGAATAGAAATGAATTGTTATTAAAGGAGCTTGAATATGAATAGAACATACATTTATATATATACATTTTTTCAGTGGAACTATGATAATGGCCTGGTTTAGCAGTTGTATACTTAAAGTTTTCTTTATGTCATTATCAGCATGGCTGAAGCAGTCACATGACTGGGAAGAGGCTATGTGGGACATTCACTAAGATTCGAAAAATCGCTAGTGCAGGCTTCGCGAACGTTCGCCGCACTTCGCCAGGCGAATTTTCGCCTGCGCTACGCAAATTCCCTAAAGTGCGAATCTATGCTCTGGTCGGCGAACAGTAGCGTATTTATGCTAGTGTTACTTCGCTAAGCATAGTGCAATTACGCTAGCGAAGCCTAATTTGCAATTTTGCAAATTTGCAGTTAAAAATACATATACTTTGAAAACCTCTAAAAATGTGAGTCTTTCGGAAATTCCTAGTGAAAAAACCAAAACCTCTAGAAGTACAAAATTGATAGTAAGCAGTCAGATCAGCACAGCTCCCATTGACTACTGTAGGACCTTAACAAGTTTTACTTGGCAAAGTTTTGCATTAGAGATTTTTGTGGTTTGTTATTTGTTATAGTCATTAGGGATTTTTCTTTATTCAGAAATAAAACAGAACATGAAAATAACAAACAGAATAACAGATAACTAACAAAACAAAACTAACAAAAAATTAATTATTGAGACTTATCTCCCAGATTCCTGAGATCGTGATGAACCCTTCACCAAACCAACCAACATCCTCCCATCAGAGGAGAGCCATTTCTCAAAGTCCATTCCTCTGTCCATAATGGCCTCCAATCTACCCCCTCCCATACTAAACCACACAAGTCCAAGTCCATAAATGTTCACTTGGTTTATCACCAAAACAAATCCCCTCCCTAACCCCATCCCCATGGCTTCTGATCAAGTATCTAACTGATGATGCTCTGAAATAAAGGTGTGTATGGCAGCCGCCTGGGAAGGAAACACACAGAGCAGCATCACACACTCACATGGACACAAGGTAAATATGCAGACAAACGAAAAGAAACAAAACTCAGATAAGAACTTGAAGCACAAAGTTAGAAGATGAAGCCCCTCCATAATGATGGGTTGAAGGAAGGGTGTTGCTTCTCCAAATAGCACATAAAGCAGCTCAGACAGGACAGAAAGAACAATGTCTCAAGCACCCACATCTGCCCCAGTTGTACCCCGGCAACGCCCAAGCCATAGGTGATATTTACAGATTGTGATGACAAGGTACATTGTCTCGGGGTGGTGGTTGTGCCTTCTGGAAGACAGATCATAACATGTCATTAAGCTCCAGAAACTAAGGCTTCCACCCAACCCATATTTCACCAGCCAGACTGTTAAAAATGTTATGTGATGCCATTGTTATTAATAAGTATAGAAGGTCTATGCGATAACTAGTGGTGGGCGGATTTATTCGCCAGGCACAAATTCGTGAAACGCAGCTGGTGAATAAATTCGCAAAACTCCAGCGAAAATTCGCCTGCCGAAAATTCGCTGGCGTAAAAAAAAACGAGACAAGCTGCGTGATTCGGTTCGTGAATTTTTCGGCGAAGCAAAACGGGATAGATTCGCCCATCACTAGCGATAACTCTAATCACTACTGAATTAACTAACTGAGCATTATTAATAAAAGTAATAAAAGTGTGATTATAAGTCATAAAATTGAACAGTTTAAAACATTGGTTGTTTATAGTTCTGCAGTGACAAACATGTTTCATTCAGGATTATAAGACATTAATTTTAGATAAAACCGTCTTAAAATGCACATATTGCACTTTGTTCAGCTGTGGGAACTATGACATTTTCCATGTTGAATCTTCACTAACCAGGTCATTTATATTTTCTAAAAGGAAAACCGTAAAACATTAAAAATAGTCCTGTCTTTCCAGCAACTTAGTATAAATACCCAAATGGTCTTAACTGTGTATATTTAGTTCATAATTGGATGCTTATAAGACATGGGACTAGTTTACCTTCCGAGTTAACAACTAAATATAGAAGCTTGCTTATATTCTGAGTATAATTGCAGAATATCCTTGTGTGAGATGCCAAACCACAAGCATGGAGCTAGTTTTATAAGTCTACAAACCTTTTCCTGATTTAAGATGTGTCGATGCCTGTGCTGTTATTTAAAGAAGTTTTCTAAATCAAAGCTGTCCTTTCCACATCTTTCCATTTAGTCAGACTTGTTGAGGCAATACTAAGATCTACACTTTACCTCATATCTTCAACTGAAAATTGGGAGGATTTCTAACTTACAGGAAGATTTAGTTAATAGTTAGCAGACTCAAACAGTGGCATAATATATATATATATATATATATATACATAGAGGTAGTGATTGATTCAAGTTGAAATTTACTCCCTTGCTAGCTTTTTCTATTTGCGTCAGGAGCTTAGCCTCCTCCTCCTCACCTCATCTGGTATGGTGCCTATGGATTGGAGGAAAGCTGTCATCTAGTGATGGGTGAATTTATTCAAGTGGCAAATGAGATTCAATATTGACAAATGTAAAGTCATTCACCTGGGATGTAAAAATATTCAAGCCACTTATACCCTTAATGGGACTGCACTAGGCAAATCCATTATGGAAAAGGACCTTGGAGTCCTTGTAGATGATAAACTTGGCTGTAGCAAGAAATGCCAGTCAGCAGCATCAAGGGCCAATAAGGTCTTGAGCTGTATTAAAAAGGGCATAGAGTCACGGGAGGAGGGGGTCATTCTTCCACTTTATAGAGCACTTGTAAGGCCACACTGGAAAAGAGGAGCTTAAGGGGTGATGTGATAACTATGCATAAATATATAATGGGATCATATAATAATCTCTCTAATGCTTTATTTACCAGGAGGTCTTTCCAGCAGATGCAAGGTCGCCCATTCCCATTAGGTTAAAAGACGTTCCGCCTAAATATTCGGAAAGGGTTTTTTTTACAGTGAGAGTGTAATAATGTGGAATTCTCTCCCTGAATCAGTCATACTGGCTGAAACATTAGATAGCTTTAAGAAGGGGTTGGATGACTTTTTAGCAAGTGAAGGAATACAAGGTTATGGAAGATAGCTCATTATACAAGTTGATCCAGGGACTAGTCCGATTGCCTTTTGGAGTCAGGAAGGAATTTTTTCCCCTTCTGAGGCAAATTGGAGAGGCTTCGGATGGGGTTTTTTGCCTTCCTCTCGATCAACTAGCAGTTAGGCAGGTAAAAAAACTACTATGTTACTATGTAATGTACACTCCTTTGTAAAATATAATGCTATTATAAATCACCAGGGCCATACTTTATAAAGGTACCAGAACAAAGGTTGCCCCCTCTTTATTTCTAGTTCTCGTGTTATGAGGGAGAAAATGCTTGACATAGAGACGCCTCAATACCTTAAAGAAGAACTAAAGCCTAACTAAAGAAGTAGGCTATGTTGTATGTACATTATGTTTTGGGCTTCTGTACTGGTCCAAAGCAACCACAACCCTTTAGCAGTAAAGATCTGTGTCTCCAAAGATGCAAATGCTCTATGTTGCTGTCATTTACTGAGCTTAGGGACGGATACACGATATACTGTATATACCGAATAGAAATATAACAATATAGGACTGATTGGTAATTAATACAGATAATTACTACACGTCAACTCAGAAACCACTGCAATTAGCATCAGAATCTAATAATCAACCCTGTAGCATCACTTTATATTACAGGCAAACCTCTTTTTCTGCTTGATAATGTGCCATAATCTTGCTGCTCAGAGCCCACTGAGCATGTGAGTGTCACAGACACTTTCCAAGATGGTGACCCCATGTGACAAGTTTGCATTCCTCCTGGATCATTGCTGTTATTGGGAAGCTGAAACTTTAGGCTTGTACAGTAAGTTCAATATGTAAAATATGGCATTTTCAACCATATATATTATTTGGTTTAGTTCTCCTTTAGTGAAACACTAGGAGTCAGAAATTGGGTAAAATGTCCAAATTTTATCAAATAAATATGACTTTGTCAGCCTACCTTGAGGCAATATTCTAAAGGCAGAATTTTATAAGAGATCACTATTATTCTCTACTGTTCCTCACTGAAGACTTGAGATAAGCATTGTCATTACACTGGAGGGCACATTTCTCAAGCGACAAATTTTTAATTCATGTTTTTTTAAAACTCCCATAAACTCCCATTAACTCAAAATTCGACCAAACGAAATTTATTATAAAAACAGAATTTTTGTAAACTCGGGTGAGTAGGATCGACCTGAAAACTCAAATCAATTCAAACTGAATTCTAAATACTCAATTAGATTTTTTTTTTCTAAAAAAAAACTTGAATATCAGGAATGTTGTAAACAACTCCAAATTAATTCCTGTACATCACCCTTTGACTTAAAAAGCAATTAATCAGATTTTAAGGGGCTGATGTGAATATTCGAAAGCAAAAAATTGATATTCAAAGTAAATTTTTTAAAAACTTCAACCATCGAATAGGCTACTTCGACCATTCAACCATTCGATTCAAATGGTTGAATAGTAAAATCCTTTGACTTCGAAGTACTGACTCTTTAAAAAAACTTTGATTTTTTTTTACTCTGCCAAATAAAAGCTGCCGAAGTGCTATGTTAGCCTACGGGGACCTGCTAGACCATTTTTCTAAGTTTTATTTTATTGAAAAAAAATCTTTCAATCGTATGCTAAAATCCTTCGATTCGTTCAATCGAATGATTTTTCTTCGACCACAGGAATGCCAAATTCGGTGAAAAATCCTTCGACTTTGAATTTTAATTCAATGGTTGAATTAAGAGTTCATTTTTCTACTAAAAAATGTTTCCCCCTTTATAACGCAGACTAGAAAACATTGACATTTTGTAAATAACTCCCTTATACTGTGTGAAGATGCAGAAAATCACATTATAACAGTACATTCAGGAAAACTTTCATATTCAGTTATTAATAGATGAGAACATAAAGAAGAGAAACGCCTGCCATTTCACAAAATATGCAAAGGGGGGGGGGGGTGTTTGTACCTGCTCAGAAGGAAGTGAATTGTTTCTTCCCTTGACATCACATCCATGCTCCAGGCTTTCCTTTTAAAAAGTTGCAATCCCACTGTACTCCCTCCCTTTCACAAAATGAACCAAGAAAGTGGGATCAGGTATAATATGAAAGTGCTTTCAGTTTGACTGTTCTGTTCAGTTTATTGCATGAAATAAAGATGATAGATATTTAGAAATTAAACAGAAATATATCCAACACAAAATATATTTATTGAACACATGTTAAACCCAGGTGTTTGTTTCTATTTTATAAATAACAATGCATTTTTTGTTGTAAAATTAATTTTACATGTATATGTGCCTTTTCTTCTGGAACAGTTTGACATTATAGACAAATGGTAAATCATAGAAGATAGTCATTGTTCTACTTTGTAAGAATTCATGTCTTACAATAAATTAGAAAGACATCCACATTCTTGTCACTTCTCCTTAGCTAATTAGCCAAGTGCTAGTTTTGTCTTTGACACAAATGCCAAACAGTAAGTCTGATATCTATAACAGGGAACACAGTCTCAAAAATTATATTTATTTTACAGCAGTCGCAATGCTCTAGCTCAGTGATCCCCAACCAGTAGCTTGCGAGCAACATATTGCTCTCCAACTCCTTGGATGTTGCTCCCAGTGGCCTCAAAGCAGGTGCTTATTTTTTAATTAATGACTCAGAGGCAAATTTTGGTTGTATAAAAAACAGATGTCCTGCCAAACATTCTCTCCTGTAGGCTGCCAGTCCATATAGGGGTTACCAAAAAGCCAATCAGAGCTCTTATTTGACATCCACATGGACTTTTTCATGTTTGTGTTGCTCTCCAACTCTTTTTTAAATTTAAATGTGGCTCACGAGCAAAAAAGGTTGGGGACCCCTGCTCTAGCTAAATGAAGGACAGTTCAATGTGATCTAATTAGTTCTAGAAGAAAGGAACTAGATACTCAAGTCGGAGTAATGCAGCTGTACACTCTATATACATGAAGACGTATTTAAAAGTTTGGTAGAAAATCTCAAAAGAATGACAAAAATATTTAAGATAAAAATGTTTATGTACAGATATACATGGGCAGGGTTCAGGCTGCATTATAATGTAAGAAGCTAATTTGAATTGATCATATTATAGCAGAATTAATAGTCCAGTTACTTTGCAATCACTAGACTGAAGAACACAGCACATATTTGCACATATTTTAACACATACTGTATGCTGTGCTGATCAGTGCATCCTGCAGCCTAGTAGGACATTGGCATTATGCTTGTTTAGGACTTCTTCTGACTATGGCTGAGACTGTTATAATTCATCTTTATGGAACAGAATCAGAATAATTTATTTTCAGCTTTCACAACTGTTTATTTTACCAACATGCTTTTAGGTAAAATGCTTGATATTCAGGTTGTCACGATCTGATTAATTTGTAAATAAACACCCAAGATCAGTAGAGCTTTTGTTTCCAAAGCTGCAGAACAATAAATTTGTTTCTATTACTGGGGATACAGTATATTTAAGTGTCAGCATTAGAGGTTTACATGTTGTACCAATGTTATCATTTGTTTTTACTAGTGATGGGTGAATCTACCCAGTTTCACTTCGCAGAAAAATTTTGGCAACATACTGCAGAAGCTGCATTTCAATTCCCGAATTTCGCTGGAAATTCGCGAATTGGCGAAAAAATTTGCGAAACGAGTTGCGGAACGGTTTTGACGTACGTTGCGTCAACTTCAACGTATCGCGTCAACTTCGACACGCGTTGCGTCGTTTTTGTCGTGTCAAATACGACACGCGACTTGCTTTTTTTCAGCGAATTTTCATTGGCGAATTTTCGTTGGCATTTCACAAATTTATTCGCCAGCGGTGAATCGTGGGAATTTGCCGCTAATTCACCCATCACTAGTTTTTACTAGACTAATTGATTTAGTAAACTGTTGAATCAGTCAATGTTTCGGTAATTTCACTGTTACAATTAAATCTAGCAGTAGCTATAGGTAGAATTCTAATGCAGGGGTCCCCAACCTTTTTTGCTTCAGGGACCGGTGTCAAGGCAAAAACATTTTCAAGGACCGGGGGGCACCGGGGGGGTCAAGGGGGGTCGGCAGGGTCAGGAGGGGGATCAGCATCCAATTCGTTGCGCCAGCGTCCAATCCTGGTGTGCCAGTGTCCAATCCTGGTGTTCCATTTTGTCATTCCTGCATCAATTTTGTCATGCCTGCATCCATTTCATTGTGCCTGCATCCATTTTGCTGTACCTGCGTTCATTTTGTCACACCTTGTAAAGGCTCCACGGCCCACTCCAGGACTGCCCGTGGCCTGGTTCAGGGCCGTGGCCTGGTGGTTGGGGACCCCTGCTCTAATGAATACTGCAGCTATCTGCACAGCGCAAGATAGAAAAGCTAGGGTTGACTGTATATATAAAAAAGTATATAAATGATAATACTAAGACTTGCTGGGGTGAAATACAGTATATGTCCAGGCTAAGAATTTAGACAGCTATAGTCTTTATGTAAAACCATAATTCATAGAAAATTCATAACCATTATGCATCTATTCATATTTCCAGAATTAAAACTATGTAGTAAAGAATTTGTCAATCACTGGTTGCCAGAGGTGATTAGACCCAATTTCAGGCAAATTTTTGCCTGAAGAATTACAATTTCCCATGACTACAAATACTGATAATAAAGAAAGTGTGATAGATGCAAATAAACATAACAGATATACAGAAATGGAAGAAATGCAGCACTCTAAAATGTAATATTCTATGAAGACTTGAAGTCTTTCAGCAGACATCCTCTTTTTCAATTCATTCACTATGGAGGTAAATGTTCTCACTGCGAAGAATTGTACCTTCATGAAGATTTTCCAAACCCATTGGCCTTCACTAGACAGTAGGATAGCAATTGTGAATTTTACGGTTTGCGATAGTACGATCCTGTCATGGGAAAAAAAATGTTTTCAAAATGTATCAGTTAATAGTGATGTTCCAGAAGAATTCTGCATTGAAATCCATTTCTCAAAAGAGCAAACAGATTTTTTTATATTTCATTTTGAAATCTGACATGGGGCTAAACATATTGTCAATTTCCCAGCTGCCCCAAGTCATGTGCTCTAATAAACTTCAATCAGTCTTTACTGCTGTACTGCAAGTTGGAGTGAAATCACCCCCTCCCTTTCCCCCACCCAGCAGCCTAACAAAAGAACAATGGGAAGGTAACCAGATAACAGCTCCCTAACACAAGATAACAGCTGCCTGGTACATCTAAGAACAGCACTCAATAGTAAAACCCATGTCCCACTGCATACTATTCAGTTACATTGAGAAAGAAAAACAACAGCCTGCCAGAAAGCAGTTCCCTCCTGAAGTGCTGGCACAAGTCACATGACTGGGGCAGCTGGGAAATTGACAAAATGGCTAGCCCCATGTCAGATTTCAAAACTGAATATAAGAAAATCTGTTTGCTCTTTTGAGAAATGGATTTCAGTGCAGAAGTATTAACTGATGCATTTAAAAAAAAAAAAAAAACATGTTTTCCCATGACAGTTTCCCTTTAAGGAATGTACCCCATGTTGCACTGAAGGGGTTGGCATGTACTTAAGCAATGTAACCTGTAACTTATTTACTCATTGTATGTCTCAAAAGCTAGAACTATAACAGCAAGTTGCAGTGTAAGAAATCACAATGTGCAGAATAACACCCTTAAAATTAGTAGTGTACTGAACTATATAGAAAGCAAACTATTAAAAGAAAAATAAAAAAGAAGATTAAATCAATATATTTGATGGTTTATGGATTTTTGTAACATAAAAGCAACAGTGAGCTCTCAAAGAATATTTAAATGAGAGTGCTCTCTGATTAAAATAGCTGATTTAATAGAGGGCAGTGGTAAAACATCTATTACCATTTAATTGTACCTTGCAGTTGTAACCACAATGCAAGGTTAATGAATCTGTTTGAAAAACTGTTTTAGAAGTACTTGGCAATACTGTGCTTTTATCTTGGCATAAAAACACACTCCGTGTATAATCAATGTAACTATTGTATTGTTTTTGATTTGTGGCTTACAATGTAAAATAACTCCATGGTAAGACTCCAGTCATTCAAGGATACCGTGACAATTTTTATCCAACAATATTTTAAAGCTGCAATGCATAAAAATCTGGCGTCAGTTCAAGTATTTGCCACAGTGGTCTACTATTATGAATTTCCCTTTAGGATTATCTACAAAAATGTTCAAAGTTATATTTCATACAAAAAATTTTATGTAAAGAAAAAAAAAGGCTTCAGCATGCCCATTTGAAACCCTTTTTAAGGGCAGAATTCCATAGACACTATGAGAATGTGCCAGATGTGGAAAATTATTAGAGTAAAAGAAATTAAAGGAAAATATGAAAAATAGACCATAAAACATTTTAGTACCATATGGTCAAAAAAAACCAGAATACTATAGTTTTTTTACTTGTCCAAGTTTATGGATTTATTTGAAAAATATAGCCATGAAAACATGCATACATACCCTTTGATATCAATTTCGATGATTTGTACCTACAAATTAAGAGCAATACAGACGAAAGAAAATTTTATCGACATTTACTACTTCAAATTAAAGGACCATTCCACACTACTTTATTCCAAGCCCTGTGATAAAGGTGATCTCAAGGGGATCTAAAAGTGATCATGTCCATACATCTACCCTTGTTGCATCTAAAAACCAATGTGAAATGCAGCTTCGACAGTATGTTGCCAAAATCAAAGGGCTGTGAAGAGACAATTTTCTGAGCAAATGAAAACAAGACATTGAATACATTCAACTGAATCAACTATGGGAACTCACTCCCATACCTATATTTGGGACAAAGAAATGGTTAAGCTGAACAGAGTTTTAAGAAATCCAAGAAATGCCCCTATAGGAACTAAGTGGAAATTCTATGAAGGCAAAGCAGGGCATTAGATTTATGTGTAGATGTGTGTGAATAATAAACATTTTATGATTATTGTTGTAGTTTTTTTTATAGGTATCTATTGTGTGCAAGTATTGTTGGTATTATGTGTTTTTCACTTATTTTACATCTGTTCCACCTCCATTTGCAGCACAGTACTATATGCAATGTGCTGATGTTGGAAGTACAGACCATACATAAGAAAGTAAGGATTACAGGGAAGTTTTTTATGCACAACCTTTATTTTGCTGACCACATAACATGTTTTGGGATGAAACTTTTTTTTCCCAGTACAACAGGTAACATTGACATACTGTAAGAATTGGCACTTTTGAAGTATGGACATGTACAGGAGTGAAATAAATGATGCTCCAGGATCATCCAGGATTTGTGCCACCTTTATGGGTAACCATCAGTTGAGATCAAGGGATCAGGACTCCACTGGCCAGCCACCTTGAACACAAAGCAAATGAGAGAGGAATGAATGTCGTCTATATTGAAAAACTGATGGGCAGACAAGTCTGGGAATGTCTGTGGAAACCCTGGGCTGACTGTGTGAAGACAACCTATAAACTGAACCAAGTGGATAGGGGCAGTGGGGTAGATCATTGCTCTTTATAAGATATATATATATATATATATATATATATATATATATATATATACACATAATCTGCATAGCTGTAAAGCAGATGAGTTATTTATAGTGGACAATACACTGCCCTATAGTGATGGGCGAATCTACCTAGTTTCCCAGAAAAATTTCGGTGGAAATTCGCGAATTGGCGAAAAAATTCGCGAAACGAGTCGCAGCACGTTTTTGACGAGCGTGGCGTCGTTTTAGTCGCGTCTCGTCATTTTCGTTGCGTCAAAAACGCGAGACTCTTTTTTTAAACGAATTTTCGCCAGGCAAATTTTCACTGGCGTTTCGCGAATCGTGGGAATTCGCCCCTGGCGATAAAATCGCCCATCACTACTGCCCTACCCTCGGGGCTCTCCTTAAATGAACCGTGTAGCATTAAATTCACAGTATAAAAAAATTAGAGCATTTTGTACATTGCACATTTTATTTATTTCTAAACCCATTGACATGCATGTGGTTAGTTAACATTCAAGAATAAATATAGAAATGCTGTAACTGTTAATGAAGCTGAAACACGTTAATTCCTATCTCACTATCCCATAATTTATTAACAGCACAGCAGGAATTCTGCAGGCTATCCTACAAAGAACCTATATTTATCATTCTGTCTATTGGTAAATAACAGTTTAATTCCCATTTCTACTTAACCTCACTTTTTTTGCCTTTGTTTTTGCCACTCTCCACCATTGCCAGTACTTTCCACTGAAGATGACAAACACTATGGGGACAGATTTATAGTTATTCTAGTTTTATCATAGGTTTACAAATTTCCTAACCATCATAAAATGTTTTTGTTTACATACTGTGTTGATAATTGTTGGTGTTTATAAAGTTTGTTATAGAAAAAGAAGCAGATAGGCGGGGAAAAAGACGGATTCCTGAAATTGTGCTTGGATCCCAAAGAGTTAAATGAAAATATAAGAGAGAACATTTTCATACACCCACTCGGAATGAAATTCTGGATGAAATGGCTGCCTCCAATGGGTTTTGGCAGATTCCTTTCACTAAGAGAAGAAAATTGTGTACATTTAATACACCTTTTGGAAGGTATCAGTTCAAGTGTCTGCCTTTTGGATTAAGTTTCATAGAACAATGCAACAACTTTTGGAAGGGGTTAACAGAGTTAAAGTCTACATAAATGATATTGTAATTTGGGGCACCACAGAAGCGGAGCATGACAAAAGATTAAAGCAAGTCTTACAGATAGCAAAAGAAAATGGACTTAAACTGAATCATGCTAAATGTCAGTTTAAGAAACCAGTAATTTTGGGGCAAATTCACTAAAGGGCGAAGTGGCTAACACTAGCAAAAATTTGCCAGCGTGTCGTCATTTCGCAACTTCGCAAATTCACTAACACTGATTCTGGTGAATTAAGTAGATAGACTAGCGCAACTTCGCACCCTAACGCCAGGCGAAGTTGCACACTGATGAAGGATCGTAATTACGATGACCATTTTAATGAACGTTACCACTTACGCTAGATGCTACTTCACCAGGTCATACCTGGCGAAGTTCATTACGCTGGCGTCTTTTACCATTTGTTGGGTGATAAGTCTGAAAAACATTTCCTAACATATGCCAACTCAACTATACAGTGGGAACATGTTTAGGGCAATAGGAAAACATTATTTTATTTTTCAAACGTTTTCTGGGCTTGTGTAGTGTAATGTAGTGGCTGGAAAATGAGGTTTAATGTTGATAAATGCAAGGTTATGCACTTTGGAAAAAATAATAGAAAGGCAAGTTATACACTAAATGGCAGTGTGTTGGGAGTTTCCTTAAGTGAGAAGGATCTTGGGGTTTTTATAGATACAAGTTGCCTAATTCTGGGCAGTGTCATTCTGTAGCTACTAAAGCAAATAAAGTTCTGTCCTGCATAAAAAAGGGCATAAACTCAAGGGATGAAAACATAATTATGCCTCTTTATAGATCCCTAGTAAGGCCTCATCTGGAATATGCAGTGCAGTTTTGGACTCCAGTCCTTAGGAGGGATGTAAATGAGCTGGAGAGAGTGCAGAGACGTGCAACTAAACTGGTTAGAATGGAAGACTTAAATTATGAGGTTAGACTGTCCAGGTTGGAGTTGTTTTCTCTGGAAAAAAAGGCGCTTGCAAGGGGACATGATTATAATTTACAAATACATTAGAGAATATTATAGACCAGTGATCCCCAAACAGTAGCTCGTGAGCAACATGTTGCTCTCCAACCTCTTGGATGTTGCTCTCAGTGTCCTCAAAGCAGGTACTTATTTTTTAATTCCTGGTTTGGATGCAAGGTTTAATAGCAGAAAAACTAAGTATAGTGCCAAGTAGAGCCTCCTGTAGGCTGCCTGTCCACATAGAGGCTACCAAATAGCCAATCACAGCCCTTATTTGGCACCCCAAGTGACTCTTTCATGCTTGTGTTGCTCCCCAACTCTTTTTTACATTTGAATGTTGCTCATGGGTAAAAAAAGGTTGGGGAACTCTTTTATAGACAAATATCATTGGACCTTTTTACCCATAAAGAGGATCACCACACTAGAGGCTACCCCTTCAGACTAGGACTTTCATTTGAAGCAGCGTAGGTGGTTCTTCACAGTGAGAACAGTGAGGTTGTGGAATGCACTGCGGGGTGATGTTGTGATGGCTCATTCTGTTGATGCTTTCAAAAGGGGCATATGGTTTGTGTGAAAAAGTGTAGGGGTGTGTGTGTGTGTGTGTGTGTGTGTATATGTATGCTGGGTTTTAATTTGGAGGGGTTGAACTTGATGGACTTTGTCTTTTTTCAACCCAGTTTAACTATGTAACATATACTTCTATTATACTGTGAAATTCACGCCGTATGCAAATGAGGCATCGCTAGCGTAAATGCTCTTTGACTAGCGAAGTAACACTAGCGCAACTACGCTAACGTTCGCCACCCTGAGCGTAACTTCACACTTTAGTGAATTAGCCTGGCAAAGTGCGGCGAACGTTAGCGAAGGCAACGATAGCGCATTTTCGCCGCTTAGTGAATTTGCCCCTTTGTATCTTGGTGAAATAATTTCTCACAGTGTGAAACCACATCCTGCAAAAGTTCTAGTAATAAAAATAATGTCCAGTTCCAGTAAAAAAAAAAAAGAACTGCAGAGATTCATGGGTATTTTAATCTTCTTTGGTAAGCACATTCCCAACCTGGTAGACAAGATGCCCCATATGAGGAGCTTGTTGCTAAAGTATGCTGAGTGGAACTGGATAGAGAAGCAGGGGAATGAGTTCAAATCACTAAAAGACATTCTTTGTCGTGCAGAGACTCTGCAATATTTTGACATACATTGGCCTTCAAAAATATCAACAGATGCATCAAAAGATGGAATAGGTGCAGTTCTGCTACAACAATATGGTAAGGAATGGAAGCCAGCTGCATATGCATAACGCCCATTCACACACACAGAGCACAAATATGCACAAATTGAAAAAGAGTCTCTTGATATTGCTTTTGAATGTGAAGTATTCCACAACTTTGTGTATGGGACAAAATACATAGTTGAAACAGATTACAAGCCACTACTTCACACACACACATCACACAGAAAGAACTATGGAAAGTGCCTCCATGGATGTAAGGTTTGTTACTAAAAATGTAGAAATATGAGCAGCATCTACCAGTAGATGCTTACTGGCCAGAGGACAATTAAGGAAAAAATGCCACTGGAAAGAAGCAGTTGTTCGTAGTTAACAGTGAAGACAACCAGATGGACACATCAAAATCGTTTCTGAGAGATACTGTGGCCATCCAAGGAACAAGAAACTCAGATCATGCCACAGTTAATACACAAAATACAACTGACAATAACCAGGCACAAACACTTACTCATGGTGTGCAAACACGTTATGATTGTCAAAACCATCAAGATTAGTTGAACAGTGTTAAAGTGACATGGTCAGATGCTACAGTAATATAATTATAGCAAATAACCTGTACTAAGTTACAACAATTAATGTTAATGAAGTTTGTTATAGAAAAAGAAGCAAATGGGAGACTGAGATGTACAGTCAGAGAGCCCTGCTTCTTTCATACACTGTATTTTAATAAATAAGTTGCTGTTGCAAAACCCAGAATCCCATTATTAAGGAGTAGAACACACATACTTTCCTAAATATTTCCACTGTATTATTCAAACCAATGCCAATTGCAATGACAAGCAGTACCTTAACAGCCTCATCATTTTAACACCAAGAACTGCAGAACAAGAAAGAGAAGCGTTATAGGGCACAAATATCTACATAGAATACTACTTTTTAGTTCACAAAAAAACCTCTCAACATAATAAATATTGACAAAATTCCTAAAGGTGTGTGCTGCTGTTTTTTGTAGTGTGGAACATAAAGGAATTGTGCTACTTTTTGATATATGAGATCCCTGACACAATGCAAGGCAACATTATTCCATGGCTTTATACTTCAAAGCTGGAATGACCATGTTATAAAGAGGGAACTGATGGCTATAAAAAGCAAATGTAAATGGGCTTTTTCACCCAGACCACGATTATGATGATGATGATGATGAGGCTGCTGTTGTGCAATACAAGAGTTTGTCAGGAAACAATTTTTAAAACCTGTGAAATTATGGAAACTTTCTTTCACCATAAGGAAAATGTATAGTAACACCTAAACATTAACTAACTCCCACTATGTAAGGAAAAAAGGTCTTCTGTAATTTTTATTTCCAATGGAATTTTTAGTTGGCATCAGGATTGGAAATGAAATGTTAACAGAATGCTGTGAGCCTGTGAGCTGAAATGCCTGCCCTCATATTTCAAAGCAATCTACAAAGGAAACTGCATATAATACACTTCAGTTTAGAGTTCAAGATGGTAATATTAACAGCATGATGCAAGATACATACCATTCCTCTCTCCTAGTCGTATCTGTGGTCTTGCGATAGTCCTTCATTTTCCACTGTCAAACTGATATTTGTCCAGATAACTCAGCTGGGTGTTTTTAATCAGTGCTTTCTCTTGGTTTTGTATGTATTTAAAGCATATAACAGGAAAATGTATTACACTATGAAAATCCCCCCTTAGTCCTAAAGTCTAAGGGGCAGATTTACTAAGGGTCAAATTTCTAATGAAAAAAGATTCGAAATGTGACCATCGAAATTTTTTAAGGCTATCTTAGATCGAAAATGCATCGAATAGGTCCATTTTAAATCGAATTAAAAACGCTCGAATCATTCGAATGTATCTTTCATTTTGAATGAATCGAACGATTTTCCCCAAAATCCTTTGAATTTCTAAAACTTAGAAAAAACTTCTGTAAAGGTTCTAGGAGGTTCCCCTTAGGATAAAATAGCAATCCAGCAGCTATAAGGTGTAGAAGTGTCCAATTCTAATTTTTTCAATTCGAATCGAATTTTGGCCTATTCGATAGTCGATGTAGCCAAAAAAACTTTCAAATTCGAATTTTTTAATATAAATATGGCTTGCAATGCTTTATGGTATTTTATAAACTGAACTTACTGTACCAGGAGAGAGAGACTTAGCAGCCCCTATCTTGGAATCTTGGAAAGCCATCTTCTGAGTACCAGTGACACTCATATGCCCAGTGTGCCCTGGGCATCTACTGAGAAGCTAAGGGATCAGATATAATGAAGCAGAAAATGAGGTACACTGCATGAGTTTAGTGATTTATTTGTAGCACCAAATACTAACACAAATCAAAACATGAAAATTGTTGTGGGCCTACAAGTTGGGCTGAACAGGGGAAACATGACACAAAGATCTATTGTCTGGAATGCTTTTGTTTTGTTGTATTATATCCCTGTGTTTTTGTACATATTACTGTTCAGGGCCACCACCAAAATGCTTTATTTTACTTTGGCTGGACCCTCAAAAAAAGCAACAACAAAAACCCTGAAATCCAAATACACCCTAAAACAAGCAGTCAACGCATTATAGAATAAATAATGCCTAATAGTCTAGAGGCTGTTTGTAACTAGCAATAGAAATAATGTAAATTGCATATTGAACTATATCTGGATTAAATATACAAGAGGATCACAGCTTTCTCACTTACTTCCATTATCTATGAGGCAGACAATAAGTATTTAAGCATATGCAGCAAGGGAAACCATGTCCTCTCTAGCCTAGAAAATAGCATACATAAGTTACATGCAAGGCTCTGTGGAACTACAGAAACGTGTAAGAAGTTGTGTCAGTTTTAGAAATCCTGAGGCCAAAAGGATTATCCATGAATCCTTATTAATAATAATAATTTAAAATTGCCAACTCTGACTTTGGGTTAATGTTAGAAGAGAAAAGGAATGCCTATGATAATAATGCATGATTATTTGGTTTTTGTTCTGGTAAAGTGCTGTTGTTTTAACATTTTCTGCATTGTAACAAATAAGTGGAGTGTATATTATGTATTATTCATAAAAATGTTCTTGCTTCATTAATAGTATAATTGTACAGTTTTTAACAAAACACCTTTATTATTAACTACAATTGTGCAAGGTAGTACTTTTTAAACCTTTTGACGAATTTATTTGGCAGGTGCAAATCTGCGGCCAGCGAATACATTCTTGAAATTACTGCAAAAATTCACAGCCGAAAGTATCCTGCAGACGCATTTTCGACAGCAAATGTGTGCCTGCATCCAAAAATGGACGATTGTGTCCAAAAACGGACAAGGAGTAGATTTGCAAGGAAATTCACTAATTTCTCAGCGAAACGGGACAGATTCACCCATCACTACTCTTGACTTGTAAATAACATATTCAATGTTGTATAGTTAAAATCCAACTTTAATCGTATACAAGTATACTACTCCCTTAAGTGTCAGGAGGGGGTCCATTGGTTGAATGCAAAGGAATTTCTGTAGTGGTGGTAGAGCATTTGATAGGTAGATGCAATGGACTGCCTCCTTTATGCTGTAAGAGTGCAAGAATTCCATGCATGGAACTGTAAATGTATGATACAGATGTTACTCTTTGATGGATTTGATGACCATCAAGAGCATGGGAGGGGCAGTTTCATTTTGACTGATGAGTAATTTATTGGTCTAGGTGCTCAATGAACAATATAGCACCAGTTCCCAGTGAATAACCACCAGTCAGTGTCATGTCCCTATTTTGAGGTGCTGTAGCATGTGTAAGCAGTTAAACTGCCTGAAAGTCTACCAAGAAGTGGGAATAGAGCTAGTAGTTTGTCAGCAACCAACAGCACCAAGGAACTCAATTGAAGGTTGAGGGATCCTTGGCTGTCAACATGAAGTAGAACTCTAAAAGACCTCAAGGCAATATAGAAAATTGATATGAATATATCAACATATTTTGGCTTGAGTAATATGCTGAATTCTGATACTGATTTCACTATGTCCCTGTATTTAACATTTTGATGTAGTAAACCTTACCAAACATGTATTAAACCCATTTCTGCACTTTACAGGTGCCTTGCACAACCTACAGTACTGTATTAAATGGTGCAACTTTGTAAGAAGTGGTTGAAGGGTATATTGGGCAAAATTGTTTTTTACTTGGACTCCCCTATCCGATTGACTATGACTTATGATTCACACAAGATTAACTACCTAGACTTGACAATTTACAAGGAGGGGGAGGGATTGGGCACAACACTATATAAAAAAATCCACAGACAGGAACAGTTTGATACGGGCCAATTCCCACCATCCCCCACACATGTCCCGAGGGGTCCTTTATTCCCAGTTCCTGAGGGTCATCTGATTGCCAGAATGCAGAACTACAACTCTCTGAATTAGCAGAACAGTTCAGATGCAGGGTTTTTTCCAGTAACTTGATTGATGAACAACTAAGGAGAGCCAAAGAATGGTCCCTGGATGCTTTGTTACAAGAACAGATCATACGTAAAGAGCAACCTTAATTAATTTTCACTACACAATGATCTACTGTAAGTACTCAATTCAAGAGAGCAGTAACAGAAAGGTGGGAAATTGTCAAAATAGACACACACCTTCCCCTTTTGGATAAGAAAAGACCTTAATTGGCGTACCGGAGAAGATGGAATTTGGGTGATTTACTGATGGTCAAGGATGTACTTTGAACAAACCTTTAAAGAAAGGGTGTTTTAAATGCCCCAATTGTTTAACATGCAATGGAATGTTGCAAGGATCCCATTTCACCCACCCCAGAACTGGCCTTAAGTATTAACATGCACCTCTGACCATGTGATTTACATGGCATGGTGCCCGTGTGGGTTACACTATGTTGGCAAAACAGTGACCACTTATAGAGCGAGACTGAACAACCATCGAAATACAATCAGACAGGCTTTGACTACTGGCAAAACAGAACAGCCGGTACCTAAACACTGGCTGAAGTGTAAACACACTCTTCCACAATTGCGACACATGCTTATTGATCATGTCCCAGTCCAACGGAGGGGAGGAAACAGGGGCTTACTTCTAATGCAAAAGGAATCAATGTGGATTCAACAATAAATAATTGAGTTTATATAATTGGGAGTGCTGGTCTGTGGATGATTGAGATATATATATATATAGTCCCACAGTGCCTGCACTCACAACACAAGTCAGCCAGAGGTGCACGATCAAACCATAGTAATACTTTCTCAAGGTCCCCAGGTGGGACCGAAATGTTGTAAATATGCATTATGGTGTGAAATAAATCACTATTTTCTTCAACTTCTATACAGAGAGTGAGGATCCTGTGTTTAAGTATATATATATATATATAAATATATATATATATATATATATATATACAGTATATAAGATTTATGAGAGTGAGACTCTTTCACTATTTCAGTTTACTTAAATAAATCTGTTCTCATTAATCTATGGATAACTGACAGAAGTGGTCTGCTTACATGCATGTGGAGCGTTAACATTCTGTTAAGGAGTTTGCATGCATTTGCTCTTCCTCCATCTTTTGGCTATTCATCTCCCTCTGTTTGGCTCTGGCATCATAGCCACATGCCATTTCAGAAAAAATTAAGTTAAATAAATAGTATATATATATATATATATATATATATATAATCCATACAAAGACACCGCACTCCAAGGACTTATATTTAGTGCAAAAAATTGTGGTTTCATATCTATAAAGCAAAAAAAATCAGCGAAATCTCCAGAGATTTGCAAAAAATTTGCGAATCTCCAGAGAAATTTGCGAATTGGCGAAAAATTTGCGAAACGAGTCGCGGCACGCTTTTGACGCGAGTCGCGTCCTTTTCGGCGCGTCCTTTCGGCGAATTTATTCGCCAGCGGTGAATCACAGGAATTCTCCCCTGGCGAATAAATTCGCCCATCACTATTCATATACGTTCTGATACCTGTCATTGTTTTATTTTCACTGTTTAAAAAGATACTGTCATGGAACACTTTTTTTTCAAAACGCATCAGTTAATAGTGCTACTCTGGCAGATTTCTCCACTGAAATCCATTTCTCAAAAGAGCAAACAGATTTTTTATATTCAATTTTGAAATCTGAAATGAGGCTAGACATTTTGTCAATTTCCCCGCTGCCCCTGGTCATGTGACCTGTGCCAGCACTTTAGGAGGGAACTGCTTTCTGGCAGGCTGTTGTTTTTCCTCCTCAATGTAACTGAATAGTACACAGTGGGACATGGGTTTTACTATTGAGTGCTGTTCTTAGATCTACCAGTCAGCTGTTATCTTGTGTTAGGGAGCTGCTTGCTGGTTACCTTCCCATTGTTCTGTTGTTAGGCTGCTGGGGGGGGGGGTGGAGGGGGTGATATCACTCTATCACTATAGCATTAAAGAGTGACTGAAGTTTATCAGAGCACAAGTCACATAAATTGGGGAGGCTGGGAAATTTACAATATGTCTAGCCCCATGTTAGATTTTAAAAAGAAATATAAAAAAATCTGTTTGATCTTTTGGGAAATGGGTTTCAGCACATAATTCTGCTGAAGCAGCACTATTAACTGATGCATTTTGAAAAAAAAAACATTTTTTTCCATGACAGTATCCCATTAACAATCATTTGTATAAACACAAACTTTTTTTTATTTTCACAAACTGAACATATTTTTATTTTAAAAGAACATTCTTATATACTCACATAGTTCATTTGGATGGATAAAAGTGCCACAGTATAGACCAGTGGTTCTCAACCTTCCTAATGCTGCGACCCTTTAATACAGTAACTCATGTTGTGGTGACCCCCAACCATAAAATATTAAAATATTTTCGTTGCCAGCCCAGATCGGATTGTTAGGAAAGTACAGGAGACAGTGTGGCTATATAAAGGTTTGTTTTCCGTGCGTAGTGCAGCAAAAACTTTTTGCCACACCCCAATTACCATGTTAATTTTTCAAATTTTAAATGGGCAGGGAGAGCTGTATGGCAGTCCCTACTAAGGGGATA
Source organism: Xenopus borealis (assembly GCA_024363595.1). Taxonomy (NCBI): domain Eukaryota; kingdom Metazoa; phylum Chordata; class Amphibia; order Anura; family Pipidae; genus Xenopus; species Xenopus borealis. The sequence goes on along the minus strand of CM044442.1, from coordinate 84,066,802 downwards.
TAGAAAGTTGTAGTGCAACTGGCTTCCCTACACAGGTTACTGAACTACAACTCCCAGCACCAACATCCGGATAGTTACAACCTTGCCCCAGGGCTAGTGGGGAGAGAGATGAACCTGCTCCTGGAACCCCTTAAGGGACCCCTGTGAAAGGGTCATTCGACCCCCAAAGGGGTCCCGACCCCCAGGTTGAGAACCACTGGTATAGACACATCTATACAGACATATCATATTCACGTATATAAAAATATACAGTATATCAATACTTATGCTAAACTGTTGCTCATAAGATCAAAATAGCATTGGATTTTATGCCTGTTCAAGTAATCATCCAAGACACTCAATTAGATGCCAGCAGGTCAATTAACAGTATCACTGCTCTCATCGTGAAGAACTATTTTGAGATCCTCAGGTCTAATGGGATGCCTCTAATTATTCTAGATCTTTTCTATAAGAAAATAGCCCTCCCCCTCCTCGCTATCTGTCTATAATGTCCTCTAATGTTTGTGTAAATTAACTAATAATAATTTAAGACACTACTGAGAGAATGTAATAAAAGTCGGTAAGGGAAAAACTATTCGCAATGCGAAAAGTTATGCCTCTGTGTGGACAATTTTTGCTTTGTGTGAATTTAATATAGCTTTTGCGAACCCGGAAACTGTTTAGAGACCACTTCCGACAGTGGAAGAGAGTTTGTGAATTATACAGCTTGCGGCAATGTGCAGTCAATGTAATAAAACTTCTTACTTCTCCAAAAGATTACGACACCTTCAAGCACTTCTTAAGAGTTCTCAATTAAAATTCGCAGGGGGGAATGTAATTAAAATCGCAAAGAGAAAAACATTGTGCACCAATAAGAGTAAAAATCCACATCCCTCCTTAAAGGAAAACTATACCCCCAAAATAAATACTTGAGCAACAGATAGTTTATATCAAATTAAGTGACATATTAAAGAATCTTACCAAACTGGAATATATATTAAAGTAAATATTGCCCTTTTACATCTCTTGCCTTGAACCACCATTTCGTGATGGTCTGTGTGCTGCCTCAGAGATCACCTGACCAGAAATATTTAAACTCTAACTAACAGCAAGAAATGTTGAAGCAAAAGACAGAACTCTGTCTGTTAATTGGCTGGTGTGACCTAACTTTATAGTTTGTTTGGTATGTTTGTGTGCACCGTTGGATCCTAGGATCCCAGGAGGCTGTCCTTATTTTTTAAAATGGCAATTTTCTATTTATAATTACCCAATGGCACATACTACTAAAAAGTATATTATTATGAAAATGGTTTATTTACATGAATCAGGGTTTTACATATAAGTTGCTTTAGGCAATATCTTTCTATAGAGACCTACATTGTTTGGGGGGTATAGTTTTCCTTTAAACTGTTATTGCATTGCGAATCGTTATTGCGCATTGTGGATTATAATTGCGCACTCTTAAGAAGTGCTTGAAGGTGTTGTAATCTTTTAGAGCAAACATTGCTACTTTTCCAGTAAGAAGTTTTATTACATTGACAGCGCATTTGCGCAAAGTATAACATTCGCAAACAGCCTTCCGCTGGTGGAAGTGGTCGCTAAACAGTTTCCGAGTTCGCAAAAGGTATATTGCATTTGCGCAAAGCAAAATTTCTTTGTGCAAAGGCTTAATTTTTCGCATTGCGAATAATTTTTGCGTTACCGACGTATATTACATTCCGCTAGCAGTGCGCAATTTAAATTCGCAATGCAACAACAGTTTAAGGAACAATATTAAATTGAGGGATGTGGATTTTTAATCTTATTGATGCTCTTTGCGAATTTAATTACATTCCCCCTTACTTCTTTAGTAGCCACTAACTGACACTGAATAAAGTTATACACAAATCCCCAATTTCATATAAATAATGGGGACTCCAAAATGTCTCATATGACACTTATTTTGGTAATACTCCACAAAGTTTTACAGACAGCAGGTTTAAAAACTCCAGTTACTGTAAGGGCTAGTCCACATGGGAAGATTCAGAGAGATTAGCCACCAGGCGACTAATCGGCGCTTCTTTGGGGCCAATAATCTTACCCATGTCTCGCGCCCGCTAAAATGTAAAGTTGCCTGTATCTATTCACACGTGGCGCTGCCTCACGAGGCAATTTTCAGCAGCACCGTGTGTGAATAGGCGCAGACGACTTTACATTTTAGCGGCCATGAGACATGAGTAAGCAATTCAGGGAGATTAGTCGCCTGGTGACTAATCTCCCTGAATCTTCCCTAGCCATAATAGAGGTGCTACTTTTAAACTCATTTTCATATGTAAGACCTCTGTCATACATCCACAGCAAAGCAATATTTGTTGATAACACTTTACATATGAATGATATTTTAATCTCATGAAGCATTGCAGGGAGATTAGATCATTTCCAGTGGAACATTACATTCAGGATACCTTCAGACTGCACCTGTTTAATGTGCTCTCGTCAGTATTGGCCTTTAACACGATCAAACAATGTTAACAAAAGCAGGATATGGGATATGGCAGAAAAAAAATGAATCCACAAACACAACTTCAATTGTAGACAGGATATTCAGTAAAATACGTTTAGGTCACTGACCCTGTCTGGGTCACCATTAAAGAGTTGTGTCTGAAATCCTTAACTAAGTTGACCCTGATTCTGTTCACAACTGTCCAGGGAGTGATTATGACTATGTGTCTTCAGCATAAAAACAACAATAATTCCTCCAATGCGACAAATGAACCCACTGCACTTTTTTTGTTTATAAGGTTTTTATATCCATGTATAAAAAGACAATAATTTCCATAACATAACATCCACACACCTCACTAAAGTTACAGTGTTCATGATATAATAATATGCTTATGGTAGCTTTTTTCAGACTATGGCACAGAGATTCATATTTTCATTTACACATACAAAAGTAATATGATAAGTAATATTTTCCATTCCAAGATAAAAAAGATGTTCTAGGTCAGGGATCCCCAACCTTTTGAACCTGTGAGCAACATTCAGAAATAAAACAAGTTGGGGAGCAACACTAGCATGACAAATGTTCTTGGGGTGCCAAATAATTGTTGTGATTGGCCATTTGGCAGCCTATAGAAGGTTCTATTTGGCAAGACAACTGGTTTTTATACAACCAAACCTTGCCTCCAAACCTGGAATTCAAAAATAAGCTCCTGCCTTGAGACCACTGAGATCAACATTCAAGGGGTTGGAAAGCAACATGTTGCTCACAAGCTACTGGTTGGGGATCACTGTTCTAGGTACTGACAGTTAGGGGGTTATTTATTAAGGTATGAATGCTAAAAACTTGAAATTTAAAATTTTTTTGTTTTTTCAAGATTTATTATACCCCGATGCTGCAAATAGTCTGAATCCGAAAATATGCCATCTCAGACCTATCAAGGTCGTATATAAGTCAGTAGTAGAGGTTCCTATATTATTTGGAAGTTTCTGTGGTCTGCTTTGGAATTAGCCCAAAAATTTTACTATTGTGGGCTATTTGGACAAAAATCCGAAAATGTGGCCTTTTGGAAAAGAGCCTGAAACATCATACAATTCGGGAAAAACCTCACAACAAAATGTACAGTTCGGGTTATCGCTCCATTTGAGCGAGTTTTCCACAATTTGATTAAATCTTGTCCCCATACATATGTGCCCTCATGCTTTACTTCTCTAGTTGATATTAAAAACAAAACTTATTCACCTCTGAAGTTTATTTCTCCTGTTGTGTATACATTTTTCAGGGCAAACCTCATCATAACTGTGTATTGAAACTCCTAGCGCTTAAGTATTTTTCTTTCAATTGAATTTACAATTGGGAGAGTAAATTATTTGTCTTGGGTCAGACTGGGCTGGCGGAGTTCACCAGGTTTATTGCGAGTCCAACCCAGGACAAGTCATTTACCCACTGCCTGCACGAAGACTCTGGCCCTGCTTCTGACCTCTCTACCTGGCCTCCACTGCGGCCACAACAAGAAAAAGGTACAAATATATATATCGTATATTAATACGATAAATAAATACCTGCTATGTACAGGCCACCAGTTCCTTCTAAGACAGACATAGACGTATTTCTTTATTTATACATTTTTTTATGAAATTCCATATTTCTTGCATCTAAAACTTCCTGTTATTTCAAGTTATAGGATCAAGCTGTTTCATGGCTGTAGATACACTGATATTATTTGTTGTTTTTATTGAAAGGGGACTCCTCATATAACTGAACCCCATTGTTACATACTTTAACGAAACACCAGGACCCAGAAATGGTGTAAAATGGCCACAAAATTTCATCACATATTATCAAATAAATAGGACCTTGCCAACCTCACTCCAAGGCAATTTTCAAAGCCAGAAATCCATAAGAGATCACTAATATGCTCTGTCATTACTCACTTGAGATCAGCACTACAGATGAAGCCACTTTGGATTGTACATTTGACACAGAAAAACTTAACTCATCTATCCATTTATCCCACTTAGCACAGAATATTGTGTCACAGCATCCCATCCAATTAAAGAGTTCACCATTGAAAACAATGGTGCTTTGGTATGCTAATGAAAAGGTTAAATGCATTAAATGAGTTAAGATAACTTTAGATAATACAGTTTCTTCAAATAGCCCTGAGTCACGACGCATTTAACTCACCAATCCCAGTGGCTGCATCTGTATGTCATTATTTTAACCACTGAGTATTAGGCTGCCGCTACCTACAGAGAGGATGGCCGCAAACTCTGCTACCAACAGGAACTGCATCTCCCACCATGAGAGACGTTCATCAGCCTGAACCTGCATTGTCTCGATGACAGGAAATCCAAGCAGGCTGTCACCAAGCACAAGCAGTAGTAGTGTTTGTATCAATCAACCCACCATGCAGTTACAGGAGAAAACCTCCTTCTTTTAAATTTACATGTGCAGTACACTAGCAAGATCCTACAACTGTTGTGACAAATAAAACTTAAAATACCATATCGTATGTCTACTGTTTTGATTCAGAAGAAGGCAAAAAATCCACCCTGAAGCCAGTGCTAATTATGCCTTCTTGACCCCAGTGGCGATTGGAAATATTCCCTGGATCAAGCTTTTGACATTAATTTTACATGAATAATTCCATGCAGATGCTCATGTTTATACTATATAACAGTACCGAAACCACAATATAACACTGCATGCAGAAAAACTTCATATTCGCTTATTAAAAGATAATATGAAGAATACAGAAGAAAAACTCCTAACAATTCAAAAAAGGGAGGGTGGAATGTTTCTACCTGCTGAGAAGATAAGGAACTGAACTGCATCTTTCCTTGACATCCTTTTCCCTGCCTTAACTTGTTATTTCTCACCCAATCACAACTGCATCTGATTCTGTCAATCTTCAAACATTAACCAATGTAATTAGGCTGCTGGTCATTGTCTTATGCACAGGTGTTGAATTACAGTTTTACAGATAAAAACATTTTTCACTACTGTCTGTCATGACAGCTAAGCTAAATGCTTTGCATGATAGCTAGCTACAATGATACAGGTAAAGTTCTGGAACAGTTTTACTCTTATTCCACTGTGATCGTTAAGAATGTATATAAGAATAGGATTACATAAGAATTCATAAATATCTACAGGTACCTTAATGTGTGACCTCAACAACAAAGACATGACATTTCTATGTTGATATTGGCAACAATTATTATTGATCCTTAAAGATATCTACGGCCGTCTGTGATGCTGCTGCCCTAGGGATGAGCAAATTGTTTTCACCATGGAAATGACGCTCATAGACTTCAATGGTGGTGTAAAAAAAATTTTGATGTGCATCAAAAAATATTTGTCGCCCATGCACTTAAATGCATGTCTGGAATTTTCACTGATGTGGAATGGTGAAGCGAAACAAGTTAAATTCGGCCATCCCTACTGTTGAAAAAGCAACCTTTACTAAATATAATCTCATTATTTCATTATGTCATATCATGTTTTCAACATTATGAACTCTCTGTGCATTTAATGAATGTTCTCTGGAATCATTTGAATAGGTAATTTTCACGGTCGGCACCCTAAACCAGAACAGATGCCAAGCTCCCTGGTCTCAGCTCGGCTTCACCAGTAGTGTGACCGCCTTTGGCTTCGGGAGGAGCCCTCAGCTTACTCGGATGCCACCTGGACTTAACGAGAGGAGCAAGGCGAGGAGTTCTGGCAAGCAAAGGGGCACGACTGTTGTAAAGAGTTAGTTAGGCCGAAGGTCACGGTACAGTAGCATATGGCAACAGCAAAGTCAGGCAGGCTGGGTCGAGGCAGGCAGACAGCATGGAATGTCAGGCAGGCAAGGGTCAAAACTGACAAGGATGAGGCAGAATCGGTAGTCAAATACAGGCACAGGTCAGGATACAGGATTATCAGAGTAGTCAAAGCCAGGCAGGGTCAAAACAGGTATTCAGGAACAAACAGAAGCTATACAGCACAGGTACAAGGCACCAGGATTAAACCTATCACGGGCAGCTAGAAAATACACAATGTCCCTTTAAATACTTTTGAATTTGGCGCCTTTGCGCAATGACGTCATCACACCAGCGTGATTTGGAGCATAAACCCAGAAGTAGCGCGGCGCGCGCGCCATAGAAGAACCTGATCAGCGATGGCGGGCATCCCCGCCGGCCCCCTAGACCCCCAGGGTGAGTCTTAACAGTAATTATTTTCTGGGACATGATGCAATGCTGTGTCCTCCATCAAAATTTTATTTACCAGCAAAATAAGGCATGTGTTCAAGATTTGAAAAAAAAAGCTGCAACCTATGTTCTCAGAATTAGGATAAATAGGTGTGCCTCTCAGTATACAGCGCTGTCTGTGCCTGTCAGCATAGTGGAGGGGTTACATTTCGGCTGTACATAAGTGCCCTTTGGAAATCTCTTACATTGCATTTCATTCAGGAGCACCAAGGGACACAAGGCATAACTTGAAAAATATATTCCACTGAAAAGTCAAGAATCCAAGGACAGAATGGGGTTTTTTAACAACATTACTTTTATGGGTTATTTGGTTAAATTCCCTCTTATGCCCAGTTGTATACACAAAGGGTCAGATTTACTAAGGGTTGAATTGTCGAGGGCTCTTAGCTGGTTTTGAGCGAGTTTTCGACTATTCGACAGAATCGTACGATCGAACTCGAACACGGTTGAATATTTGCCAAAATCGTACGAATCGAACAATTGAAATTCGGCAAAAAACTTTCTATTGCAATTCAATTCAATTCAATTGCAGGTTCAATCTGGCGAAGTAGGCAGTCGAAAAAAAATTAAAGGGCAAGTTCTTCGACTGGTGAATAGTCGAATGATTGAATATATATTTATTCCATCTATTCGATCTATTCGATGCTACCAAATACTCTATATTCGATAGTCGAAAATACTTATTTTGCATATTCAAATAGTTGCATAATTGAATAGAGACTATTCGAGCGAATATTCTAATCATTCACATGAATTTAGTAAATCTGCCCCAAAGAGTTTAGTACGGAAACCTCAGGAAAGTCTTTTTCCACTTTGTCAATAAGAGCTTTCAGACTGGATGAGAACTTTGTGCAACAGACAAAAAAAACTTTTTGTGTATTGTCCATGGTACGATACACTGTATGGCATGAGGTATGTAACTAAAACTAATACAAAAAGAGTCAATTGCCTTAAAAGGATTTGCCACAGAATGGCACTATGTATTAATATATAAAATTATAACAGAGCACTAAAGCAAGCTATACTTTCCTTTCCCACTGACCTCTAAATAAAGATTCTGTTTTCGCATTGACAAAGACACAGCCTTGCTCTTCTTCCTCTAAGCCTGTTTTCTGACAAATCCAAAAACAATAAGTGGAAGGCGGGGGAGAATAGTTGGAATGGAGTTCCCTGTTTCCTGCAAACATGCACACAACACAGGGACCAAGAATATCTCCACTATGGTTTAGGTAATAGCAACAGAAGAGAAAAGAATCACCACAGTTTGAGTGGTTTATGGGCTGCCTAGATCAGTGATTTTCAACCTTGTGCCTCCAGCTGTTAAGAAACTACAAGTCCCACAATGCATTTGCCTGACTGTGGCTGTCAGACTCCTTCATTGCATTGTGGGACTTGTAGTTCCTTAACAGCTGGAGGCACAAGGTTGAAAATTACTGGCCTAGATCATTTAAGGACAAGTGAAATCACAGGCAGAGTAACAATAAATAAACAATACAAATAGTTTAGACTTTTCTTCAGTCCAGTCAAAACAGTCTTGGTTTTCTTTAACTCTTTTGTCCTTCTTTGACTGGACAGAGCACATGGATATGAAGGCAGAAACAGGTGGGGAAACAGAAGATACTATATTCTCCATGTTTAATCCCAGACAGGTGACCCACAGTAGACTTTTTGAAAACCACAAAAAAGTGGCTACATTGGGTTTACATAATATGAGGCAATGTTAAAAGCTTTTCTTATCGGCTTCCGACATGTCTTCTTCATATCAATTTTTGCAGATATGAGTCACAGATAGTGTGCATCAAATACAAGTTTGAGTCTAACAATCTACAGCTAAAAGAAAGCTTGGATGTTATATTTAAACATACATTTAAAAAAAAGAATGCAGTCTCTATTTGGGAGCTATACAAAATGTTAACGACTCATTCATTCTTCCCCCTCCTTTCCCACTGCTGCCCTCAGGGAACACTGTAAAAAAAAAAACACATTTCCCTTTCTCAGCTATGTAACCATGCTAGTAATAACAGACTGTATCACAGAACTAAATTATCAACATACAGTAGAGAAGTTAGCTAGCAGCAAGACAGAGTTTGACACCTTGGCTAAAAGCCAGTTTAACAGATCTCAAATGAATGTTTCCTTCCCACAGAGCAGTCATAAATTTTGCAATATAAAATCTGACTGTAGAAAACTATAAAAGAAAATTCAAAAAGTGTGGTAGGTAGGTACAGAACTGGACTTGTCATAAACAGACTGTGCAAGACATTCGGGGTTTACTTTGCTCTTTTTCTAATTAGACCAGTATAAATGGGCTGCCTCAAACTGTTGTGATTTTCAGCAAAGTCAAGATATATGGGGTATAGCACAATGTAGTACAAGTAGAGACAGCTCATTATGTCCTAACAGCACCATACAGGGCGCTGGCTGGCTTTTTTGGATATTGAAGTTCAATCCAATATAAGATTTCTTGTGCGCTGACAGTGGAAAACAAATTAGCAATTAATATAGGTATGTTGTATACAGCAAGACAAATGCAGTAGAGAATGGTATGTTAAGTAATTATTAGTACACTGAGATGGGCACTGAATGTGCACTGGAGTGTCCTCCTGCACTGCAATATATTGTATACAATTGACTGATTTGATCTGTTTCATTTGATTCATTTGAAAAAATCTAAATGCATGCCAGGGTTTATTCTAGGACTTTGGAAGAGTTATATACCATCCCTCATCCTTTTCACATTGTTATTCATAGTCATCTGAGTACATAATGACAGAGCCATCTACTGTAATATTGTTCTTGCTGTCCTTACAGATTTCTACAATCTGCTGAATGAAAAAATAAAAAAAATAACTGTCCGGTTTGTTGTTAATTACACCACTATATACTCTACAGTGTAAACATACACAGCATGTACGATTTATCGTGTAAATAGATTGCATGTACATGTTTTTTGTATACTTGCAACTCAAACCAGTTGAAAAAACACAGCTTCCAAGAACATCCAGTTAGACAGCAAAGACCTGTCTCATGAATATATTTAAAGGTGTGATGAATACAGTACTTTCAACTTCAATGAGTAAAACAGTTCCTGTATTTAAGGTGAGGTATGATATTTCATGAAATCATCCAGTTTAAGCAAAAGCAGTATGTGAAAATAGCTGAAGGGTAAAGAGCATAAAACAGGTCATACAAATATGCAGTGTAAAAAAAAGTGTCAAAGAGTTCATGCAGACTTAAAAAACAATGCAGAGAAGTACATGTAAAAGATTAAAGGAGAGTAAAACAGCTTAATATTACACTCAGCAGGAATAAAATGGTAAATAAAAAGTATTTGATTCACTAAGAATACCTGATAGTTTAGGTAAACAATTTATTCAATCCAAAACACTTATATGCTATTCTCTAAGCATTTCCAAGGAGTCCTTGAGTTACATACACCCAATTTACATACAACTCATACTTACTTACAGAGGCTATTACATTAATGTTCTGTGGTTTGCTCAACTTTTATTAGCATTTAACTTTAATAAACCACCTGCCCCAATCTCCCCTGGTGTGTGTTGTCTACTGTAGAGCACCGAAAGTAAAAATACATACGTATGCACAGAAAGGTAAAAATAAATACTATGTTAGGACAAAAATCTTGTTGAATTTAATAAGTGAATGAACAGTATATATTTTAACTTACATACAAATTCAACTTGAAACAAATTTCAACAAACCTACAGACCCTATCTCATACGTAACCTGGGGACTGCATGTGCTTCAGTGAGCATCTAACTTCATTGGATTGTACTGTATTTATGGAAAATGTCTTGTTTCGAAAGTTTAGTATTCCCAATGGTCTTGTGTGGGGCCCAATAACTAGTCATGTCCCTGCTGAAAAGTTCATGATTTATTAATAGATCCCAATGATTGATGAACAATTAGTGTTACTCTATTATAACTAGTTCTACATCTGTCAGTCAGTTCATTGGCGTCACTGGAATTGACCTCAAGTTTCTTTTTAATTTCATTGAGGATCAGTGAAGTTTGCCCAAAGTTTAAACTCTACATTGTCTTTTCATTGATTGATAAGTACGTTTTTGTGTAAGTTTTTTACTGTAAGTTAAGCCCCCTCAGGCCAAACTTTGTGACAAGCCTGCTAAAACTGTGCCCTCTCTTCCCACTGATGGCTGCCCTAGTTGCAAATATGAAAACATCTGGGAATGCCATTTTAAAGGACCAGTAACCGTCTTTTTTTTTTCTTTAAAAATGTTTCTTTTTAACTAAATAAAAGCACCAACACAGTTTAAATTTGCAAAGCTTTTATTAAGAAATTGCTTACCGATTCTCTGCATGCACTCCTCTTCTTTAACGGCAACAGGGCGATGATCCATCATGCGGCGCTTGATTTCTCCTCCCTGCCTTCAATAGGAGATAGCCAGGGAGGAGAAATTGAGCATCGCACGACGGATTGTCGCCCAGTTGCCGTTTCTGAAGAGGAATGCATGCAGAGAATCGGTAAGTAATTTCTTAATAAAAGCTTTCCGAATTTAAAGTTTAAACTGTGTTGGTGTTTTTAGTTTGTTAAAA
>CM044442.1:84043733-84054153 GCA_024363595.1 Xenopus borealis | reverse complement strand
ATATATATTTGGCTCTTGATAATGGTCTAAGATGTAGATGTAAATAAAAATATGGTTTAATCTAAACCTTGTGGAAAATGCTCCTGGTGTGCACTCACATTTACCCAGACTGATACTCATAGAGTCAATCTATATTTAGGCAGCTATTTGCCTTTGCTTGGGTGGCAGATGTGGGGAGGGACAGACCCAGGTGCCTATATTTAAAAAAATGCTTCTCCCCCACACATACAGTCAGGCATTTGCAGCTGAATTCAGCATTATACCTGAGGACAAGCTCCCCCCATATGCCCAGTACACAAACAATAATGCACATGCACTGATCGATGGGGGCAGTTAGAGGCCCATGCCTAGGGTACATAAAATATGCTACTATATTCAGAAGCAGAGCAGAGAAAGTCCAAGGAACCACTTTCTTTCCTAACAATTTGTCTGTATTTTATTAGGTGTAAAGTGTCTGTGAAGCAGGTTTGGGAGCAATGTATTTATAGTGCAGTTTTTGAGTGGGGCTAAAAGACCTTTAAGGAACTCAACCAAGGCCCCACTGTCTGTGTTGCACCTAAGTGGAAGCAATGTCTGTGATGCCATTTATTGAAGGCAAAATGTATGTCAGGAGCACCTTCTGAAGGGGGCAAGTGCCGTGTAGGCAAAACATTTGCACCTTGCCACCCCCATGATAAATGAGCCCTTTACTAGTGGCAATGTGTTGATAGGAGTCTCCAGTATTACACGTCTCTTGGGTGCCACTATGATTATTAATGAATAAATCCTTTATTTTGGCGTTCTCCATTAGTTCAAGGAAAATTGCACAAATATTTTCACTTCAACATATCAGTTATTGAGAGTAAGTTCCTTATATAATGCTTAAATCTGTACAACCAAAAGTATAATTCACTGTTTCCTTTCATGCTAGAGACATATTATTTCTCTTTTTTTTTTTTTTCAACTGTTGGATTTATAGCCAAAAGAGACTTTCAAAATAAGTAGAAACAAATGGCAGGAAACCGGAACCACAGAATAAAGTAAATAAATACATCTTGGAATGCCTCCTTCATATGTGATATAAAATGATACCCTAATCAAGCTTCACTACTGTATGAACATATTACATTTCCATTTTATTTGACCTTGATATTTATACAATATGGATATAATATTTCCCTTATATGACAGCTGATTAAAGCATTTTGAAATGTAAGCATGTGATTAAAGGCATGTGTGGAAGCTGTAAAGCAGAACATGAGCAATCATATTTCAACTCTAGCTAGAAGCCAACTAAGCTTCAAATATTCTCAGTGGAGGGAGTGTAAAATACTTTTTTACCATTTATACTGTTTCCTACACTTTACTCTAGGTTTTTGCAATGCATGGAAATAAGCAATTTGGAGAATTTTAAAGGAGAAGAAAAGGTTAAAACTAAGGGGCCGATTTAAGTTATTAAAAGAATAAAGTTTTGAAATGCAATAAAAGTCATATGAAGACTATTATTACATAGCAACATACACAATTTAATGGGCACATTTACTAAGGCTCAAAGTGAATATTCAAATAAAATTAGAATTTAAAAAATTCTAATTTTTTTAAGTAATTTTGGGCTACTTCGAGTAAAATCGAGGGAATTTATGGGAATAATAGTAAATTTGCCCCATAATGTTTCAACCTAAGTCATTGTGTACAATGCAAAAAAAAAAACATGAATTGAAGGGATAACTATAACTTGCAAAGTACTACACCCCCATAATGAATACTTGAGCAACAGGTAGTTTATATCATATTAAGTGGCATATTAAAAGAATCTTACCAAACTGGAATATATATTTAAGTAAATATTGCCCTTTTACATCTTTGCATTGAACCACCATTTGGTGATGGTCTGTGTGCTGCCTCACCTGACCAGAAATACTACAACTCTAAGGGGCAAATTTACAAAAATCACGTGAATAGATCGAAGTTCGATCGAATTCGATCGAATTCCGATCGTACGATTTTTTCGGATATTCACATATGAAAATTTGGCCACTTCGATCATTGAATATGCAAAATTTGAGCGTATCGGATCGATTGAATAGATCGAATGATCGGATATTCCATAATCCGAAAATTCGATGATCGAAGTACTTTAACTTCAAAATTTTATTCGACTGCCTGCTTCGCCAGATTGAACCTACCGAAGCCCCCCATAGGCTTTTTTTTCTATCAACTGCTCGAATACCATTCGTACGATCGAACGCCTCGATCATTCGAATCGTAGTAATTTTTCAAGCACTCCAAGCTAATTTTACGATTTCCGATCGTACGATCGAGAAATCAAACGTCGAGGTAAAAGATAGCCTAAAATAATTCGATAAGCATTCGATAGTCGAATGCTTATCGAATTTTGAGGGAATTCGAGGGATTTTTAGGGAATAATAGTAAATTTTACCCTAACTGTAACAGGAAGAAGTGCGGAAGCAAAAGACCGAACTCTGTCTGTTAATTGGCTCCTGTGACCTAACTTTATAGTTTGTTTGGTATGTTTGTGTGCATTTAAAATGGCAATTTTCTATTTATGATGACCCAATAGCACATAGTACTAAAAAAGTATATTATTATGAAAATGGTTTATTTACACGAAGCAGGGTTTTACATATGAGTTGTTTTATGCAATATCTTTTTATAGAGACCTACATTGTTCGGGGGTATAGTTTTCCTTAAAGTACCTGATTAACCTATTGTTTCCATGTAGATCAATGTCTTTTTTGTTTTTTTATCTGAAAGTAATCATAGAACTGGTGTTGTAAGCCAAAAATTTTGGGTTATATACCTAGTTTGATTTTTTTTTTATTATGGAGTAGATTAAAGCTGGACATAGACGTTAAGATCTACCTGCAATATTGGACAAACAACGGGACAACCCCATCTCCCGAACTGCCACTAACCTTCCGTTTAAAAAAGTAGTAAAAGAACAGACCGGCCGATGTTCTGCTCCCAACAGTAATGGTAAGAAAGTTTATGTCCGACAAAGCTGGTGACAGTCTCCCACTGAAAATCGTCAGATCAAGGATTCATACAATCAGATCTTTGCATCTATGGCCAGCTTAAGACTCACAGGGGCCTATTTATTAACACTGGGTAAGTTAGCACATGGGCAGTTACCTATAGCAACCAATTAACTTTTTAAAGACAGCTGCAAATAGAACAAAGAATGCAGCAATCTGATTGATTGCTATGAGTTACTTCCCATGGCCAAATTTGCCCAGTGTTGATAAATGACCCCCACAGTGTTATTTCATAAACCAAGCAGGATGTTTTTGATAATCATTTTTTTATGGTAGAACAGCATTTCTGTATTGCATTGTGCTCCTATAAAGATGATACAGACATGGCTTTGTGTTTATTCCATGCAAAAAAGACAGAAAGACAAAAACCTACAGTAGGTAAAGTACAACAAAGAAAAATACACCATTAAGGTAAAAAAAAATATCAGTTGTACTAAATCTACAATCGTTTTCTCCCATCCCAGCTAAAATAACTTACCATTAGAAAGAATTGTTCAGCATTTTAATCCCCTCATGATGTTTGACTTCTGTAGGACAGATAATCCACAGTGATGTTTGTTAATATATTTGGAAAGGAATATCACTCCAGAAATTTAGCAATGCAATCTCTGGAATATTTCCCAGAGGGCATCCAGTGCTCTGCTTAAAGATGTCATGGCTATCTTTCACCTACAGATGACACTTCATGCCTTTTTTAAAACATATACTGGGAAGAGATTTATGCACCAGTTGTAGGTCATGATATAAATTTCCCTTTGCAGTTCTTAGAAATACAAATCCCTACAACTGCAATAAGTATGTGGCTAAATTTACTGAAGTTGTTCAGCTCCAGTGAATTAAATGTATAATAGACAGTTATTATTGTGGTCCTGAGAAACAGACATGAGGATGTAGCTTACTTGTGAAAATAATTAATTTCTTTAGGGAAAACAAAATATATTATAGCTCAGAGTGGTACACTCTGTTCAGATGTCTATCTGACAACTGCTGCCTGGGAACAGCCTTTTTGTACCCAACACTCCCAGCATGCTTTACATTGTAATAACATCACACAGTTCATAATAAATACATTTACTGCCAATCACATATTGTGGTAAATTTATCAAAGGGTGATGAAATTCTGCAGCTTTCAATTCATTTCTATGGGATTTTGAATATCCCATAGAAATGCATGGAGAGAGGTGGAATTTCACTATAATGGTGGAACTTCACTCTTAGGGGCAGATAAACAACTTCGAAATTCAACCATTGAATATTTTTAAAGAGTTTTTTTTTAATTGCAAATGGACCTATTTGATCGAAGAGGTCCATGTTCAATCAAATAAAAATCGTTTCATAGCATTCGATTCGATTCGAACGATTTTGCACAAAATCCTTTGAATTCCTAGGACTTCAGGACAGGTTTTAAGAGGCCCCCCATAGGCTAAAATAGCAATTCAGCAGCATTAAGGTGGCGAAGATTTTCAATTCGGATCGAATTTTGGGCTATTTGATAGTCGAAGTAGCCCAAAATTACTTTTAAATTCAAATTTTATTCGAATTTTTACTTCGACCCTTAGTAAATGTGCCCCTTAGATAAATATACCCCATAGACTCTTCCTTTGCTGGCAAATAGGTAACATCTATCTATGTAGATTCTTCATCTTTGAGTTACATACAAGAGTATACATTTGTATGCAACTTGACATTGGTGGACAGCTGCTAGTACATAAAGAGGTTGATTTATGGTGGTAAAAATACTCTAAAATTCCAAGATTTATTTTATTTTGAAGCTGCTAAAAATCCGAATCCAAAAATACTCCCGCTTAAACCTGTTGAAGTCATGTAAAAGTCAATGGCAGATAGTCCCTTTCACAATTAGAACATATGCTTTGCCTTAATGCTTGTCGAGAGTTTCGGACTCTTTGATTTATTTAGGGGTTTATTTATCAGAATCCAAAAAGTTCTCCCTTTTTTCTGAAAACTACCGCTATTTATCAATACAATTTTCAAAAAATTTCTTGTGTGGCAAAAAAACCCAGATTTTTTGCCGAAAACTGTGCCCAAAAACCTGAAGCTTCTTCGGATTTGGCACCCAAAAACCATGAGATTTTAAGAACATTGTGCAAAACCCAGTGCAGATCAGGATATCAATGGGGCATTTGCCATTGATTTCTACATGGACTCGGCAGGTCTGTATTGGAGTCATTTTTATTTTGACTTTTTAACACCATAAGAGTTTAATATTTTTAAATCTTTAAGGTTTTTTTAGGAAAATTTATTTTGTTCCCTTTAATAGACCGACCAGAAAAAATCAGGGGGTTAATAAATAACCCCATAAATGTTTAAAAAAATTTCCAGTAAACTTAAGGAATAGTGATCCCATTTATGGAAAGACATCTTAAAAAATCAGGTCCTTCACATTCCGGACGATTTGGCCCATATATGTTATAATTAATAATTGTTATTAAGGTTTTTTTATAATGAATAAATGGTTCATTGGTGTGAAAAGGCCTGTAACTATGAGCCCCAGCTCATAATAATGAATAAATGGTTCATTGGTGTGAAAAGGCCTGTAACTATGAGCCCCAGCTATGAGCCCCAGGACCAAGTGGTGAGCAACATTTTTCACTAGGTTTGGATAGTTCGCAAATATTTTTTATGAAAGGACTTCAAAATGTTGCCACAAAAACATGGAGCAAAATGCAAATAGACCACCATGTATTTTAGCGAAAAAAGTCTCTGCAGAAATGTCCAGTAACTTGTGTTTCACAAATTTTTGGGTGAAGGAAAGACAGATTTGCACAGTGCGGTGGTTAACAACACTTGTTAAGGTAGTTCCTATTGGAAGCTCCCATAGGATTTTCCCAAGAAAAAAAATTTGATCGAATGGTTAAAATGGTTCGAATCAAACGATTTTATCGATCGATCGAATTTTTTTTATTCGATCATTCGATAAATCGTATTGATTTAAAACTTGATACAAATTCGATGGTCAAATTCGAGGGTTAATTAATAAAAGCACACAGTTTGCCAGGTGCAGTAACTAATAGCAACCAAAGCTTTTAAAAAGGCACCAGTAAATGCATTTTGCTGATTGGTGGCTATGTATGGTTAGACCTGTAGCAAACTTTTCAGTATATTACATATCCACCTTAATGTTAGTGCTATCAATATTTTAGTACCAACTGCTGTTTCCACTGAATAAAGTGAATGACTAAAGAGCTATTTAAAGAATAACTAAAGAGCTAGTAGGGCATACTAGCTTAATTTCTGCAAAAGAATCAGTGTAACTAGATATCACTTATCTATGCCTCACTATAACCTAAGAAGTAAAAAATCTGTGATTGACATTGAGAGGGATTAGCCCTCAATATAATATTTGTATTATATCTCTCATCCAGTAGACCAAGTCTTCTTTCTGGATTGAATAAAAAATCATTAACACAAATATTTTTTTCCACTTATAAAAAGATGATCTTCAAGATTGCTGCAACTGGGTACAAATGGGTCTAAAACATGAGGAGAGATTTCTTTAGGGTTATATAGCGATTCGGTAGGTTTAATCTGCCGAATTGTTATATCGAATTTTTTTTTTTTTAAAGGGACAGTACTTCGACTACCAAATTCGAATTTTCGAATTTGGCCAATTCTAATCGAATTTTCGCCTTTTTTGTAATTTTGCAAATTCGATGGTTGAAATAGCAAAAAAAATCTAATTTTTTCAATTCGAATCCTTCACATCAATTTAGTAAATCTGCGCCTATATGTATATATACTGTTTGGACACATATGTAAAACATGGTAATAAATCAGTATAATGAGATCAGATCTTGTCAAAAAGTGTAGGTCAATTATAATCAGATTTACATTTTGTTCCCACAGAATTAATTTTTGTTTTTGTTTAGGAGCACTAATTATGATGGGAACCCAGGAAAATGGCTAATATATTAATGTGTTGACATTGGGATAAAATAAATAATTAAATTCAATTAAACTCATAAAAAAACATATATGGAAGAGATACTGTACTCTGTGATTCAAATTCACTAAAGCACAAAGCATCTAACGCTAGCGCTAATTCATTCAGTGTGATGTAATTTTGCAATTTACTAACAGTGTCCCTGGCGAAAATTAAAGTAGATAGACTAGCGCAACTTTGCACCCTTATGTCAGGCGAAGTTGCGCACTGACAAATAGGGATGGCGCGAACCGCCGCAAAAAAGTTCGCGGACGCGTTCGCGAACTTGCGACAAACGCGCGAACAGTTCGCGACCGTCGCGAACCCCATAGACTTCAATGGGAAGGCGAACTTTAAAAGCTAAAAAAGACATTTCTGGCCAGAAAAATTATTTTAAAGTTGTTTAAAGGGTGCAACGACCTGGACAGTGGCATGCCAGAGGGGGATCAAGGGAAAAGAAAAATCCATTATTTTCTTATGTCAAAAGTGTTACAAAGTATCTTACCTGCACCTGTTAGCTGTTCTGGACGCTGTTCTGGACTCTCTGCCAAAAGCCAAATTCAAATCTTTGCTTCTTTTTCTGGCTGTTCAGTGAGGGTCTTTCCAGTGAAAGAGGGTCCTCCAAAAAGAGGGTCTTTCCAGTACAAATGAGGGACAGAGGGTTGAGCTCGCAAAAGAGGGACAGTTGGGACTCGGGAGGTATGCACATTTTTTTTTTTTTAGTCCAGGGGGTGTGTGGGGGTGGTCCAGGGAGATCTTCCTGATTGGCTGCCATGTATCTGCTGGTATGGGGTGAGAGGGCAAAAAAATGCGGCAAAAAAAAAGCGCCAAATTGACGCGAACCCAAAATGCGAACGTCGCGCGCCGTTCGCGAAACTTGAACTTGAACTGTTCATGTTCACGCCATCCCTACTGACAAAGGGACCATTCCATTCAATAGATCAAATAGTGGTAAAATCCTACGAATTCAATATTCAATTTCATCGGATTTTACTTCAGTAAAATTTTCGAGGGTCGAATTCGAGTGTTTTAACCCTCGAAATTCGACCCTTGATAAATCTGCCCCAAAGTGAATTCAGCTTTCAGTCTTTGTATGGTCAAGGCAATCAGTGACTTCTGATATCTCTATAATTTATAGAGGGGTGGCATTATTCAATATATAATGACCCCCATTTTGTTGGAAGAACTGTAAAAAGACCAAAACACAGGGTTTTCAATAAATAAATTACCTTATAGCATAAGACCCTAGGATGTACAATACATTTTTTGCCTTTTTTTGAAAATTTTCCTAAACCTGAACAATCGTACTGTACATATTGGGGCAGATTTACTAAATTCACATGAAGAATTCGAAGATCGTCAAATTTTTTTAAAAATTCAAATTTGAATCTTCGAATATGCAAATTAGGCACAATCGACCATTGAATATTCAAATTCTATTCGACGGTCAAAGTACTTCCCCTTTGAAATTTTATTCGACCACCTAGTTCGCCAGATCCAAGCTGCCGAATTGGGTATCATTATTTTTAATCGAATAAAAAAAAATTTGAACGATCGAAAAAATCGTTCAATGCAAATGATTAATCAATCAAATTTTTCCTTTTGGATCGTTTCATCGATCGGATTGCGGTAAAATCGATATTCGAATTCGAAGTATTTTACTTCACCCACTATTCCCATCGTCGAATTTCGAATTTTTTTAATTCGAAATTCGACCAAAAGTAAATCTGCCCATTATGCAGTGCACTTCTTCTTTTATATATATATATATGGACATACTGTATGAGGAAAGTACAGCATTTTCTTTTTGTGATTGAATATATACATATTTGAGTAAACAGCTGCAATCTAGCCTTTTAACATTGCATGGTTTTTAGGAACTGTATCAAAAATTTGTTTATCCGCCGTTGATATATAACCCATTTACCTTACTTCAGAGAGTCAAGAGACATTAATGGAAGGCTACAGTTGTGAGGTTTTCAAACACATCCCAACATTCCAAACTATTTATGCATTTGCAAAAAAACATACTGCCCAATACTTTTTTGTTTTTCCTTCAACAAATTAAATTAATGAGGAGTTTTCTTAAAAGAACACATTTTCTTTGAGGCAATGTTATTCTGAGGTTAATGGTTCTGACAAGAAGCCAGGCCAAACAATCATAAAAGGCTATAATTCTTTTCGAGGTCTGTATATTCAACCCCAGAGCAACTTAGCACTTTTCAGACTTGTCATTTACCTCTTCTTTCAATCTAAGTAATGCTTCAAGTAAATGAAGTGGTGGACAGTTGAAAAACATCTATTTTTGGTGAGCAATCTAAAATTTACTGAATTCAAAAGGTGTTTCTGAAGCAGCTCAACCCATTGAAGCTTAAATTACTGTGGTTCTCAATATTTTAGGAAAAACAGATTTATCAAGAATTGAATTTTCGAATAGCAAAAACTTCAAATTTCGAAAAAGAACAACAAAAATTAATTTGATTTTTTTTATTGAATATGTCCATTTTCAATTGAATTGGTCCATATTTGATCAAATTCGAATAGTTTGAATTTAGGTAATAGCACATTCAATCAAATTCAAATCCAAGTTTTTCCCAAAAAAAACTTAGAAAGTCCACCAATTGACTCCAAATAGGTTATAGGAGGTACCCCATAGGCCAAAACAGCAATTTGGCAGGTTTTAGGTGGTAAATGGTCAAATTTTTGAAAAAGTAAACGATAAATTAAAATGTTCTATTTTTTTTTAAACTCAAATCGAATTTGGATTATTCCCTAGTACACAAAACTTTGAATCAAATTCTCACTTCAATCCTTGATAAATCTGCCCCTTACCAGCTGCCTGGCCAGTGTCTGATATAATAATAAAATAACTGGCCTTGGGTACTTTAAAACCTTTAAGGTGGGTGCATGTGCAGTACACTAGCACACTAGAAACTAGAATTTTGATGCATTGCATGTGTCTGGTCCAAGCCCACAGAAGGAATTTGTGGGTTATGACAGGTTATATCAGAGGGAGCTCCTCAGCAAGTACCCTGGTGTGAGGCTGACACTAGTAAACCTGCTCGCATTAGAGGTGTTCATTCGCGAGCGTGTCCGCTTCGGCGCGTGCACGCGTCCGTCGCGGCGCGTGCGCGCGCCCATCGCGGCGCGGTCGCACGTTCGTCTCGCGGGCGTTTTGGCGCCAACACATTGCGCTTTAAAAGACGCTGAGGCCTGCACTTCATTGCGAAGTGATCATTACTATCCTGTGTGACTCTAAGCTGTATCTTACCTGATTACCTGTTGTGACCCTGCCTGTTTTACGGATCTCCTGATATTCTCTCCTCGTCTGACCTCTGCCTGGTTTCCGGTTCATTGATTCTCCGCTGCCTGCCTCCTGACCTTGGCCTGTTTCTGACTCTGCTATTGCCTGACGTTTTGTTACCACGACTTCTGGAAGTGTTCC
>CM044442.1:83883423-84009438 GCA_024363595.1 Xenopus borealis | reverse complement strand
GCAGAGGCTGGAATTTAACAGATCAGATAAAATGTTACAGACATGAGTTAAACTAAAGAGTAGTCAAGGTCAAAAATCGAAACAACAGGAAATGAAGAAACAGAACTAGGTAGCAGGAACATACCAGAAGTGGGGACATAAAACAAACAAGCAAACAAATTTAAGGAGAAGGAGCAGGAGTCAGGGCTGTGAGTATGAACCAGGACTACAAACAAGAACTAGGCACTGAACAGGATGGGGATCAGGATAAAGTACAGGTATGGGACCTAATTAGTTGGGATCAAATGCAAAGTATTGTCGTATTATTACAGAAAAAGGACATTTCAGCTATTTAGCTAAAATGGAGTCAATGGGAGATATATTTTCTTTAATCCAGATAATGGATCCTATACCTGTACTAAAAATATATAACAACAAAATGTTACAACACACCCAAATGTTACAACACACCCAAAACATGAGCAAGACCAGGGTGCAGGTTTATGTTTATAAAGGCACAGAGGGAGGTGTCAGACAATGGGCTGCATGGATAATGGATAATTCAGTGCAACTGATTGTATCTTAAAGGAAAACTAAACCCTAAAAACTAATATGACTAAAAATAGACAATTTTACATACTGAACTTATTGCACCAGCTTAAATTTTCAGTTTTTCAATAGCAGCAATGATCCAGGAATTCAAACTTGTCACAGGGGGTCACCATCTTGGAAAGTGTCTGTGACACTAACATGTATCTTTGGAGACACAGATCTTCCCATTAAACATAATGTACAACATTTCTAGCTGACTTATTTCGTTAAGCTTTAGTTTTCCTTTAAGATGTATGGGCTTCAGTGCAATAAGCCAAGTGCAAGTACCCTGTATCTGTAGCCCAAAGCACGGTCAGAAACTGCAGCACACAAAGCCCCGTTCTCAAATCCAGCCAAGGGCAATCCCCAGACCCAAATAGCAGGAGGCTATTTTCTTTGCAGTACATCTATACAATGTATTAGAATATACATATAAAAAGGGTAGGGTATATTTACCATATATAAATCTCATATTTAGAAATTTGCTAAACATTATCCTTAACATTAATCTTTACACTCATATGTCATTCTGTAGCTACTAAAGCAAATAGGGTTCTGTCCTGCATAAAAAAGGACATAAACTCAAGGGATGAAAACATAATTATACCTCTTTATAGATCCCTAGTAAGGCCTCATCTGGAGTATGCAGTGCAGTTTTGGACTCCAGTCCTTAGGAGGGATGTAAATGAGCTGGAGAGAGTGCAGAGACGTGCAACTAAACTGGTTAGAGGGATGGAAGATTTATTAAATTGTGAGGGTAGACTGTCAAGGCTGGGGTTCTTTTCTCTGGAAAAAAGGCACTTGCGAGGGGACATGATTACACTTTACAAATACATTAGAGGACATTATAGACAAATATCAGGGGACCTTTTTACCCATAAAGAGGATCACCGCACCAGAGGCCACCCCTTCAGACTAGAAGAAAAGGACTTTCATTTGAAGCAGCGTAGGTGGTTCTTCACAGTGAGGACAGTGAGGTTGTGGAATGCACTGCCGGGTGATGTGATGGCTGATTTTGTTGATGCTTTTAAGAGGGGCTTGGATGATTTTTTGGACAGACATAATATCAGAGGCTATTTTGATACTAAACTCTACAGTTAGTATAGCTATGGGCATATATGGTTTGTGTGAAAGAGTGGAGGGGTGTGTGTGTATGCTGGGTTTTAATTTGGAGGGGTTGAACTTTGTCTTTTTTCAACCCAATTTAACTATGTAACTATGTTGGCACTTTTCTCTGTAAAATGTATAAAGAAGCAATAGAATTCTTAATGAATCAGATGCAATTTGAGTGTAGGACTGGCAAGATATGGGATGACGTTGACGTAGTTGGCCAGCTTAAATTTATTTATTATATATAGACAAACAGTCCCTGTTTTTTTTAAAGGGTAAGGCATTTTTTAGTAGCTGTATGCACAAAATGTCTCAAAGTCTTAAATATATTGATAATGGGTTGAATGCAGAGGACCCCTTGCATTTGTCTACATATATATATACTGTATATATATATATATATATATATATATATGTATATATATATGTGTGCGTGTATATGTATCCACTATAGACTTTTGCAATTGTGCTTGCATTCATAAATGATCCCCGTTATTATTAATAAACTTGGTATTTTAACTGCACTACAGATAGTTCCTCTTGCAGACATTGAAGTTAGACTCTGAAACTGGAGTTTAGGAAGTGAATGTTTATCTACAAAGTCTGGCATTGTAGGTTTTATAAACTGCCATTTATTTAAACAAAGACACTGTACTTTTTTTTTGCTATACAATCAATATAAAGAGCATCACTGGTATTTAAGGAAACTGCAAATGTAATTTCTAGTACACATCTAAAGGTGCTGGAACAATCCTTGTTTCTGTTTCTGAACGCATACAGTATTTATCTGTTAAAGACAGATTTACTGAAGTTGATCATCCTTACAGTATCAAGTCATTTTTAACCCAGCATGGATTTAGAAACTTGTCAACCATTGCCCAGAGCTCACAGCAGGTCATCAACCATCCCACTGAAGAATATTCTGGTTGTAGAATACGGCATCTTTTATTCTTTCATGTAAGTTATAATTGTGATCAACAACATAAGTATTCCCCTTCTTCATGCATATTTTTGTGTAGACAATGAAGACAATCATGCTGCCTCAGTGATTGATTTACAAACAGTCAGTATTGCTTGGCCTGGTCATTGTAATTTCTAACTTTAGGATCAACCTTATAATCAAAGAAAAGCAAAATGTAATGACAACTGACATGTCAGGACCAGCTGGGATTTAAACTAGGGTATTTGTATTTCTGGACTGTGTACTTACCACTTGAGCTACTGGAAGTGTTTAGGACTGGTCCTGACCAGTTCTCCAAAAAAAAATTCTTAATTTTGTCTTCTCTTTCTTACACTCACTTTATTGATTGAATGTTTAATTCATCATATAATCAAGGCTGTCCTTGTTTATTGCTCCTTGCTTGGTTATTATGCTTTACAGCCAAGATCTCGTCAGTCAGTGACGTTGTGGGTGGTGTGAGAGATGTCATGGCGTGAAGCTATGATGTGTCACTCAATAATTGGCTGGTCAACATGTCATTCAAGGGAGATCCTGCCCAGTTTGACATATTTGTAAAACTGGGGAGGACTATCTTGACCCGGGCAGCCCTTCTGAAAATGGGGCTGTCTGGGTCAAATCTGGGCAGATGGCAACTAGGGATGGCGCGAACTGTTCGCCGGCGAACTTGTTCGCGCGAACATCGGCTGTTTGCGCTCGCCGGAAGTTCGCGAACGTCACGCGACGTTCGCCATTTTGGGTTCGCGTATAGTTGGCGCTTTTTTTTGCCCTCTCAACCCAGACCAGCAGATACATGGCAGCCAATCAGGATGATCTCCCTCCTGGACCACCCCCACACCCCTGCCTGGACCACTCCCCTTCCCTATAAAAACCGAAGCCCTGCAGCTTTTTTTCATTCTGCCTGTGACTGCTTGGAAGAGCTAGTGTAGGGAGAGAGCTGTTAGTGATTTCAGGGACAGTTGAAAGTAAGTTTACTGGCTACTACTGTTCTTCAAACAACTGCCATCTAGCTGCGTGAGCTTGTTCACATTCTGTCTAAATATCAATAATATTACCGTCTCCAGAAAAAACACCTGAGTGACTTTTTTCAAGCAGCCATAATATATTTTACGTAATCCGTATCCACCGCTGTAGTAGTGTATACGTTGACCTTTTAGGCATTATTTGCCCTGTAGGCATTTTTTGCCCAGTGTGTTCTTCAAACAACTGCCATCTAGCTGTGTGAGCTTGTTCACAGTCTAAATATCAATAATATTACAGTGTCCACAACCACCTGAGTGACTTTTTTCCCTTTACAGCACAAAACGCAGCGCTGTGTCAACAATGGATTTTTCAGATACATTTTTGCCCTTGATCCCCCTCTGGCATGCCACTGTCCAGGTCGTTGCACCCTTTAAACAACTTTAAAATCATTTTTCTGGCCAGAAATGTCTTTTTTAGCTGTTAAAGTTCGCCTTCCCATTGAAGTCTATGGGGTTCGCGACGGTCGCGAACCGTTCGCATATTTTGTCGCAAGTTCGCGAATATGTTCGCGAACTTTTTTTCCGCGGTTCGCGCCATCCCTAATGGCAACTGTAGGTTGTCAGCCTTGTTCATGTGCTTCTGACCCTTCCCTGTTCTGCTTCTGTGGGTTTCCTGGTTTTGACTGTTTGCTAGTGATTTGTAAATCTGTCCCGTTTCGCTTTGCCAAATAATTAGCAAAACAGCAAAAAAAAGGGCTTTCCCAGTATATTGGATCTTGATCATAGCACAGTACAAAATGAAAACGTAATCAAAAAATATTGATTCTGCACATAGACTCAATCTACAATATAGGTATGATCGTGTGCCTAAAACTCCAACATTCCATACCATTCCTATACTTAGCTTTCAATAGGAAAAAAGATTGTCATGGCTGGCTTAGGCTCATCTAGCCTGGTGCTCTCATTAGTTCCCAGGTTTCATTTCAATGTAATCGTGGCAGTGTTGACATTGTGAAAATGTTCATACAATCTATTATCCATAATGAATGCAGGGTCAGACTGGGGGGCCCAGGGCCCCACCGACCATCCAGGGCCCCCCCACTTCTCCTCCCCTCTGGCCCATCTTACTTAATGTCGAGCCGCAATTCAGGGAAATTTTATTTTAATATTACAGGGGATTAGGAGAGGGGGGGTCTGGTCCAGCAGGGGCCCATGAGGGTCGGGGTCCACCGGGTTTTTTCCCGGTGTCCCGCCGGGCCAGTCCGACCCTGAATCAATGTGTACAGAGGGTCTAGAGGGTGACATCTGAAACTGAATAAGAAATTTACAAAACAAGGTTTACTGCACAAATAACTTGCTTGGCTTCAACCTTCTGCCATTGCTAGACAATTCAAAGTTGGCCAGTGTACTAACAATATACACATAGGTTGCCATCATTGAGTCATAACCATTGAGACTAATATAGAGAGTAATATAGTAATATAGAGAGTAATATAAAATCGCTGTGTTTTATTGGATGTTGGTGGAAAGTTTATTCAGATAGTTCTTCATTGTATCATATTAATTGCTGTAATCAGAAAGTAAGATTTGTGGAGCATGATATTCATAGATAAGGCGACTCATTTATGACATTTGCCACAAGTACAGGAGCACTTAGGGCATGAAGATGAGTCCACACACCCCTCATAAATACAATGCTGCAAAATGTAGATAGAACTGTATTCATGGCGGAAGTCACAGGCCTCTGTGTGCTGAAAAAGACCCAGGGACCTGCAGAAATTTAGCAACAGAAGTAGGTAGTGTATATAGTGAAAACATGCCTTCTGATGCTGGTCTCTCTGGTGAGAATTAAGGTAATTTGAGTAGAATACAAATATATTGGTGTTACTTTTGTATAGCATGTGAGGTAAAGGATGGCCCTTTTTATTGAGATTGGTGTATATATGAATATATGACTTATAAAGTGCTACTGGGATACGAGAATACAAAGCAGAGTACGATATTAGACAATATACGCACAGAAATAAATCAATAAATACTGTAAGTATAAATGAGTAGAGATTCAAAAACTCAAATTTTAGAGTTTTATTAAGCACTAAAAACCTGAAAAACAAATTCTAAAATCTGAGTTTGCTGATCCATTGAAACTAAAAAGCAGAATATTTTTTCACAGTTTTATTGAATTAAGTATTTTACATTTTTTAATCAATAAGAGAAAAATGTGGGTCTGGTAAAATTTCTAATGTCTAATTTGAATTGTATGTAAGCTCTAAAATTCACATTTGACTTGAAATAAAGTTGCCCATGCCAAGTATACATACCCTTTTCCTAATTACATTACTTTGTAGACCACATGCTTTAGTTTCCCTTTTAAAAAGCAATATAGCATTTTTCTGTTTTTTCTGTTCCTTGACTGACAATTGTTTAAAGTCTGTTTCATTCAGCTGGTATTAAGGATGACATTTTATGAGGTTGTTCTTTGGGTCAAAGGAATAACTCTTCTATAATAAAAGGCTATATTTATGATATCATGTACAAACTTTTTTTTTAACCACATAGACAATATAAATGTGATGTACTCACTTTGGGAGTTTAGAAAGTTCTGTAGACAACATTACTTTATCTAATTTCCGTTTTATACTACACTGATTATTTTACAGTATGTTTAGGTTAGCAGATTGCTCTATTAAAGTTGACAGACATCACTTTTGAACACAAATTTTTTAAATTGCTTTTAAACCACAATCACTAATGTGTTACATGTGATTACACAGGGAATTACTGTCAGGGCCGGGCCAAGGTAGTTTGGCACCCTAGGCAAGGGGTACAATCAGCGCCCCCCTAACCCCCGTTCTGTATGACGATTTCTCACCTATTCCCTTTTTCTTAAATAAAGAAACCTTATAACGTATTAACGAATCAAACTGTACGTGTGCCAGCCAGCCCCTAATCTGTAACTGAGTCAGCAGCACCCAAAATATTGCTCCCAATCTGTACCTGTGCCAGCAAATAGCACCCAAAATATTGTCCCCAATCTGTATCTGCACCAGCAGCACTCAAAATATTGCTCCAAATCTGTACCTCTGCCACCAGCATTTCCCCCCAAGTCTGTACCTGTGCCACCAGCCATTGCCCCCCAAATATGTATCTGTGCAACCAGCCTTTGCCCCCCAAGTCTGTACCTGTGCCACCAACCATTGCCCCCTAAGTCTGTACCTGTGCCACAAGTCTGTACCAGCCATTGCCCCCCAAGTCTCTACCATCAGCCATTGCCCCCCCCAAGTCTGTACCTGTGCCAACATCCTGTGCCAGAGCAGCAGCAAAAATATTGCCCCAGATCTGTGCCAGGCAAAGGGCAAGTAAGAGGGAGGTGGGGACTGAAGTAGAGCAGAGCACTGCTGCTGGAGACAGGGCCTAAGTTAAGACTTAAAGAAATAAAAAAAAAACATTATTTCCCTTCAAAAGTGCACCCCCCTTATGACTGCGCCCTAGGTGGCCGCCTATTCTGCCTACCCCTAGTTCCGGCTCTGATTACTGTATCACTATTGTTGATCATTTCAGTCTCCTGGATCTCGTTCATTTATGGTTAAAATAATGGTAGGTTTAACTATTGACACTTTATATAGAACTGTGGAAACACAAAAGTAGACCATTCATTTGATCATGGTGTTAATGTAGAGATGGTAAACGTAAAAAAACACAAAAAAATCTTAATTTTTTTTGTGTATTATCATTTATTTCTTTTTTTCCCAATGAATTAGTGCAAATGTTTTTCCTATGCCAATGCCAAGACCAAGTTCCAGGAAAGTGCCTTTGGTTTTGTCCAGTTGGTGATCATGGACAGAAGAGACAAAAGATCAGCAGGGTGCAGTTGCATTGCTGTAGTAGTTTTGGATTCTGCCCAAAAAATAATTTATAAAAAAAAATGCAAGTGCATTATTGGATGCCTATTAAATTTATAAAGCAATCAAGAAATACTTGAATGTTGAATCCACCTTCTACTCCAAATCTCTACATACCTTTACAGAAAGCTTGTTAAACCAAAGCTTGATATTTCTCAACATTTCTTATACTCTGGAGAACTGTCATACATCTAATCATACCTCTAATCTCCAGACTAATTTTATCTTCTGTAGAGCAAGAGATTTCAGCTTCCTTTAATGATTCAGAGTATGCCACTGTGACAATGTCAAGCATTCTTTAACAAAAATACAGTCCTGTCTTTCCTTCCAGTGGAAATACTTTTATTTAAAGGTCTTTTTAATTATCACAGTGGCAGATCACAAGTGCTCAGCCTAAATGCCTACTTTTTCTGAATTTTCTCAGTGGAATTAGGACTGCAAGCTAGCATTCATATAGATTATAGCCTTGTAACCGCTACCTCCAAAATGTAGTTAATTGTTTGTCAGCAGTTTAGTTGCACTTGACATCCAAGGTTCATTAGGGATTAGCAATTAAACCATAAAACACTATTGCAATATATGTTTGTTTTTTGGGCCACTTACTAACTCTTGACAGACCGAATTCAAATCTCAAAAAGTATAATTTTTATCTCTATGCAGAGGGTTTTTTTTGGGTAACCTGTTAAAATTCTCAACAAAATATTCATGATTGTACAGGTATGTCTTGATGGACACTGCCTAAAAGTTGCCTTTCAAAGACAACAGTTTAATTATTGAGTTGCATTAGGGTTAAATAGAGCTCTTGCACCAACAGAGGAGTAAACTGTCACAGCTTATTTTTTTAACAACAAAACAATAGCAACATCAAAGTAAAAACAACCCTAAATTTTTTTGAACACAGAGACACATGATTTTCTCCCTAAGGCAATACTCTAAGGCCTAGATGGATAAACTTGGTGTCTGATTAAATATGAACCATTTTCACCAGTCAATTAAAAAATAATACAGCACTTTTGTGCTGATGACAAATGTTAGAAAAGACAAAACTGAGTGAGCAATAATTCTCAAGAAGGCATGATGTCACTGTATACAGTAGATGCACTGTACCGGGTTTGTAACATAACATATAGTCTGATCATTATTATTATGTTTATAGTTTATTTGGGTGTGGAACTATATTCTAAGCACTAGTATGAACATGTGAACCTGGCTCCAATTTCATAAGTCTCTGTACCCTACACTAACAACATTTGCTGAAATAATATGACTAATAGTTTTATTTTGTTGAATCAGGTGCTGAGATAGTTTCATTAATGATATGACTTTTAGAAGTTTATAGGAATATCTGCATATGAAATGCTTTTCTGCATATAGAGACTTCTTTTTGAGTTTTTTTCTCTATTCTGTTTGAGATTTGACTGCCCACTTTTTTAAGCAACAATTCATATGTCCTCCTTTAAGTTAGTTTTCTGTTGATTAAAAGGGTCAACATAATTACCATTGTAGTCCATGGAGGGGTATTTTCAAGCATGTTGCTACCCATCCATAACCATTATGGTTACAATAATTTTCCTGACTGTAAGAAAAAAAAGAAAGAAAAGTTTTGTAACAGATTGGAATATTTATGAATATTTTTTGGCATTTTAGATGCATCCATGATTCAGTTGGTCAAATTTATTTTATTTCAAGTGGATTTTAGATTTCAGAGGCAACATTAACTATAGCACACTACTGATTTGGTAAATTCCCCAAAAAGATGAACACTGCATTCATTTTAATGGTAGGGGGCACATTGAATCTATGAATAAAATGTATTCTGTTTCTGTGAATAAGTGATAACAGTAAAAACTATCACTAACGAAAAGCTAGATTTGTCATTCTACTTTTTTCTAGAGGTATATATTACCTCTATTAAAATTTTAAAAATGTATAAAACTCCAGTAATTAATATATCTAACTACAAAATTAACTGCATATTCAAGACTGAGCAATATGCTTAAACTTTGCTGTTAGGAAATAGATCCACGCCATATTGATTTGATAAAAATGAGCAATCCACCATGGCCAATCAGAGTTCATGGGTATGAGGGAAACCCATTTTAAAAGCATTAACAAAGGGCTTCATTGCAATAGTAAAGTTTCTTCGAAATTGAAATATGTAAAACTGTGGATCACCTAACTATACAGACACATTTGTGTTAATAATGATCTAAGATTCATGCACACATTTTTCAGATGCAAGCTAGCTTGTGTTGCTTTCAACTACAATTGCCACAACCTTTACCTTGCCTCATTGTCCAGTACATATTTTAAAGCTTTATGTAGTATCTAAGGCAACAATTGTCTGTAGTTCCTTCTAAGGAAGTATCTTCCAAAGGTCTCATAAGCTATGCCAATTACAATGCGGTCAGTGCCTACAAAACAGGTCCACTCTAGATGATACATGTACCTGTACATGTTACTATATTTTGTGTAAAACATTATCAGACCCTACTAGCATGAATGTTTTAGGGCTAGTCCAGACGAGGAGATTCGGGGCGATCCGTCGCCGGGCGACTTTTTGCCGCGACGGATCGCCCCCGAATCTCCCGGAATAGGTAGGCATTGGCGCTGCTTCAAAGCGCCGGCGCGTGTTCACACGCGGCGACGCGATTTTCAAAAGCGCTCCAAATTGCCTCGCCAGGCAATTTGGAGCGCTTTTGAAAATCGCGCCGCCGCGTGTGAACACACGCCGGCGCTTTGAAGCAGCGCCAATGCCTACCTATTCCGGGAGATTCGGGGGCGATCCGTCGCGGCAAAAAGTCGCCCGGCGACGGATCGCCCCGAATCTCCTCGTCTGGACTAGCCCTTAGAGTGATCACAAGTGGTGAAGTAAAGCCTAAGACATTGATTATTTAATAATATGTCCAGTAAATCAAATAGGTTTCACTTGCAAGACTAGAAATGTTGTTTGACAAATGACCTGTTTGCGGTGTGCACTCTTGGTTCAACCTAGTCTTGACCTGAAAGAAAATTGGTTCATACAATATTAAAAAAGCAAATGCTTTGATTTATTTTATCTGCCTGTATTTTATAAATTTTTGTTTTTCTATATAAAGCTTTGTCTAGGAAAAAAAGCTTGACATTGTTCAGTTAATATATTACTGCCAAACCATCTTTTGTTTTTTCTAGGTTCCTCCAGAGGTCAACATGTTCAGTGTTAGACAGGTTTGAGCGCTTCAGTGTTGAATGCCAAGTAAATCAAGTGGTAACAATAATCAACTACAGTTTTTAAATTGTTTTAAAAGGCAGAACAAACTATACATTACTAAATAAATCAACTATGTATGAGTGGCTGTTTTTACAGGTTTAATTCAGTATAAAAAATACAACATACAAATCAAGCTATTCCTCTTGGGAAACCCTAAATGCAATGAAATGTAAGTTTATCATACTGACCTAAAATTACCTAAAATTAAAGAAAACCAATAGCTTACATAAGTTCCTCTTGTTCCTCTGTGAGTAATTATACTGTAAATTAAGCTTTCAGTTTAGGGAAGTGTTTATTTTAACTATGGTTTCCAATTAGCATAGTAGCAAAGTAAAACCCTGCACTTTTAGCAAAGCAAAGTAAAACCCTGCACTTTTAAATCTCATGAAGCAGAATATAAATAACTAATAACATTTAGGGGCATATTTACTAAGGGTCAAATTTTGAAGTTAAAAAACTTAAAAATGCAATCATCGAATTTTTTTTAAAGGGCATTTTCGATCAAAAATGGACCAAATGATTCAATTCGAAAGAATCGAACGATTTTCTGAAACTTAGAAAAAATTTATGCTAAGGTTCCAGGAGGTCCCCCATAGGCTACACTGGCAATTTGGCAGCTTTAAGGTGGCAACGTGTCGAATTTAATGCAGTTCTTCAAAATTCGAGTTTTCTAATTTATCAATTCGGATTGAATTTTGGGCTATAGCCTAAAATTACTTTGAAATTTGAATTTTTTTTATTCTAATTTTATTCGAATTTTCACTTTGACCCTTAGTAAATCTGCCCCTTAGAGATCATGTAAGCACTTACTCTATCTCTTCCAAAAGGCAGAGCAGTGACTGTATTGTATGCTATAACATAAAAGAAAGGGCTGTAGTATACAGAGAACAGCTAAGAATAACTAGTAGAGCATAGCTGAAGAATTATTATACTTTGTTCTAGAATCCAGCAAAAGATTCTGTACTTCTATTGGTTGATTAACAAAATGAAATTAACTAAAGAGAACTTAACTTTCATGCTCATATACATATTTCTCAATTATTGCATCAAAATAAGAATTTACTCTAACAGCTTGAGCGCTTATTGACTATCTTAACACTGAAGTTCAGTTTAAATTACTTGATCAACATTTTAGGACTATGCTATATATTTCCCAATTCCTTTCAAATTTCCAGAACATTTCCAAATCTTTCTTTAAAAGTTTGGTTGAATATAGTTTTGCCCAATTTTTGAAACTGAAAACAGTTAAATTTTGAACTTTGCAAAAGTAACTTTCCACAAATGTTTAAATATCTAATGCTCACCAGTGTCATTATGTCTCTTTAAATACTTTTTTGGTGTTGTGCTGCCAGTAAATGTATGTACAATTATTAACTGATAGTAATATTTCGTAGCGCTGATATTAGCAGACATGTTTTCCTACAATATTTTTAGTATATAAAATAGTAATTCTCATGGCTGTTGTTTTGAATTTAGTGTAAAATTGTTATTAAATATTCATGACAATAAACAACAAAGGCAATACTAATTATAGTAATTTAATGTTCATCTTTCAACATTCTATGTTACTATGCTATGTAGCTATTTAGTGCAATCTATTTATAACATAGACTAATCTGATTTGTTTGCTCTTTTACTAGAGCATGATTATGGCAAATGTAAAGTATTAAGACATACTCTGTTGATATCAGGGCTGTGTAGGGGGGATATGAGCTCTTTAAACAAGCAACTGCAGTTCTGTGCAGTTTGCTTTGATAGTGCTTTAGATAAGCAAGGGTTCAGTAACAGAAGGGTAAAATATCATCTGTTCAGGCTGAGAATGTGGTAAGCACTAATACATCTTCAGTGTTCATAGGTAACAGGGATTAACTTTTATCTTTGTTTTACTAGTTAATTAGGGGTCAACATTCCACTGTCCAGCAATATTAAGAAAATATGAAATGGGAGGATGTGAACATATCTTCATTGTGACAATTGGACTAAACAAGATCAAAGCCTAACGTTTGGAGGAAGAAATAAATTGTACAGACCAAAAAAAGGCTTTGAATAAATCATTTAGGCGTCTGACATTACTTAGTACTAACAGTGATTTCAGTATGGCTTTTGCATTACATTAAAACTTTTTGCTCTCATGCTTGTGTAGGGACCCATAGGGTTGATGTGCCCCTATGGTCTTTAAACCCCTACATTTACTGATCTCCCTAGTTGCTGGACAGATGCCCATGTATCTAATTTAACATTTGCATCTCTGAGGTGTAAAGCCACTCTTGGTATAGTGAGAGAGAAGGGGTGAATCTTCCTCTTTCGCTTCTGGTTGCTGACACAGCTGGATGTTTCCAGGGAACCTGGGTACACCCAGGGCCAGATTTACATAGCGGGCACCCCTAGGCCCACTGCCGTTCGTCGCCCCTTTATTCACAAATTTTCATCTTCAAGAGTGGAGCAATGGGGATTGGCACATTGGAAATGTAAAAAAACTATCACATCTCCAGCCTATCCCCAGTGTTTTTGGACCAATGTGGGTGTTGCTGGGCAGCATGCTGCCCCCTAAAATCCTGCCACCCTAGGCACAGACTTATGTGGCCTTTCCACAAATCCGGGCCTGGGTACACCAAGGCTCAGTAAAGCCACATGCCTCAGATGGACCAGTACATCTAGAGAGATAAGTCAAGGAGCAGGGACCCCGTGAATGAGGGCAGCTATAGATTATTTCATGTAATAGTACTATCTAGGAGAGTAAAATAGTCAGCTTAGTAGCAAGAACAGCTTGGCTACAACTAAGAGGGATAGCAAGGAGGTAGCTCTGAACCATGGCCTGTAGTATAGGGAAAGAGCTGAATAGGGAATTAGGGCCAGTGAGTTCTCTGATCCCCTGTGTGGGGATCCAGGTCATGGTGCTGAGATCCTGAGGGTGCATCTATTCAAGTGTTATGATATCACCTCAGGGAGTTCCAATGTGCTGTCTCTAAGGGACATGTTGTAGCCATGTCGTGACTTTCTGCTGAGGCCTCTTTTCCTGTAGCCTGTGGGAGTTGTACCTATACTACACCAAGCCTTTATTCTTCCATTTAGAGAGTCATGTGTAACCCATGCTGTAGTTCACCAGCTGCTCATTTACCCCATTGGTCTGTGTAGCTCAAAATAATGTTACATTTGTTTCAGGCAAGATGCTTTGATTTTAAATAATATGATCATTTAAATTGGCCATGAGTACCAAAAATTATTTTTATAAAAATAATAGCTAAATGTTGGTAATTAGAATTTTATGAATCAGAAATCATCATAACGACCTCCACGGCTGCTGAAGAGGACTTTCATGGTGGAATCTATATGCAGGTAGCTAATCTATTTGTTTATCAGTAGGGATGAGTGAAATATTTTTACTCAATAAAAAAACTCCCATAGACTCTAATGTATAGTTTAAAAAATGCTGCACAGTTTGCAAAAATGCTGTATGGTTGAAAATTGTTGCATGACAAATGCACCATTGACTTTGATACATTTGTCAATTTATTTGACATTTTTCTAATTTTAGGTGAAACGAATCAGAGCTGGGGTGATCACCTTGGCCATTCTGTTTAATCTACAATACTACTTACTCAAGACATGCCCATTTTTCACCCACTTATGAAACATTTCCCATATTATTTCCAGATTTTGAAGATCAGTTATATCTATAGCATAATGTATACAGTATAATATATTGTAGACAGCAGTCAGGTATTATGGATGCATTGTAATCAATAGAATAATGTTCTCCCCCCTTTAATAAAGAGCGATATAATTAATTTTTAAAAGGAATAGTAAAAAGTCACCTGGTGGTATTTACAGGGCAAATTTGCCCTGTTCAATCACCCCAATTAAGCAGAGATATGATTTTTTTATTCTACTTGCAGCAGATTGACAAAAGATAATTGTTTTCTATGGGTTACTGCAATGAAACAAACTATAGGAGACTCATAATGATCACATATATATACAGTATATCCATATACATGAGGACAGTTGCCCTAGGCCTCTTAGATCAATGTTGTATATAAAAATATATGATAACCAACACAGCTTGCAGTTGCTTACTGAATTATTAATGCCCAGTTAAAAACTATTATATACAGTAATAAGTACCAATTCCCTAAAAGATTAGGAAAAATACTTCTGCACTGGCATTTAAAGAAATTATAATAATCCTATTCCCTGGTCTCTTGTACAACAAAAAATTCTAATGCATCCCAATTACAGTGAAAACTGATAATAACCTTAAAAACGTCAATCAGCCCAAGTGCAACTATTAGCAATTTATTTGGGAGTTCTTACTGCTCCTAAGAGACATTAGTATAATATTCTGAAATGGGCAGTGTACTTGAATTTGCAAGGCATGTGCAGAAATGCAAGTTACAGAAATCCCAAAGATGACCCATTCTGTGCCTTGTGGCGCACTGCAGCATGTGTAGAATGTAAGCAGCCCCCTCTTGAATGCACCAGCTGCCTTGGCACCACCGATTATGTTTTTCTACTGATTTGTAACACAGCACTATAAGGCCAATTTACTAACATTCAAATTTCTCTTTTTTTTTCACAAATCTGTAAAAATGTGTGGTTTTTCTTATTTCTTTAAAACTGTCAAAATTTTAGATTTTGTAAGGGGCCTGTTATTTAAACCTAAACGTTTTTAAAGTGGGAAAAAAAATTTTTAGAAGGGAAAAAATGCTCTGTAGCTGCTATTTAAATCCGAGAAGTACTCCTTCTGAAATCATGTAGAATGTGAATTTTTGGAGTGGAAAGTCGATAAAGTTGAGTTTCCAGAGATACAATTAAAATATGTTGCATGATTTGAATTGATGGTCAATTTTTTTTTTGCGACTTTTTGCTGCATTGATTTTTTGAGAAATTTTATTGGTCCATTAAGGGGATTCGGGTTTGAGAGTTTGGTAACATTTTTAAAAATAATTCATTGTTATTATTTAGTTATTTATTATTTATCAATCAAGTGAGAAAAAAAGCTTTAGTGAGAGTTTTAGTAAATAACCTAAACCAAGAAAAACTCGATTACAAAACTATGTCCCCTAGAAGTCAATGGGAGCTGTGCTGATCCTATTGTACCATTTCTAATCATTTTCTCTAGTAATTATCAGAAAAGTTTTTAAGAGGCTTTCATATTTTGTAATCCATTGTTCAGCTTTTTTTTTTTTTTTTAATTGTACTTATTCATATCTTTTAATAACCTTCATGGTATTCATGGTTTTAGGGAAACAGTTTAGTTGTGGTTTCAAAAACCACTAAAAACACAAAAATTCTTCCTTTAATAAATAGTAGGATGTTTCTTTTGTGAAGGTTGCCTACTAGATGTAGATTGGACGTCAAAGCAATTACAGAAAGGGCACCTTTAAAACCCACCCTTTATAAGTGGGTGTGCCCTTTATAACTGTGGTGAAACTGTAGATTTTCCATCTTAAAGAATTTGGGGATTATCAATGAAGGAACCACAGTTCTTATGGGGTGTGAAGCATTATATGGCACAAAACCAATTTTTTTGCAAAACATGCAGCTTTGGCAAGCACTTGGAGGTGAGTCATCTGGCCAGAGAAGTTAGGGTGTAGGGGAAATTAGGATTTCAAATTCTGGTTTTGAGAATAAATATTCCATGTCTTTGGTGGCCATGGATAAAACAGGCATGTCACCTGACTGAGGAAATGAATCTACTTAAATTAAAGTTTGCAACTTGTTCAACTCATGTATTGGTTAAACCAAAAAAGTTGTCTTATCATAACAAAATACCCAGTCATCAAGTCTTCTCCTGGCTTTAGTAAATCTGCACATTTTACCTACAAATCTATGTCTTTAAATTAAATATTTTGTGTTACTGTTTGTTTTCAAAACCATGAAAAGTCATTCAAGTTGAAGCCACATTGCAGTAAGGATCCAACATTAATAATGTTGTTCTACTATTATATATTTTCTTTAATGCAAAGATCAAAGGTTTCCAAATATTGTGGCTTTTAAAGAAGAACCCCATGCTGTGTAAGGAAGTTCTATATTTAGATTCTGACTATGAAGTTCAAATGATAATGCTCTTTCATGGGTTCTTTAAATGTCACATTCCCACACAGCAGCACATACACACATATATATACATTATATATATATATATATATATATATATATATATATATATATATATATATATATACACACATTATATATAGATAGATAGATAGAGAGAGAGAGAGAGTTATGGATGCTGACAGAGGATCACACTAACAGGACTTAATGCAGAAATTCCAGTGTTTATATTCCATTATTTATATATCTACTGTATATGTGTGCTACTACAGTTTCCAAAAAATGTATCTAACAGTGAAGGGTACTTAAAAATAGTTTGCTGTGTATTTGGATCCATTTTTACAATAAATGGCCTACTCCATTATTTATCCTGGAATGTACAGACTAAAGTTGCTTTTAAAGACCATTGAAGCAGGAGAGTATTATAGATTATGCAAGATAACACTGGTGTTAGCATATAAGTGGCTTCTGTGACTGGAAACAGGGCAAAGTTCAGAGCATGTAATGAAACAGCACATATTGTATGTGGATGTCTTATAGAATGATAGGAGATGAAGACTTTTTTGAAAGATATTCCATGTACTATAATTATAGAGTAAATTATTTATTTGATTTGTATTTTATATATTTCTCAATAGCGGGGAGAATATTTGGTTGATTGCACCTATGACTGAACTGCTAACTTGAAGAAACTTTTTCAGCACTAGTTTTCCTAGGTTACACATTGGGTCCGAAGCCTCCAGTTAATTGGAAATTTGCAGGGTTTTGGAGATTTAAATCTAGAAACAATAACTGAAAGGATAGCAGTCAGTGGCGTAACTACTCGCTGGTGCGCCCTGGTGCAGGATTGGCACCCGGGCCCCCCTATCGGGCTCTCCGCCTATGAATTGCACATTGGAGTTCTCCTACCCTCTCCAGTGGGCCCCGAAAGGGAGCAAGCCCTGGTTCAATTGCACCCCCTGCTCCCCTGGTACTTACGCCACTGATAGCAGTTCAGGTAGTAAACAGTATTCTCGGTAAGAAATTATAAACAAAAATACTTGTTGTACTCAATCTTTAGCCTTTTTCAGCTATATTGATGACATCCTAGTTTCCTGGACTGTTTTTCCATCTAAATGAAGTATAAAGCAATACACAGAGTGACTGAAAATTATATTATTATAGACACAAACTATCAAAGGAAAAGTTGACTGTGGGGCTTGTGGATTGTATGATACAACTGTAAAAACTGAGAATAGCAAAGAATTTGCAAACCAAATTATAGCTAATTTATAAAGCTCCATGGCCCTATACAATACAGTAATATAGACAGAAACAAAGTACAAAGTGTTCTGAGGTCACTGTGATAGTTTGCAGTATAATGTTATTTGAAAGACATTTTCCCAAAATTATGATTTCTCTGTAGCTGCTACAACATTTGAAAAATATAATTGTCAGAAATTCACTATAAGCTTTTTGTCCATATACCGGGGGGGGGGGGGTTAAAAAACGAAGCAACCTTTTTAAAAAAATATAACAGTTTGAACATATTCAACAAAATACCCAATAAGAACTTGTGTGTTGGCTAAATAAGATGAACATAATGATGTAAGTCTAATTCTAGGCCCTGAGTCAGTGGGGAATTATTTAAAGGTGGATTAATGTAATTTTCATAACCTAGGTCACTGAATATCAACTAGTTAGAAGAAAAAGGTTTTGACTAAATTAAAATGAAGGCCTAATAAAGGCTTTCAATTAAAATGCATTTACACATTTGCATATAAAATTATATGCAAAGGTATTTTTAGGTCTTTGAAGCGATTTTGATGTGCTAACGTGAAGTTCAGTGAAAATGAAAAGTAGTTTTAGAGAACAAATTATCCTAGAACAGAGACTGAGAGAGCAAAATCTCTTAAGGATATTCTATATCTCATGCATCTCTTTGCAAGTGGTTTCAGAGGTGAACAGATTAGTGAAATTTGTGCAGCCATGGTAGCCCACAGTAGGTACTCTGTAGAACAAATTTGCATAATTTATTTACATTTTACACCAGCTAGAACAAAGACATTATGCATTATAGGTAAGACAGTTTTACATTTCTCATGCACAAGGAGCATAAAGGTTTGCACAACATACATTAGTGTTATAAGAATTCCTATTCAGTCTTGTTTTCATGACTCCAGAGAAGCCCAAAAAATAATTGTTCTTATATTTCCAAAATTATGCCAAAAAAAAAATGCATAAATATTGTAATAAGAATTGCAGGAATATTTGATTTAACATATAGGGGTTGATTTACTAAGGGCTAATTAGTAAAAATTCTTTGAAATTCAACCGTCAAATTAAAATCCTTCGACTTCAATATATTTCACTGAATTTGGCATTCCTGAAGAAAAAACGTATGATTTGAAGGATATAATCGAACGATTTTTCTTTGATAAAAATAATTAATAAAATAAAACTTAGAAAAATGGTCCCCATAGGCTAACATAGCACTTTGGCAGCTTTTATTTGGCGAAGTAAAGCGACAGTACTTCTATTATCGAAGTCGAAGGATTTTACTATACGATCGTTCAATCCAATGGTCGAAGTAACCTATTCAGTGGTTGAAGTTTTTCAAAACTTTACTTTGAATATCGAATTTTGTGCATTTGAATATTCACTTCGACCCTTAGTAAATCAGCCCCATAGTATAAATATCTTACAACTAACATACATACATACAGGACTTGTATGTAACATACATACAGGACTTGCATTTTGATTCATTTTTGCTTTGCATGTTGTTAAATCCTATAGTCTGTTAACTAACAGGGCCAACAGAAGATCAGCTCATTCAGATATTTTAAGAAACCAAATCCCTTAATGATTCGATCTGAACAAAAGGACACAGCCCTGAAAAAGACAGCTTGAAAGAGACCTCTTCTAAGATATAGCTAAACCTCCTGAAAAGTTAGCTGTGCCACCAACATAGCTGCAATTGACTGTAATCTACTTGCCCAGGGGTGGTCCATCCGGAGAGATTATATTGCAGCCTATCCCACGCTAACATTCCTTGCCTACTGATACTGTAGTTCTCTCATATATAGTATTAGCTCGAATTACTCTCCAGGGACAGCAAGAAAGGCAGGACTTTCAGCAAGCTGATTTGAGCAGGCGTCTCTTTTTAACTAAGCCTAGAGACAGACCACAAGGAGAAAAAAATTAAATAAACTGTGTCTGCTTTATCACCAGGCTTTTGTCTGCATTGTAGTCAGCTGGAGACATTTATAGACTTTCTCTGCCTCAAGAACAACTGTTCCTTATGAACTAGACACAGTAGGTGAAGTATATCACAGCAGATTAGCTTGCCTTTTCTTAGCTGAAAACAAGAGTAGGCTGCTCTAGCGAGAGCTTAGCAACCTACTGTACTGGTTCACTAGGTCAGCTGTATGCTCAGCTTCATAAAATCCCAGTGCTTTTTAAAGTATAAATAACCTTTATTTAGTATTAGGTATTACATTCATTTAGTTTTATTTTAGTTTTATTTTAACTGTTCATAAAACCATACACCTATATTTTATGCTACTCCGTTTGCTTATCAGATATTTGGAGCCAACACCTGAAGCTACGTACATCAAACTCTTGACACACAAGAGGGGATCTCGTATATAGAAGCAAGAAGGCACATACACATAAAACAGGCCACAGGGACACAGCCCTTAAGAATCTAGTAATAAAGGATAAGATGTCAAGTTACTCAGAATTTCCTTAACAGACTTGTTACAAAGGGGATAAAATAGGTAAAATGTGACAAGTTTCTAGCATTTAGCAGTGATCATGTTATACTATACATACAAACTGACCTGTGACAATGAATACTTTACAATAAATTATTCACTCTTCTTCATTCTTAGTAATGTCCAGAATTAAATATTGTCAAGGATTGGGTAGGGGGCACTGTAGAGTCTGAAGGGAGAGGTGAGAGTCCTAAAGGCAAGGGTGTCCTGTGCTCAGGGAACTGGTCAGGATAGGCTGGAACAGGGAGATGAGGGCGTAGACAGACTGGATCAAAGCAGGAACAGACTGATGGGACAGGACGGTGCAGACGTAGATCTGGACTGGAAAGCAAGGGCAAGAGCAGGAGGACTGGATAGCAAGGGCAAGAGCAGGAGGACTGGATAGCAAGGGCAAAAGCAAGAGGATACAAGGAACAGAGTCAGGAAGCAAGAATCAGGAACAGGCAAGGCAAGGTCAGTACAAGGTTAAGGTTAGACAAGAACAAGAACAAGAGCTAGGGAAAGGCAATAATCAGGGACGCTGCCACAGTACTAAGGCCTAGTAATGCTCCAGCAAGGTGTGCACGGAGGGCTGGCCTTAAATAGGGCTGAGTCAGCCCTGATTGGCTGACTGCAACCAATCAGGCTGCTGCTGGGCTGGGGCTTCAGAGGCCAGGAAATCTATAGTGAGCAGCCCTACAGGCTGCTCTCCTGGTCTAATGGATAGAGCATTGAGCCAGAAACCCAAAGGTCCCTGGCTTGAATCCCAGCAGAGCCTGACAAATATTAAATATTAAAGAAACAACTAGTCCTTCCTATGTCCTTTTTTTGGTTTTAATTTGGTTTCTAATTGACTGATAACTAATGCTTTATCTGGTTCAGCGTTAGACACTAGTAATCAATTAGGATGTATAATATATGTAACTCTTAGGGGCAGATTTACTATTGGTCGAATTCGAGAGTGAATTTACCCTTGAATTCGACCAATCGAATTGTGGTCAAATTGAAATCAAATATCGAATTCGAAGGATTTTACCACAATTCGATCGAATAGAAATAATTTGATCGATTGATAAAATCGTTCAAATCGCACTATTCAAACGATTTTAACCATTCAATCGAATTTTTTTTTCGATCAAAAATTGCTAAATCCAATCCGGTAGGTTGAATCTGGCAAACTAGGCAGTGGAATAAAAATTTAAAAGACAAGTTATTCAACTGTCGAATATTCAAATATTCGAATGGATTTTTATTCAAATTATTTGAATCATTCGATTAGATCGGATTTCCAAAATTCGATGGTGGAAGTGGTCTTCGAAAACATTCGAAAATTCTAATCTTTTTGAAAATTCAATCAAATTTCAAATCCTTCATGTGAATTTGATAAATTTTCCCCTTCGTATTACATGGGGCATGAAGTCTATCATCCAGAAGCCCTTTATCTAAAAAGCTCTTGAATATTGCATTGCCAATAACCATATGGCACCATAATTGTTCATAGTCCACTAGTGTGCTTTATTTTGTTGTATTTCTTACTCTATTGTCAAAATTATTCTATTGAGATTTTTAATGGTAGCCCCATGGCATGGAGTTCCACTTATAAAAAGATCACTAATTTGGAAAATCCCAGTTAAATGCATTCCATCACATGGACTTTAGTTAACCCCCAATAGCCAAGTAACCATGAAATGGCTTGGATTTAATAATGAAAAACTGTTGAGCAAATATCTCCCATAAAGTGCCCTTGTTTAAAAAAAAAACAAAAACATAATTGCACTGTAAGTCCCAGTATACTTATAGTAATCATTTTCTGCTGAAAGAATAAAGTGATGTAATAGGAATATCATGTGTTATATGATGCTTTCAAGGAAGAAAAATGACTTTGGCCTGTATCAACCTGTGTTTTCTGAGCTGTAGTGTTTCATTAGTTTTGGTTGCTTTTCCGGCAACACATCAATGCCTCACTAAATTACTGATCAAAGAAATCTTGCTTGCTGCTCTTAATATGAAAATAACGGTTCAAGGAGAATGACTGCAAAACTGTGCTTTATAAATCCAATTTGTTCAATAAGCCAACACAATGGTGTAATTTGATCAGTATCAGACTTCACTTTGTGAACTTCACAATTTTTATTTCAGTATTGCAATTGTTATTTGCAGTATTGTAATACAGATGGAGCACTGGCAATGTCAAATAAAATGTACATTTTCTAACCTAGAGCTTCAAAATATGTTGAATTCTTGTTGGTTTGGTATCCCAGCAAATTCATAATATTCAGCCATTTCAATCAAATGAGAGTTCCTTGCATAAGTATTTGCCCCACTGGATTTTACATATATTGTTGTTGGAAATAAAATGTATTTAATTGTTTTCTATTTTAAAAAAATGTGGTTAATAAAATGTACTTAA
This sequence comes from Xenopus borealis, assembly GCA_024363595.1. Taxonomy (NCBI): domain Eukaryota; kingdom Metazoa; phylum Chordata; class Amphibia; order Anura; family Pipidae; genus Xenopus; species Xenopus borealis. Next base: position 83,986,479 of record CM044442.1, on the reverse strand, counting down.
GATTTTAAGGCAGATTTTTAAAAATTTAGATGCAAAAATCAATTAACAATAAAAGCAGTCTGTTAGACTTTTGTATGGATCAAGAGTGGATAAAGGGCTCACAAGCATTTTTCACAAGCAATAGACTAACCTGAAGTGGGGACAGGTAGTGCAGTGAAAAGAAGCCGGAGTCCAAGTGAAGTACCAAAGGGAAAGGTAGGCCCAGGTCAGACCAATCCAGGTCAAGGGCTGGCAGCTCAGGTTCATAGTGGCAGTCAGGCAGAGGTCAGAGGCTAGCAGAGTTCAAGCAAAGTCATCAATAGCCGGGTCAACAGGAGATCAAACACAACAATGGTCTCTTGGACCAAACTCAGATAACATAGCAACTGGTCAGTGTACTTGGCATCCAAATATAGTTCTAGTGTCTATTCATATGCTGTGCACCAATCCCCAGAGCAGTAAGTAGACGTACACAGTGATTTTTACCCATTCATATTGTCAAAACTGTTCAAGCTCTGTCAGGTTGGATGGCGGCCGCTGGTGAACAGACACTTTCAAGTCTTGTCAAAGATACTTTTTTTAGAATAAGGTCTGAGCATTGATTGGACCATTTTAAGGTAATCAAGTTTTCTAGTGTATCTTGTTATCATTCTTTTGCTGGAAAGTTAAATTTTACTCCACTCTCAAGTCATATCAAGACTGAAAGAAGGTTTGCTCTAGCATTGTCAAAAAAGTATAGGCATTGCCTATGATGAAGTACTGGATGGTATGAATCAGGTAAGTCAGAGTACTATTGGGTTTGTACATTAATGGAATTATTTAATGGAATTTTGAATAACATTTAGTTTTTTTAAGGAACAAGAGGTGTTATGGGATACTTTGTGGAACAAATTCAGGGCAGTAAACTTGTCTAAAATATTCTTTATTGGGGAGCAGAGTTGCACAACATGTTTCGGGCAGATGCCCTTTATCAAGTGTGGTACTTTTTTTGACATATGGTTTGCTGTTAATTCTGGGAGCTATATCCCATTAGCTCTGGTTCTTTTTTGACTGGCCATTTGCACTCCCTATAGTGTATTAGGGGCAAATTTACTATTGGATTAATTTTGAATTGAAAAAAATAGTTAGGGAAGTAAAATCCTTCAAATTGGAATATCGAATTTGAAGGATTTTACTGCTATTCGAATATTTGAACTATCGAATAGAGAAATTTGATTTGATTAAATAATTTGATTGATCAATTAAACTTTTGATTCGAACGATTTTAACCCTTCAATCAAATTTTTCTTATTTGATTAAAAAAAAAGCTTTAAAACACCTATGGGAGCTTCCCATAGGGTTTTAAAGCAATTCGGTAGGTTCAATCTGGCGAACTGGCCTATCAAATTTTTTTTTTAAAGGGGAAGTACTTCGACCATCGAATATTGGAATACAAATAAATTTGAATTATTCGATTTATTCGAATTGTAACAATATGGACTAATGAGTTAATCAATAAAGTGTTGGAAAAATTTTACATTTCACAATTAGGTGGCAACAAACTTACTGATAAGTATCACTTTTTTGACACATTTTAAGATATGGCACTTCCATTTGTATATGTCACAATATGTGCACATTTAGGGGCAGATTTACTAAATTCACATGAAGGATTCGAAGTTCGATCGAATTTTCAAAAAGATTTGGATTTTCTAATGTTTTTGAAGACCACTTCGACCAGTGAATTTTGAAAATTCGATCGAATCCAATGATTCGAATAATTAGAATAAAAATCTATTCGAATATACGACTATTCAACAGTCGAATAACTTCCCCTTTAAATTTTTATTCAACTGCCTAGTTCGCCAGATTCAGTCTACCGAAGTCGTTTTAGTGAATTTTGATTGAATAAAAAAAATTGAATGGTTAAAATCGTTCAAATCGAATTTTCACTATTCGATCTATCGGATATCGGTAAAATCATTGAATTCGAAGGATTTTAATTCCCATGCTATTGCCATGGTGGAATTCAATGGTTTTTTAACCCTCGAATTCGACCCTTAGTAAATCTGCCCCTAAGTGTCAATTTTTGATTGTTCACACTAAATTCAATGATATAATGAAACACGCGTTTTATGAAACACATGTCTATTTTCATACAATCCCCCACAACAACGTGTTTTGGTTCCCCCTGAACCGTCGGTATACTTCAAATATATATATATATATAATATATAGTAGATTGTATGTAGATCAGTGACATAAAATGCTTATTCAATGTATTAAATCTGGAAAAATCTGGTACTTACCCAAGACACTGTAAAGGAGATTAACATTGTTTGTAGAGAGGAAGATGTCTGATGTCACAAAAAAGCTAATTTGTAATCTAGTTCTGCAGTAAGTGTTAATAGTGATATAATCAGATATAAGCATTTTGATAACTTTACTAAACAGCTGGCTGGTATTCTCCTGTTTGCTTGGATTATGCTGAGACAGAGGAAACCTTTTAACAGCAGAACATGATCTATGTAACTTGCCCTACTGGGATTTTCTTTTAACTATTACTCATTTTAATCCAAATAATGGTTAAATCTAGAAAAACTGAATTTCTTGATACTGGTTTTCTTACTTGGCATAAACCCTGTTTGGGATTAATAGTGTAACCGTATGCTCTGACTGCCTAGTCCAGCATTAGAAGGGTTAGCATATATATATCTTTCCCCCCATGCTGTTGAAAATGTTACATGGAGTTATTGCTGCTATACTTTCCTCTGGAGGAAGTGAGACTTTATAAATGAATGCAAATGAATGCAACTACATTTAGTTACAGGCCATACAGAGGTGGCAACAGCTGTTTTCTTTTGCTTACTAGTCTACCAGCAAAAAAAAAAAAAGAAATGCTTTATTTTACAATACTGTTACACAACATAGCACACTTCATCATCACTACTTAAAAATGTAGCTTGATTTAGAAATGGCTGCATAAATTATTGATATCAATAAGTGTTTAAATGCAAATTGTGGCCATAGTACCTTAAGAATTTGGACTGAAAAATGTAAAGGCGACTTTCAGTGTTTTTTTTTTTTGGTTAGCTAAATTGCTTGATTTCATTATCTGATTACCTAAACAAACATGAGAAAGCTTTGTTCTCTGGTTGATGTAATTGGAATTTTGCCCTCTGAGTGATTTTTGTTGGCCGGGCTTCTTGAAAAGTATGTGTTAGCTGAGCTAAAGAATGAAAATTGCAAGAGCGAGAGGCTTGTGTGGAGTTCTTTGGAATGCCTATGCAAATATTAACAGGGATATGTAAATCACATTCAATTTATGTTATTTACATTTCATTCCCGAGACGCAGTTTGCCAGAAAAAAATATTTAAATTGTTGCTTTTAAGCAATTTGAAAAAGAATGCTTGGCCTTTGGGAAGGGATTTTTTTTTGTTGTTGATTCAAAAACAATTAGCCCAAATAGCAAGGACAGCGCCTGTTACTTAATGATATTCTTTAACCCATTTTTTACATAGAACATCCTGTGGTGCTTGCCTTATAAAATCATCTCTGCAGTGAGTCAGTTATTAGAAAATAGCAAGGCACTGGCAGGGGATTAAACAACCTCTGTCTTCTTTACAACTTTGAGCAGTTTGAGTGATAAAAATGCTGTAAACTCAAGCTGTGAAAGATTTCTGCAGCAAGGTTATGTTTATTTTATTGTGTCTGGTCAGGGGGTCAAAGCAGAGCAGAATTTCAGAAAGGCTTTGACCTTCTACTTGGAACTATAAACATAGAGCAATGTGTGCCACAGGCCCAACCAGTCAGTCTCACCAAGTCCCCAGTGTGTATGTGTGTGTGTGTATATATATATATATATATATATATATATTCACACACACACTTGAGTTCTTTGAGAATATTTATTAGGAGGTATCATGTGGGGTCATTTATAAAGAGAATGCATTGGGCATTGTTAAAAAAAAGGCCCCAATCTTTACAAATTGCCTCCGTGCGAGTAATTGTTATATAAATGTGAGTCCCTTAGTGCTTACACTTGCACCCCAGCAAAATTTAAATGATCCTCTAGGGTCTTTTTTATGATAGAAAAATAAAGATAATGTAATATAATTAGGCTCAAGATATAAGGGAACTCAATTTGGTTACCTTAAGACAGTGATCCCCAACCAGTGGCTCATGAGAAACCCCTTGCATGTTGCTTTCAGTGACCTCAAACCAGGTGCCCTTTCCTCCAGGCTTGAAGGCAAGTTTTAGTTGCATAAAATCCAGGTGTACTGCCAAACAGAGCCTCTTGTAGGCTGTAAGTCCATATAGAGGCTACTAAAGTCTAGAGGCAATCACAGCTCCTATTTGGCATCCCCAGAAACGTTTTTATCCATGTGTTGGTCCCTCACTCTTTGTTATGTTTTGAATGTGGCTCAAAAAAGTTTGAATAACAAAAATTAATTTGGGGTTGTTTTCAAGAACAGGGTTCTTCATAAATCCTTGTATTGGTCATATAAGTCAGCAATCTCTGCAATGGAATCTGTGTCCATTCAGGTTTTATGTTCTGAGGGGGTCAAATAAGGAGAAATGTAAATAGATCATAAAATAACTAGGACATTCGTGTGTTAGCATTTGAAGTATTTCGAAAAGCAAGCCTACAGTACCTGAGTGCACTTTATCCCCTAGTGAGCACTTACTTGAAGTAGCCAACACAACATATTTTACCAGAAACAATTAGTTTGTTCTAATTTAATACAGCTTCCAGTTTAGTAAACCAACATAAACAAATATCAAATGGAAAAAAAGAGCCTGATAAGCTTCATATGATACAGGTATGGGACCTGTTATCCAGAATGCTCAGGACCTGGTGTTTTCCAGAAAAAAAAATATTTCTCGTAATTTGGATCTTCATTCGTTAAGTCTACTAGAAAATCATGTAAACATGTAATAAACCCAATAGGCTGGTTCTGCTTCCAGTAAGGATTATTTATATCTTAGTTTGGATCAAGTACAAGTAAAGTTTTATTATTATGGCCTTTCTGAGCTGAACCTTCCTGATAACAGGACTTATTGCCACTAAACTGCTGGTAGTACTAAGTAACTTATGACTGATTGGAAGAGGCTAAATGGAAAAAATGTGAAATAAATATTTTGGAATCATGCAGTACAGGTATGGATCTTATCCAGAAACTCATTATCCATAAAACTACCAATTACAAGAAGAGTCCAGTTTAAACAAAGAACTTTCATTTTGTATTTGATGGTAACTAAGATGCATGAATCCATATTGGTGGCAACACAATCCTATTAGCTGGTATCGTTGACATGGTTAACACAAGTGGTTCAAAATACGGCACTACTTTCAGATTCTTGAAAATGCTTCAAGTAGCAGAAATGTTTAAACTTTATATGCATTGTTTCATTGGTATTATGAGTTCAAATACATTTGGGTTTTGCATTGTACCAAATGGGGATCTGTTGGATTTGCAATGGAAGAACTATTTTTTATGGGTAGTGACTGCAAAATATAAATCAGCCATACTGGAGGGGAACTTTGTGTTGAATTTTTTGAAGCGAAAAACTTTTACATAGCACTTTCAAATGCAGTGTATATGGAGCAAAAGCCCAGGACAGGCACACTTGGGTGGAACGACTGCATTGTGCAAGGCTGAAAGGGGACCTGTCACCTAAAAATTTTTTTCCAAATCCTATTTTATCACATAAGTCAATCAAATGAACTGTAATTACACTGTATACATTATTTTAAACTTGTTTCCTTCTGTCTGGGACTTCATAATTATAACAAGCAGACAGCAGCCTTGTATCATTTTAGAATCTTGTTGGTGCACAAGAATGTGGGACTTGATGTCCATCCCCATGCCCTGGTTACACAATTAAATAGTGAAGAGAATGGGGGAATGTGGGGGGAGCAGTTACATCTAGGAAGTGCGGAATGAAAATAATTGCCTGCCCGGCCTCTATGCCTAAGGCAGTGATCCCCAACCAGTAGCTCATGAGCAACATGTTGCTCTCAAACCCCTTGAATGTTGCTCCCAGTGACCTCAAAGCAGGTGCTTATTTTTGAATTCCAGGCTTGGAGGAAGGTTTTTGTTGTATAAGAACCAGGTGTACTACTAAACAGAGCCTCAATACAGGTTGCCAATCCACATAGGGGCTTCAAAATGGCCAATCATAGCACTTCTTTGGCACCCCAAGAACACTTTTCATGCTAGCATTGCTTACCAACTCCTTTTTCTTCTGAATGTTGCTGACAGCCGCAAAAGGTTGGGGATCCCTGGCCTAAGGCATAGAGTGGAACCAGACAATATTTCATGTTTAATTTCAATAGGGCTTTTATTATACAGCCTTTTCTGCTTGTTAGAGGATATAGTTAAACCATTGTCTACAAATTTACATAATTTAGATCTGAGATACAGTTTTTCAGTGTGTTATCAATTTTTAGATATTCTTTTTTGGGGGCTTCAGTGTTCATTAATAGGACTAATTGCAAAGTAGAATGAATGTCAGTACTCAACTCTTTAGCATTACCAGTATATTATTAATGTCAAGCACAGGCCTATGCTGTGCTTTCTGTCACTCTGCATAGACATTTATAGTTTTCTTAAAAAGTTCTGCTTGTGTCAGTTATGAAAAATCAAATGTAATTATGGGCTATGATTTTTAAAGACACAAAGATGGAATATATGACTTTAAAGACATGTAAATGTAATTTAGCAATGCACAAAAAATACATGTTTTAAATTATAGTGCTTGTAGAGGAAATAAATGTAGAAATATTTAAGTTGTGTGTTGACATACATTAGCACTGTCATTGAACCATTCTCCACAGTATAAAGACACGTCATTGTTGTGCTTTATAGGAACAAGTGCCCTAAAAATGCCTGTTGCTTATTTATTTCCCCTAATATGCATATATAGTTGTTTTGCTTGCACACCCAGAAAGGAAAGCCCTGGAGCTATAAACACAGGGGCCACATGACAAGGGATGCTAATGATCAGCAGCCAGATTAATTTGGTTTATGTTTAAAGATTAACAGAATCAAATACAGCTGTGATTTGGTGAGAAATAATAAGTTAAGGCAGGGGAAAGCTGGTATGGGGTGGAGAAAGAGAGGAAAGTGATGTCAGGGGAAGAAGCACTTCACTTCCTTATCTTCTGAGCATCATCCACCCTCTCCTTTTTTGCATATTTTGTGAAATGTCTGAAGTTTCTCATATAAGCTATTAATAACTGAATATTGATGTTTTCCTGCATGCACTGTTATATTGTGGTTTCAGTACTCTTATATAGTATAAATGTGAGAGTCTGCATGGTATTATTCATGTTAAATCAATGTCACATACTTCTCTTGAGGCATAATTGGCACTGGTTTCAGGCTGGGTTTTTTCGCCTTCCTCTGGATCAAAACAGTGGATATATGATATGTATTTGTCAAAGTAGTATTAGGACCTTGCCCTTGTTAGGACCCGAGTACTGCACAGGACATTTTAGAAGAGGGAGAAAGGAGGTTTTCTCCTGTGACTGAACAGTGGGTTGATAGATTCAGACGCTACTAATGCTTGTGCTAGGTGACAGCCTGCTTGGATTTCCTATCATTGAAACACAGGGCCACCAGCAGGGCTACTGAACTTCTATTTACAACTTCTCTTCACTGAGGAACGACACAGCATATTAGCAATATCTTATGGAATTCTGCCTTAAGAATCTTGCCTTTGTTTGAAGCTGGCAAGGTCCTATTTATCTGATAAAATGGGAATAAATGTTGTGGCAATTTCACCCATTTCTGGTGTTTCATTAAGCTATGTAACAATGGAGATTAGTGGGATTGCTGAAAGTGAAGTTGCACCTGAGGAAGGGGTTGGTCTCCAATAACTTGTGCACTCCTTATCTCTGTGAATAAATGCACTAAAGGCATCGCCTAGTTGTTTCGGTGTGCTCCTTCCCTAATCGAAAACTGTTGCAGTGTTGGGCTTGGAGGTGGCCTGGTATATGGATGCATCCGACAAAACAAAGTAAGTGGTGTGCAGAAAAATACAAAGTGTTATTGAAAGCAAAGGGACAGTTGAGGAGTCCTAAAAACTGGATATATTTCATTCTGCTGATAACAGCAAGAATTCTAAACTTTCAACCACACTGTACATGTCCAAATATATATTGCAAAGTGCAAAAACCCTTTGTGTTGTTTCTTTTCTTTTTTTATACATATGTTCAGATATGACATGCACAAGGGCAGCTACAAGGGTACATTTGGGATGGTGGTGCTGTCCAGCATGTATTTTTCTTGTATACATACTCCAGTAACATTATGGTTAATAGAACATACACAGCTTGAACATTTTCAAATGTGAAATAGTAATGTTATTTCATACATTGTAAAGATTTCCCTTTTTTCCTTCTGAAGTTTGAGTATTTTTAGGTTAGTTTACACCAGTGGATTTACCTGTCAGATTTTGTTCACTGCCATATATAATGAAAAATCAATGGAACAAAGTTGTTGTTGTAAAATATTTATATACAAACCTATAGGGTGAAATGAAATTCACATTGCTGTCCTATGTATTTAAAACAGATGAAAGTTGTCAAAAGTTAAATGAATGAGCTTTTTTGCTGCTTTGTTTTTCTTCTTAAAAGATTCCTGTAAACTAGTACAAAGAAATGTGCACAATACAAAACCCCAGCTAATCATCCAGCAAAGCCAGCAATGGTTCATGCGGTTATGTTTAATTCCAGTAGGCATTACTCCTGCTAACCGGATCAATGCATATTGGTCTCCATGCACTCTCATCTTTGACCTACCTGGAATACGTGCATTGAAAGTGCAGCACAGCCTGCCAACTGTGATTAAACAGTGAACTTCTTAATAAATCAAGTAAATGTACACCAATAGCAGTGAACTGGGAAAATCCCTTTACTTTATTACATGCATGAAAGGATTACAGCAACGTGCCATATTTCAGCAGGCTAAACCATTGAGGGGGCACTTTGGAGAATGTGTTTCATGAGAGAATACAAAAATAATGTGTATTTATAATGCTATCCTTGGCAATGTTACTTGGTGTGAACAAAAATGGGCTGCTTTTTCAATATGTGCAAGTCCTTAGAGTGTTGCAAAACCAACAAATTACAACTAATATTAACTTGATTATTAAAAGGGGTAATTTACTTATAAGTGCAGTGTTCAAAGTGCTTGCTATTTTAGATGCAATTCAACATGTTTTTTTATCCACAATGCAATATTTGTTCCATAGCTACAGTGTAATTATGGACACAAGAGGAAATTTCTGTTTGACATGCTTGTATGTGCACCACTGCATGTTTGTAGTCCAAATTGTATCATTTCTGTTTCTCCCTGTCAATATGATGTATCTACATGATCCTTTAGACACACATATGCTACTGTACATATATTGGTCCCTGTGTACCTTTGAGTGTTGGTCATTAGTGATGGGCGAATCTCCCGAATTTCGCTTCACCGGAAAATTCGCGGCATGCTTTTTCGCGTCAACTTCGGCGCGTCGCGTCATTTCGTCACGTCGCGTCGTTTTCGTTGCGTCGTTTTTTACGTCAAAAACGATGCGTGGCTCATTTTTCTGGCGAATTTTCGCCAGGCGAAATTTCGCTGGCGTCTCGCGAATTTAATCGCCAGTGGCGAATCAAGGGAATTCGCCGCAAATTCGCCCCTGGTGAATAAATTCGCCGCTGGTGAATAAATTCGCCCATCATTATTGGTCATTTTAAAACCAATACTTGTACTCAATTTGCAGCAGTAGACAGGGCAAATGCAACTTTGGATACAAGTATCTTTCTTTAACAGCTGCAGCAACTTTGAGCAACTGAGGTGAGCCCTATAATGTTTATAATGTTTGACATGATACATTTTTTTTATTAAAAGACCATTTTACTCTTTCAGAGATTCAGTAGTTTGGTAGCAGCTATTATTATTATTGATCACTGCTGTTATTCACAGACTGGTTTCATTGGTCTAAAAGGCTGCAGCGATAGCTGGAACAGCCACCAGTGATGCCAGTTTCCCTGTGTTTGATTACATCAATGGCATCTGATTGTCACTGCACACACAGTACAGGTTTTGGCCATAAATGCACATACAAGTATTTTCTGGCAAAAATTTACCCCATGTGCACAATAACAGGTGGGTGTCATTTGCAATGGACACTTGGTGACAATAGGCCGTCAAATGAGTCATAAACATTCAATTGAGCCATAAACATTCAATCCCAAACAACATGAGTTGCTTGCATTTCAATATTTGTATCTCAAAAACATTCTATCCTCGCCACAACCCTGTGGTTGCCACTAGCCTTGACAATAAAATATTCTTAAGAGTAGACCATTGCTTCTTCTTTGTGTAGACAAAAGGGGAGATGGCCAAGGCTGGAGATAGACCCAGCCATAAGGTGGTTTCTAATTAATATGCCTGTCATGGTATGGCAAAGGCAAATCTAGGGCTGATATATTAAAGTCACCCTAAATTACTAGGACTTAATCTCTGCTATAAAATTTATATTTTTTCTGAGTTATCATAATTCTTAATTACATTTATTTACATAAATATAATTTTAGCAATTTTTGCAATTAACACATTTCTGTTTTGGGTTAGGAATTCATTTTTTGCTGATCCCCAAGCTGTTAATGCAATTGTATTGTTAATCAACAGCTGTAGCTGATCATGGATTGACTTGCACCTTGTTTGATTTAGAAAGGTCATTAGTGCATCAGTGGCTTTCTTTCAAATCCAAAACAACAGATGGAGATTGTCATTCTCTCCTTTGTTTCTGCTGAGGGAAATGTGTAAATCTAGGATCGTTTCTTAACCTTTCCCTTTTCAAATAAAGCAACTGTTTTCTATTACTGCTAAACCCATCCCTTGTGTACAGAAAATATGTACTATGTAAATTATTTTATATATACACTTACATAAAATGTCTTCACTTTACTTTTTTTATAAAAGCGAATACTTAAAAGGGTAAAATAAGGCAAGTAATTGAGATAAAATACTTTATTGCTGATTTATGAGACAAAACAAGTGCATTGTGCAGAGGTTTTGCAATTTTGCCGCCTTTACTACTCTTAGGGGCAGATTTACTAAGGGTTGAATTTCGAGGGTTACTTAACCCTCAAATTCAAGCCTCAAAATTTTAACGAATTAAAACCCCCTCAAATTCGGATTTTGAATTCAAGGGGTTTTAACGCAATTCGAATTATCGAACGATCAAATATATAAAAAATTCTATCATTCGATCCCATAGGGATATATAGCAATTTGGTAGGTTTTATCTGCCAAATTGTTATATCAAATTTTTTTAAAGGGCCAGTACTTTGACAATTGAATTAGAATTTTCGAATTTGGCCAATTCAAATTGAATTTCGTGCTTTTCGATAGAATAAGCCCAGAATAAATTCATATTTCAATTTTTTTTTTCATTCGAATTTTCACTTCGAATCAATTTGAACCTTAGTAAATGTGCCTCTTAATGTAGATTTTATAATTCCAGTGTAAAAGTCAAAAGCTGTTCCCTTTGTCAATAGGTACACTGTGCACAAAATTAACTTTTTTGAGCAGCACCAAGCACAAATATGATAAAGTGCAAGGGACAGCAAGTGCTTTTAATAATGTATTTTTTTACAGTGCATAAATTGCTGATATTTTAAAACTTGAGATTTCTGAAAATAGAATTTTTAAGATCTATCAGTCAAAACAATCAATACAATTAGAATAAAGAAATTGGTAGCTGACATATAGAAAGCTTCAATTGTATTTAATGGAGCTGTATTTCCCACATTCAAACTATTTGATTACAGCTATTTTACTACAGAACACAGTGTGCCTTTCCTCCTGATAAAATAAATTATTGAATTTGTAGTTCAGCATAAATTAAGCAAAGTGTGGTTTAGGAGCAATGTATAGATCTATTTGTTCAGATACTGGTGCAAGTTGCAGTGCTTTTTGCCCACAATTCAAAATCATTTAGAAAGTATTTAATCCTATTCATTTCTAAGATCCCTTTTACATTCACACACACCAGTGTCAATTAAATCAGGAGCCAGTTGAACTTTCTGGATGGTTTTGGAGTGTGGGAGTACCTGGAGAAAATCCAGCTGCACAGATAGTGGCCTTGTTGAAATCAAGCATAGGACCCCATGGTGCAATGCAGCACTGCCAACCACTGTGTCACCATGTCACCCAGAATGCCCTAGATCTGGAAGTCATGTTGAGGCAGATCATTGAGGTCCAAAAAAATCCATAAGCAATGTTATTATATAGAATATGATAAAGCTAGATCTGGAGGTCACGTTGAAGCAGATAATCGAGGTAAAAAAATAGGCATCCATGAACATTGTCAGTATACAGTATGATAAAGCTAGTTAATGAACAGAATGAAAGATTATTACTTTTAATTCATATACAGTATCACAATGTATTTTAAGGCAAGTCACTGTTGGATGTTGGGTGTTGGGTGATGCTCAAGGCCTTTCTTTAATACCTACCATGCTGCTCTTGGCAGTCAGTCTGGGGCACCTTGAAGTAATATGTTATTAGAAGCATAGGTGTTCTCAGTTCATAGAGAATTGGCCTATTATGTCATACCATAAATCATTGAGCATATCTATATGTGTATTTGTGCATCAGGCTAAAGTTAGAAAACATTGTGTTCAGTAAAAATGGAACGAAGCTAGAGCAATTCAAGTCTAAAAAATCTTAGGGCCTCAATCACCAAAGTCCTGCTAGTAAGACATGGGCTAGTAAATCAGTAGGGCCAAGCACTGCTGATGTGGTTCGATCTGTCTTGCTAAATACTGAGGTCACATGTTTTGGAATAAACTAAAGGCACAGATAAAAAAAACACACTTGACATCTCTGAATATACAAATAGTCACTGCTGATTTATTCCTTGTCAATATTTAAAGATGAAATTGCAGTAAGGCCCTGCCAGCAAATAATTATACACAAAGCATCTTATTTTATATAGATTATGCCAAAGGGAGAGAAATTAGCAAGCACCATCTAACAAAAAAAATCTCCTGGAACTCCCATATAAATATGCAAACCTGGAAGAAATAAAGTTAGCTTTAAACACAAATATGTAACTTATTTTCATCTATTAGTACAGTGTATGCAATTCTACCTTCCATGAATGCTGTCTTTCAGAGAACTCAGCTGGAATAGAAAAATCACTGCCATCCTTTTGGCTGCATTCTAGCTGTCAATGTAACAACGTATTTTACTTTGTCCAGACAGGTAAAAATGCTTGTAGTCTAATTGTACTGACTGTGTGTGTGTGTGTGTGTGTGCCAGTATACAATTCCCTATGCCCAGTCATTGAAAAGGTCTATCAAGCTTTGAGCAAAAGGTTAATTTGAAAAACTAAATATAATGCTGCAATGTCTCTATATTTTATTAAGGAATGCTAAATGGCTTCACTAGATAATTTGCTCTTCTGTTTTCAGTCATTGGCCTGGATAAATTGCAGCAGTAGACAGATAATTAAGCTGGTATGTGAGATTTATATATCATGTCCAGCCCCGTGTATTGGGGCAAAGGATAATCTACACGGTTGAACTAATCATTAAAGCTTACATCATTCCTGAAAATGAAGATTTCCCTTTCATGTTCTTTAGAAATGGGTAAGAACATTTTTTCTGTTGCTTTGAAGTAGACTTGACATTTCCAAGAAATTAACCATCTGGACTCTCATCTCATCAATGAGACAAGTGCCTATATAAGAAGACTAGTAAGTATTGCAAACAATGTAGCTTCAGTTATGGCTGAGCAACAAGTGCCTGAATCGTCAATGAGCCAGAAGGTAGAAGCTTCTGTTTGTAGGGATAGTGGAGCAATAAGTCAAAGAACTGTAGGCCTATTTTAATTCTACAGTTCTCCTGTGCAGTTTTGGACAGATGTATCAAACACTAATGCCCACCAGTAGAACAAGTGTGTATGTTTTCACAAACGCCTCTTGTAATCTTTCTTATGTGGCTTGAAGCGTTTCTCAGAATTTATCTTTATTTGGCTCCTACTTTCCTAAACAGTCTCAATTTGCATTACTATTTATATATGGAAACTTGAAGAATTGTTACAGCAAACATTTGCTTCAGGATAAGATAAGCCAATACTTGAGGCTCCATTATTCTTTGCAGTTTATGCAAGAATAACACCATATTTACTTTAATGTGTCCAAGACTAAAGTATCTTCAAATATTGTGCAATTTAGCTTCTGTAAAAGCTTAACATACTGTCCATAGCTAAAGGCATATTTCACAAATACAGAAAGCTTTCATATATAAGATAGTATTGGAAAGTCATAGTTCTCTATGCTGCTATAGTATATAGGTATATTTAACACCTGGCACTGGATCTATTGTTTTCCAAAACTGAAGCCCGATACAGGTCTTGTTTTTATTGTTCCTGGTGGCATGGGTGAGGTGCAGTGACCAAAAAGTTATTGCAAAAGGTTTGGCTTTACTGAGAAATCATTTATATTAAATGTATCTAAGGTATCTAAACCATTATTTTCCTTTTGTTATTAATAGAAAATGGACCAGCCATTTGTGCAGTATTACAGTAACCAGCCATAGACTTTAAACATAGTTATGAGATGTGTATTGTTCAAATGTTATTGCTTAGAAAGACCCATTGAGCATTCCATCATGTTCATGTTCTATTGAAAGGCAACTTACCCAAGGTTAAGGCCACACAGGTTTTGCATATTTTGCATTTATATGTGTTTACTTTTTGAAATGTAACTTTAGTGCGGGTTGTGGGCTCCAAACACAGATCTATATTTTATTGTATTATAAATGTTAGCATGCTGTATTTAAAAAAAAAAAACACGGTGAACGTGAACTGTACTAAAATGCAATTCCAACTGCAATCAAGTACAAGGCAGAGTAAAATGGCACCAAGTAGCTTGCATGTTTAGTTACGTTCTAACCTGTGTCTGAAACCGAAAAAAAACCCCAAAACAGTTAGTTTCATAGTTACATAGTTAGTTACATAGTTAAATTGGGTTGAAAAAAGACAAAGTCCATCAAGTTCAACCCCTCCAAATTAAAGCCCAGCATACACACACACACACACCCGCTCTTTCACACAAACCATATATGCCCATAGCTATACTAACTGTAGAGTTTAGTATCAAAATAGCCTTTGATATTATGTCTGTCCAAAAAATCATCCAGGCCCCTTTTGAAAGCATCAACAGAATCAGCCATCACAACATCACCCCGTAGTGCATTCCACAACCTCACTGTCCTCACTGTGAAGAACCACCTACGCTACTTCAAATGAAAGTCCTTTTCTTCTAGTCTGAAGGGGTGGCCTCAGGTGCGGTGAAGAAAGGAAGGATTCACCGGCACAACAGGTACTTTCGAGTAGGGAGCCCCCTTACTCGTTTATTTTGCGGATGCAACGTTTCGGGGCGTAACCCCTTTGTCAAGCATCAGGTGCGGTGATCCTCTTTATTGGTAAAAAGGTCCCCTGATATTTGTCTATAATGTCCTCTAATGTATTTGTAAAGTGTAATCATGTCCCCTCGCAAGCGCCTTTTTTCCAGAGAAAACAACCCCAACCTGGGCAGTCTACCCTCATAATTCAAGTCTAGTTGCACGTCTCTGCACTCTCTCCAGCTCATTTACATCCCTCCTAAGGGCTAGAGTCCAAAACTGCACTGCATATTCCAGATGAGGCCTTACTAGGGATCTATAAAGAGGTATAATTATGTTTTCATCTCTTGAGTTTATGCCCTTTTTTATGCAGGACAGAACCCTATTTGCTTTAGTAGCTACAGAATGACACTGCCCAGAATTAGACAACTTGTTATCGATAAAAACCCCAAGATCCTTCTCACTTAAGGAAACTCCCAACACACTGCCATTTAGTGTATAACTTGCATTTATATTATTTTTGCCAAAGTGCATAACCTTGCATTTATCAACATTGAACCTCATTTTACAGTTTGCTGCCCAGTTTCCGAACTTAGACAAATCACTCTGCAAAGTGGCAGCATCCTGTATAGAACCTATAGCTCTACACAATTTAGTATCATCTGCAAAAATAGAAACCGTACTTTCAATTCCCACATCCAGGTCATTAAAAAACAAGTTGAAAAGCAAGGGACCCAGTACAGAGTATTTGTAAGTGTACCTTATAACTATACAGACTACAGTAGGGGCAACATATAACCTCCAACAGGTTATATTAGGGAATATAACTTAAAAGCTGCACATCTAAGGTAAAATAAATGGGAGGGGCCAATTCGGAATTGATCAATTTTTACAATTCCATATATTTTATAATTCCATATATTATAGAACTACATATAAAGAGAATTCCATAATCATAATAAAATTTTAGCTACAAAAATGTCATAAAAAGTGGCATAGGAGCACATGTAATTTCCAGAATTAAGCTTTATGTTTTTCAAGTTGAAGGTTGACTCTGTTAATGTACAAGAGATCAACATTGTTCTTTATACCATCACCCTAGCCCTAAAAAGGACTAGCAGAGGATGTTGAAAAACAGGGTATCATCAACAGTGCTCCGTCTGCTATGTTTAGCAGCAGCATTTATTAGCATTACAATGAAAAGACTTCAATGTAATGCTTATCCTTATGTGATGTGAAATGTGATACATACTGGTCATGGCTATGAAGAACATTAAGGGGGTTATTTATCAAAGGTCGAATTTTGAAGTTATGTTAATTATATTAAACTTGTATAACATTTGATCAAATAGGAATGACCTGAAAATCCAAATCCGAATCTTGATTCAAATTCAAAACAAGTTTTTTTTTCTGAAAAAAAAACCTCAACCTCAAAAGGAAGGTAATTAAGATCTTCAAATGGCTCAGCGGACCTCTGGCATTAACTACTACATGCATTCGGCAGGTTTTCGGTGTCAAAGTAATGAATTAGAACTGTGTTCATGGCCGAGTTGCGATAAATCTCACATTTAAATTCGAAATTGTGAGTTTTGACCAAAAAAATTTTTTTAAAACTCAATTTTACCATTCAAACCTTAGTAAAGCTGCCCCTTAAAATCTTTACACAAAAGTGAATGCATTAGACATAGATCATAAATCAGAGTGAAAGTATGCGCTTCACAAAACATAACTTCCTTTGGGGTTATTTGGGTCACTTACAGGACCAGTACTGAGTAAAATGTCATCCATAGTGACTGGCAGATTATTAGCAAGGAAAGACTTTTTACAGACTGGAGTATCGCACTCCACAGAAGATGGAACTAAATTTTGATCAGACAAGGATCTTTTTTTTCCACTCATTTTTTTTTGTAAATGAAGAGTTTGTGTTATTGTTGTTTCATTGTTTGTCCTTTTACTTATTAGTTAAGCTGCGTTGCCATGAAGAATATGCCCAGAACCAGTCTTCTGATGCAGCAGGACCTGTTGGAAAATATATATATATTAAAAAAAAATATATATATATATATATTTGCACTATAGCCATATATTGTGTGGGCTTGCTTTGCTTTTATTTTGTTTTTCTATCCAAACTCACTGAAGCTTCAATTTCTGAAACCACACAATTAGAACCTATAGAAAAAAGTACTAACATGAGAAAAAATAACTGCCAGTAGAGACACAAAAGGCTACAAATACAAGTGAAAGCAAGCAAGACAGTTTACACCTTGATAGAATGCATTCATACAGTAACATGAAGCATTTTTCCAAAGACTTATACATAGGTTCTTTAGCTGCCATTTCTTTACTTTTTCTTCTATTTCAAAGAGAGTTTTTCTATAGTACATGGAGCCAGAGTTTCACAGATCACGTGGGTTTCTCATCTGAGAAATATTTCATATTTGAATGAATCTGCTGTCCCTTGAGAACTGAGTAAAATTTTATTGAGCAATAATGCTTCAAGAATACATTCCTGGATTACAGCTCCCACCATTCTTTATATAATGCCTTGATCATTTATTAAATTATATTGACATTAACTACAGTTTAAGACCCCTTTAAAGAGCATACATAGTAGCTCTTCTATACAAAGGCTAATACATGTATATAGCAGATAAAGGAGTATGCTGCACTGTACAAAAATGCTTTTCAAAAATATAAAAACTATATGTATTCGATGCTAGCAATAAACATGCCCTATGGAATGTAATAGTTTTATTCAATGTAAAAATAAATAACATAACAGGCTCATACTTATAATAAGTCAACGTTACAGGGAGCGCTCTGCGATGAATTTGAAAAAAAAATTTCACAGTAAATGGTAAATATTTCTGAATAGAATTAAGTGTTCTGAAATACACTTCCAAAGTGTCATTTTTCTGTTCACATGTGCTAAAACTATTATCAGTAATAGAGTTGCCACCGTTTTATATGCTTCTTTAGAAGCACAGTCCAACAAGTGCATTGTGGGAGAGTTGTTCAAAAAACAGGGGGTCATTGCATAAAGGAAAATGTTTTCAGGTATGCACCCCACACCCATCTGGATGAATATTAATATAATATTTTATATACAACTTGAATGAGGTGTGGAAGGTCAAGGGATTCTAGTTCTTAAAGTGTCCCTTTTTTCTGTTGTTCTTTGGTGTCAGGTATCTATAAGTAGTGAAGGGCGAATTTATTCGCCAGGGGCGAATTCCTGCGATTCGCAAAACGCCAGCAAAAATGTCGAAAACGACGCGACGCGTCAAAGTCAATGTGACGCGCGTCAAAAATGTGCCGAGACTTGTTTCGCAAATTTTTTCGCCAATTCGAGAATTTCTCTGGAAATCCGCAAATTTTTCAGCGAAGCGAAACGGGGTAGATTCGCCCATCACTATCTATAAGAGTACTTTATAGGTAATAAATGGAGCAAGCAGAGTTAAACACATGCATACACACCTGCACTAACTCAAATGAGTCTTTTCCCATCATAACAATACACTTGTTATGGTAAATATTAAAAGTGTGTAGCATTTAGGACATGTATTTGCTATGCTTGTGCCATCTCTGAATTACGTTCCATAAGGGCATATTCCACTTTGCCTAGCACACGTCATTTGCCTTCAGATTACTCTCGTTTTACACTCATTCAGATTACACTCATTTTAAAGAACTACTGCTTCCTGAGTGAGAAATAAACAGCCAGGACTATATTATATGCTAAATTCATAAACCACTGTTATGGGTGGGACTGGATCGGAGTGTCTATAATAAATTCAGGGCTACCAAAAGAATTATTTTCGGTCCCATACTGACAAGGATCTCTTATCAGTATGAATATATGGATCCTACATTTATAATTTATTTTGATCCTCTGAACAATATTAAACATAGATATTCAAGGTTGTCTTGAAAATGTAATTTACCTAGGGGCACCTTATAATTCAAAGAAGTTGTTTTTTTTTTTTTAACAAACAACTCCAGTCATACTCAAATTGAGCACATTAAGGCCTCATGTCAGTCACTGAAAATGCGACTGAATATATCATTGAAACAAGTTGCATTCATTGACACCTGTCGCTTTCTATATCCATTAAATCCTTCATTAGATTTTAAGGGATAATAGCTGATGGTTTCTTTTACATTAGAAGTTGCAGAAAGCACAAGCAAGTTATGCATCCATCCTTTCTTTTCACAGCTAGAGTAGGAGCTGATGTGTTGCACTGTATATCTGTATTCTGTCATCATAAAGCTTTCTCTTCACACTTGTATCTCCTCTGTCAATCTTGCCCTGAATAAATAAACGGTTCTTGCAATGTGTGTATGTAAGACAAAGCTAATGGATTATGATTGTGTTCAGTTATCTTCCTCTGCCAGTACGATACAAACATTTAAAGCCACCCACTAAGTAAAGGTTTCATTTAAAATATCTGTAACATGCATTACCGATAAATCTAATGCTTCTCATTACATTGCTCTGCTATGGCGCAGAAGGTATTCGACATTCAGCATTTATTATAAAATGCTTTAAGAAACTTTATGAATCTGTATAAATCATCCACAAAGAATGTTCTTGTTCCAAACTGTTTTTATAAAAAAAGAAAAAGATAACAACCCTTATAGATTGGGAACTAACAGCCCTGTGTTATATTACCCTTAGTACTATTCAACTTACTTACCAGTTGCATCTGGCTTTAAGTAAGATTCATGTGAAAGACAGAGCAATAGAAGCACATTGAGGGACAGATTTATTCAAAGTGTGAGATTAGAACTCACCACATAAAAAAAGCTTACTCTTTTTCAATTCATTCCTATAGAATTTTTACAATCGTATTTATCAATGGAGTCACCATTTTTAAAATACACTTTTAAAAATCCCATAGGAATAAATAGAACAAAATGAATAGAAAGTGAACGACTTTTTCTGTGGTGAGTTCTAATCTCACGCTTTGAAAGATCTGCCCCTAACAGTTATAATCCCCTTGCAGGGTTTTCCCTTCCTTGGGAGTTGGTTTTAACTTGTTTCCAGATTTCAACTTGCCTGGGGACAGTGTTAGTCCATGTAGCCCAAGTAACACCAGAATTCAAAAGAAAAGGGGGTTAAGGAACTAAAGGAAGTATTAATTACAAAACCCAAGGCTAGAAAGACTGATTTCCTCTATTACACTTCATAGCTGCTTAAATGGAATAAAGAGGATTAGGCTATGTTGTTATACATTACATATATGCATGTTTGCATATGTGAAGAAAATGAAAAACACATGGAAACCCATGTATACAAAACCTTGTCAGCTATTTCTGGATAATTTTGCAACAATTGAAATGGAGATACGTTTTTACCCAAGACAAGAAACACTTGCTATTAAAAAGTAAAAAGTCATCAAGCCCGGATTTGGCAGTTGGGTGCCCCAGCGGCAGTAAAATGGTAAAATACTTTGCTTGGCTTTAGCAATTAGTAATGTTTGGTTGGAGCATTTTGTAGATATGGGAGTACCCTTGATTTAATCAGAAGGAAACAGCATACAACCTCTGTGGTTCTTGTAAATTGGGTACACAAACTTGATATTTTATTATACACACTAGTTTGAAAACTGATTATGGTTTCTGATGAAAAAAGCATTGAAACAATTAATAAATGCAAGACCTAACCCTGATGTCATCACGCCAGCAGGCATGTGCCTCTAAATAGAGGAAGTGTGCGCCGCGCACGCACTAGAAAGCCGGCATTCCAGCAGAGGAGGAGCCGGTGGTGAGCGACCCCACCGATGGTGCGGCGGGCCTCCCTGCCACACCACTAGACCACCAGGGCAAGTATTTTTTATTACAGGTGCCATCTCTAATAAAATATTGGGCCCTGGGTAAGGGCAATGCAGAACTTCCTGTCAGTATTTCTGACTGTATTATCAGGATAGAAAGTAATTGCTTTTGCTCCACAGATCACCTCCTAGAGGTTATCAATACTCAAGCAACAGTATAGTGCCTTAATGGTCTCACTGTGACCCAGAGAAATCCTGTATCAAATGGTAGGTGGGATCTGCAGATAAACAACCCTGTGTCCAGTTATCCATATGTTATATAGACTGCTAACTTTCTATATATTCTAGTTTACACTAATTCAAAGGTCTGTGATGAATCAGTGGGAACACAAGCATTTCTAAAACCACAAAATAACTGCATTTATGTAAGCAGCTACAGCATATGGTTTCAGTTCTAAAATGTTGCTTTTTATTATATCATTAATAATATTCCACTTAAAGTTTTTTTTTTTTGCAAAAAATCATATAATGATCAGTTATTGGATGTGGCTTCACGTTTTTTCAAGCAAGAATTCAGGCAATCCATTACATTTACTGTCAAAAGGTAAGCCAATCATTTCCAATTATAAAAGACTCATTTTGTCATCCATTGCAGGTTAAATATATTTCATTAAATCACAGCAATCAACTTTTCCCCCTGCAGTTTCAGAAGACATTTGTAGGTCTACCAAAGGAAAAAGGTGGTTGTTATAACATTTTTTTGAAATGATGCAGTCATGAAATGTAGAAATTAACACAAAAAAAGAATTTGTTTTGATTTTGCACACTGCTGATTTAACATAGGAATAGCTTGCTCAATTGATGCAATTTTCAAATGAATTTAGCAAAAAACAAAAATCCTTCAAATTGTAAGCTCTCCGTGGCAGGAACCCAATGGCGACTGTTTGTTAAAATTCCTAATACTTTTTTATACCTTGTAAAGCACTCTGTACACTTGTGGTGCTATATAAATAACTACAATCTAAACAATAAGAGAGATCAAGCTGGGGAATTGGGACAAGTATCACACTGTGCCATGGCATGCGTGTCATGTAGTATGTTATACACTGTAATACACATGCACATACTTCCAATTAAAAATTAATATTTAGGAAGAAACTACATGCCTGAATCCTATTTTTACTGTTTACACTTTCTCTTGTTTGCATTTGGTCAGCTCATCCCCCCCCCCCATTGGCTTGTCTGCATTATTGAGAAGTCCAATGAATCAGCATGAATCTATTTCTGCAATAAGGCACTGCTGGAATTGGATTACCTTCATATGACCCTCCCTCAGGGCTTCTACATTTGCAAATGTAAGATAATTAGCAGTGCCTATTAGAGTTAGGATTAAAGTGGTTAAAAGCCAGTTACTGTCCCAAGTGAGGCTATGGTAGTGAATCTGTATTGTTATAGAACGTTCAATCACAGAAGTAGGCACTTTAATTGCCCTTGAGCAATACATTTCGATTGCACACTATGCAATAAATGCACGGAACATTTTCTCTGTAGTTTAACTATCTCTGTCCAGAGTTGGGACTCTTTCTAAAGAGGGATTTCTGTCTAAACCTGGACTTTAGAGATTTAGCTTTTAAGAGAGGCACATCTTTAGCGGTGTAACTGAATAACAGCCACAACATACTGGGTGCTGTCTGTAAATTACTTTGTGTCTTTTTCCTACTCCTTCTTTGCTTTTTATCATTGTACCATTAAATTTATATATATATATATATATATATATATATATATATATATATATATATATTACAGATTAATAGTGGTCATTAAAACAGATTAATACAGTGCATCAGACCTGCATTTGCCACATCAGTAGGTTTCATTCAGAGTCCCCAGAGGTGTGCCAGACAGGCTATTCTGACAAAGTTCAGTGAAAGCTGAGACACACGGGAGTAGAAGAGGAAAATTATTGCGGTTAGATCTGCAGGTTTTCTATGTTAACAACAAACCCATCTTTGATCTCGCTCTCTTTTCATTTTTAGTTTTGTTAGATCCCAAAGGGTGACCACATGAATGAAGGATGTTTCAATCAACCTTTACTGGAAGCACTGCAATCACCTCACATATACTTATGACTCTTTCAGTTCCAAGCGAAACACGTTTATTTACTCTTCTCTTGCTACTTTGTGCATTTAACCATGACTTACTGCTTACTTCTCTCTGACTCATGTAGAATGAATGCTGGGTTCGGGTGAGGTTTTCTTAGATCTTAAACTGACATCCGTATTGATATAATAATGATAATACTTTGTTTTTATATGGTACTACTGTTAGACAAATATATACTGGTGAAAAAAGATATATTCCCATCAATATATTTATAAATAGACATAAATATATATATATGGTATATACCCGACTGATCAATTTGCTCTTGTGGCTCGTCTCAGCGTTTATGTTGTAGGGTATATATAGGAGGCCGAAGGCTGAGAAAGACCTCCCAAAAAGTCTGAAGAAAGAAGATGGCGCATGTGAACTCTCGTGGCCAGAATCTGCAGGAGGGGTGAGTAAAATATTAGGGGCATTTGCCCGGGGGGGCAGGTAGGCTGGGGGGGAGGAGGGAGGGCGGTCTACCAGGGGAGGGGTTTTTTATTACAGGTTTGGTTCTCCTTTAAGTGCAATTATTTGCACTCCCTGAACAGAGCAAAAATAGTTGGGCCTTTCCTTTCCAAATAATACACAGCAACCATGCTTGTAAGTGTTCAGTGGTCAAGAAGTAGAAGGCAGCATGAAATGATAGCATAATATCAAAAAAAGAATCTAAGTGTATTACCTGCAACTGGTATATCTTTATAAGACACATAAGACATATACATTTGTGTAATGTATTTAACTACATTACTTTAGGTCATCTTTGACTCTGAGTTAGGATGCCATGGACAATAAGTGGATGCAATTACTAAGGTTGTACTTGTGAGTGTATTTAAAGGGGACAAGGTCAAACTGGGCTGGTAGGACACCAGGAAAAACCCCAGTGGGCCCTGCAGCCCCCGCCGACCCAGTCTCACTCCCCCTGACAGGACATGTGGGTGCTGGATCACTCCCCAAACAGATCATGGCCACAAGGAGGAAGTGAAGTCCAAGCTGTGCTGCAGCAGCAATGTCTGGCTGGTGTTATCGAGGTGCTGTAGCTGGCAACTGGGGTGGGGGACCCCAGATGGCAGCTCCAAAGTCACAAAGTCATTTACAGATATCACCTAGTATGTTGTGGCTACTATTCAGTTACAGCACTAAAGATGTGCTTATCTTAAAAGCTAAAGCTCTAAAGTCCAGTTTTAAAACAGAAAGTCCTCTTTAGAAAGAGTCCCAACTCTGGGCAGAGATAGTTAAACTACAGTGAAAATGTCCTGTGCATTTATTGCATAGTGTGCAATCGAAATGTATTGCTCAAGGGCAATTAAAGTGCCTACTTCTGTGATGCGTGAACGTTCTATAACAATACAGATTCACTACCATTGCCTCACTTGGGACAGTAACTGGCTTTTAACCACTTTAATCTCATCTTCTTTTCTGCTGATTCACTGCACATACTCTGTGCTGCTGTCACTTACTGAGCTTAGGGACCAACACAAAATATACAGTACACATAGAATTTAAATGTCACAGTATAAGGCTGATTAGTAATTAATACAGATAGCTACTACACTGCAGCACAGAATAGAATAGCTTGCTCAAAACTCATTTTTCATGATTTCCAAGTTGGCGTGACTCATTGCTGCTATAAGAGAGGCTGGTGCAATAAGTTCAGTATATTAAATATGACATTTTTAGCCACATTCATTTTTACGGTTTAGTTCTCCTTTAACACATCATCAGACATTGCTCCCCAGTTATGCTAAAACAGTTGGGGTGAAATTACTGCCTTTTTTGTAAACAACATGGTGAATTGTATTTAAAGTGGACCCGTCACCCCAAAAAAATATTCAAAATCCTATTTTATCACATTAGTCAAGCAAAATTAACATTAATTACACTGTATAAATTATTTTAATCTTGTTTTCTTCAGTCTGGGAATTCATAATTCTAGCAAGCGGGCAGGAGCCATTTATTAAGGCAAGCCTTGCATCATCTCAGAATCTTGTTTGTGCACCAGAATGGGGGACCCAATGTCTATCCCCATGTCCTGGCTACACAATTAAATGGTTAAGAGAACTGGGGGTATGTGTGGGGAGCAGTAGCATCTAGGAAGTGCTGAATGGAAAGTGAAAGTAATTATCTGCCCGCCTCTATGCTTAAGGCATAGAGGAGTGGCAGACAATATTTGATTGACAGCTGAGATTTTTAAATGAGCTTAAAACAGCTAAGAATGCTTTAATAAAAATTTGAAATTGGATTTCATGTTTAATTTGAAAAGAACTTTTCTTATACAGATTTTTGTGTTTATGTGACGGGTCCACTTTAAAACGAAACTTTCCCTTACAATATTTATATCACAGAGGAACTTAACAGCAATATGTCCTCCCTTCCGGATCTCTATCTTTCAAAAAAAAAAAAAAAAAAAAGGGGCAGTACACACTACACTCAGTAGACCAGCAGGAATGCCTTAGAGACTCACTAATCTGTGCAAACAATGTATAATTCAGGTGGCTTTCTAGCTTTTCAACAGGATTACATTTTACATTTTTAGTTAATATTGCATTTTCCATTGGAATGATACATAAAGGGTTCTCGGTTGTTGAGTTTGTACCCCAGGATATCAAAGTATGAGTTTCATATTCAAGTGCTACAAACTATTTGAAAACATCCAGAGAAAGGAACGTGAGCAGCCTGGGAACTTTGCGCTTGTATGGAAAGCTGATGAAGATGAATGCTAAGTTTTGTAATAAAAAATGCCTTTCAGTTGAATGGAGAAGTTAAGGAAAAAATTATTTAATTTTTATCGAGTGTAACACTTTATCAAAGGGTGTTATGTAATGAAAAAAATGTTTCATATGCAGCACAAGCTTGTGGAAAGAGGAGGTGAAGGGGAGTGCCTGGTTTGGCTGAGACATTGGATGATGAAACTGTGAAGTTTGGACAGATTCCAACTATAAGTTATTAGGGACTTTATTCATTCCCTTTATCTCCCTCTAATTCATGCTAAAAAAAAAATTTAACGGGCTATTGTATCCATAATGCTTAAGCAAATGTCACCCAAATATCACTAGATTACCTTACTGCTTCTAGAATATTCCAGCATATGAAAGAAAATCTAAACTCTAAAAAACTGTCCTACTGCATCCCCCTCTTTAAAGAAGATGAACAAAATATATATATATATATGAAAGAAAATTCCCCATTGAGAATGCTGTTTACCTGCACTATGTCAGTCGTCTTGCTGTTATCTGACTTTAACAGATTATTGTGTAATTTTGAATTCATGATATTACACAGAATTCAAACACCAAAAGTGACTGTGTGCAAAGTTTCCAGCTCCAGTTGCAGCAACAAAAAACATGGAGTCCGATTTACTCTAATCAGGTGGGATTTTCATTGGTGGATTTGTATTTAGCATAGCTGCTGGTCTTAGATATTATTATCATTGTTATAAACACAAATTTATAAAGCGTCAACATATTCTGCAGGGTTGTACAATAAATGAGTGTATACAGTGAACATATAAGCTTCCATACAGCAACCAGATATAGGAAAACAGCAAGATATAGGAAAAATGTCATTAGCAATGTTGCATTACGGGACAGATCTATCAAGGGTTGAAGTGAAAATTCGAATTTGAATTGTCAGATTCTAATTTTCAATTTTTTTTTATGGATAAAACTAAAACATATTTGACTAGGGAATTGTTAAAATTTGATTTGTGTTTTTTTAAAAATTCCAATTTTCGAAATTTATCGTACACTGGCCCTTTAAGAACTCAAATTCGACTAATTGCCACCTAAAACCTAAAATAGCTGTTTTTAGCCTATGGAAGATGTCCTGGGAACAATTTGGAGTTGTTTACAGCCTTCCTGACATTCAAGTTAAAACTCGAATCAAGTTCAATTCAAATTCATTTCCAATTTTTGGGTTGCTCTTATTCACCAGAGCATAAAAAATATGTAAACATTTTACATTGATTGGTCGAATTTCGAGATCATGGTTTTTAAAAACTCCCATGAATTGGAAATTCGACTCTTGATAAATTTGTCTACATACCTGATGTTGCTAGACTTCTGCTCTCACCATGAGCAACAGTGTGGAGATCCCCTTTAAATAATTCTCCAAATATTGTAGTCTTGCGACAATAGAGATGGATTGTATTGTTCATCCATGTTGCACTAAGGTTCTGCTTGGCTATAAGTCCAGGTGTACTCCAACATATTAGGGGACAGAGCATACAGGGAGCTTTACTACAGCAAAATTCAGGGTTGTATTCCTAAAGAAGCACAGTTCAAGAATTCTTTCCAACTGTCCGGTTTCAGTATCCCAGTAATTTGTGTTCTTCTTTCTTGCAACTGGGGGCTGGAAGCTTTAAAGCAGTTCTATCACAAAACAACTAAACAGCAGCATGTCCTCCCTGCTGTTTGATTACAGTGTAATAACAGGAAGCCATAATTTGCAATGTTTGTATGTCAGCTAAGAGCAGGGTGACTCATGGATTGCCTGTAAGGGTTGGGGCAGACGGGCAGATTCGGGGGGAGATTTAGTCGCCTTGCTGCTAATCACCTCTTCTGCGGGGCGACAATCTCCTTGAACTGCCGTCTGCTTTAATGAAGAATCGCCTGCGCTAATGCACTCGCGGTGCTTCAATTTCGTAAGTCGCCCAAAGTTGCCTCACGAGGAAACTCGAAGCCCCACGAGGTTTCATAATCAAAAAGGTGCTGCATGCTAAATATTGCCATCCAACCCCCCCACCATAGCATCCCCCAGCCCCGTGAACCTTTGTGAAGCTTCATGAAGATTTTAATAGGAATGTGTTTGTATCACTTTAAGTTTTGTAGAAATAAGGGAAAAGTGAAATCATTATACAGTGAATCATGATTCCCTTTAAAATAAAACAATGCAATATCCATTGCTTTTTTTATGTTCCCAAATTCTTGTATTGCCGATCATTGCTGGGTGGGTTTAACATGTTTTCTATCAGTTAAACTATATCCAACCCTGAGTGATTATAGTGTAATTACTAGTGATGCGAATTCGCGGCGAATTCCCATGATTCGCCGCTGGCGAATAAATTCGCGAAACGCCAGCGATGCGTCGAAAACGACGCGGGGCGTGTCGTAAACGATGCGACGTGACGCGGCGAAAACTACGTGACGCGCGTCAAAAACGTGACTCGTTTTGTTTCGCTAATTTTTCTGCCAATTCGCGAATTTCGCTGGAAATTCGCAAATTTTTCAGCGAAGCGAAACGGGGGAGATTCGCCCATCACTGGCAATTACCTTTTTTGTTGCATGACATAGCACTAGTTGGCAAGGGCTCTTACTGGATAATATTTTTGTCTTTGTAATGAACTTTGGGTCCTACTTTGAAGAGCTGGACAAGGACAGAAAAGTATTGATAATTTCAATGAAAATGCTTCAAATATGTCAATAAATATATTTCAGTTTTATTGAATAGAAAGCATTTAATATGTTGACAGTTAAACTGATTTCCAAGAACAATAGTGCAGTGTATTTAATGTCATTGGTGGATCGGCAGAAGTAAACCAAGCTACACCAGAAACAAGTAGTAATTTGTAGTCTGTGGGTTTGTGTGAGTCAGAAGCCCTATGTCCTATTAATAACATTAAGCCTTGTACACCTAAATTGTCAGGACATTATTTTTGTGTTCCTTTTGCCATTTAGCTGCTTAAAATGTAAGCAAAATAGAGATCATATAACCCTGAGATGCAGGAGCATTGTATTGAGTACATTTTTCTACAGGCACAACTAGGCTTTTACATCTTAAAGCACATTAACCTTTACATTTTACAAGATCTTGAGTATACGTTACACATAGATGCATGGACCTGGAGCATACAGTGCAAAATCTTGAGCTCCTTCTGTATGTGTCCATTGTAACTTTGTAAGCATTTTATGCATAGTATGTCAAAGGGTAGAGCATCTTGCACTAGAGTCCTGCAGCGGTACCCACGGGTTGCATGTAGAAGTTCCGAGTGCGACTATATAAACGGGTCGGTGGATCTGCAGGTTGAGGGTCGGGCCACGGATCTTCTCCATAGCAATTTTTACTCCTTTTTTTTGAGCATGTCTAATTCTGATGATGTCACAATGACAGAACTTCCTGATTCTTGATGGTCAGCGGGTCCAGGTTGCGGATAAGGTATTTATGGGTCGGGTCACGGGTCCAAGCGAGTAAAAATGCGGGTCCTGGTTGAGGATTGCAGGTTGCGGGTACGGGTCCCAAAAAATTGACCCATGCAGGACTCTATCTTGCACTTGCCAATGATAATAGCTCTCTTGGTGAGGCCCTAAGGGCCTTGATTTTATGCACCTCAATACTTCAGCACCTGGGCCCATACTACAGGTAAACAAGTCTAATTGTCTATTTGAAATGCTGCAAAGGGCAGTTAACAGATTTTGCTGCTTAAAGTTAACAATATCTTCAGCTATGTAGTCCAATTAAACACCTCCAAGATTGCTCTACTAGATGGACACAACCGCACACTCATACTACCAACAAAACCGGATGTTTTATGCTTAACATAAAGGGAGATGAAATTACTTACCCAATGCAATGAACAGTAGACACAGGAGTCATGAGCAGTTACAGAACTCATACATCCATTTCTAACCCCAATGCAATAATACTATCATCATTGCTGCAGTATTATTTTAATTTACAACAAAAAATTAAGTGCAGCACTAAAGGTTTTATTTAATTTACAGTAATAGGAGAAAAAAAACTCTCCTTCTCCCTCCATCCATCTTCAATCACTAGCAGTTTACAGCTGTTAGGCAGCTTGGGCCACATATTGATAATGAAACTTTGCAATGTAATTCACAGCACTGCGGTTATGAAGAATTCTGGAATCTTTTACTGCCCTCTGTGCACAATGTCTTAATGAAACAAGACAAAAAAAAAAAATCTGCAGCCTTTGTTACTTTTGAAGTCTTTATTTCTTTTGGCCACCCAGAGAGAAGCTTTTTTCGCCTTCCAAACCACCCTCGTTCTATTCTGAGCATAAAGTAGTAGGAGGGGATACAGATGTATAAAAGAGGCCATGCTCCCTAATGAGTTTTATGTGTTCTGCAAGAAGGAGGGAGAAAGCAGTGACAAAATAACTATATCCAGTTATCTTATAGCTAAAGAATGCCAGAGAGTTATGCTGCCTGGGTCTAAGGGAAAACCATAAAAGATAATTAGTCTTAAAATGATTAATGTGTAATGTAAAACATCAGTTGGCGTTTGCCTCCCTGTGCCATATTAAAAACCTTAAATTCATTAGAGCAATGGAAACTATGTGCATTGCTATGAGGTCCATACAGCACACAATATGCAATAAATATAAATAGATTTTATATCAGAAGAGTCAATAAAACCTTGAACTGTTAGCACACACACACATGTGTTAGACAAAGTGGATACTCTACATTTTACTGATCTCTCATATAGCAGCGATAAGCATTTCCCCCAGCAATCCAGCTGACACATACTGTACATAGCAGAACCCTTGCATCATATTCCTGGATGGGAAATTTCAACTCATATTATGACATGGCTGAAAAGTCATTTTAAAAGAGATCTTGCTCGCTAATCAGATTACACAATAATGACTCAACGTAAGTAGGATGATTAGCAACAAACAGAACCAGGCTTGGCCGATTAGATCATTAAATACATAAAGAATGTTGTGAATAATCTGCAACTTTTATTTCATCCTGAAGAAGCCATGGAAATAGCAGATTCTTTAACCAGTGTGTCACCTCGTTTTTTTTTTTCCCCTTCACTTTTAACTTTGAAAAGGTTATTGACACATATTGTTGGGCCGCTTTGTCTGGGAGAACTGTTCAGGAGTTGGTGAGAAGTAAAATCAAATCCCTACCTACAATGGCATTGTTGAGATAAGAGCAATACATCTGGAATGAAATCAATGGTCTCTATTCAAGGCTCAGTGCAGCACTAAGCATAAGGCTGAAACATGCATGAACAGGTGCAAAAAAAAAGCAGCGCTGCCCATTATACATGGGTCACCAAGGCTTTAGCATTGCCTTCTACAACCAACTTAGAAAGGTTACTTACTAAAGGCTCTAGCCCGTCATCTACATAGAACTGAAAATAGCTGCTATTCAAGTCAAGGGTAATTAATGCCCAGTTGGTTGAAAATGACCTCAGCAGTGAATTCCACTTCAATAGGCAGCACAGGAAAACATGTTTAACCTCTTATGAAGATAAGAACATCTATTTTTATAGATGAGTCCTTCAGTCTTGCAGTATAAAATATTATGACATTTTTTCACACCGTGTTACACAAACATTTCTGCCTTTAGATGTTTAAAATGGAATAGGCTGCAGCACTGTCATACCAGTATATAATAGATAGCTGTATTTACAGAAAGTGCAGGCTTAAATGGTGCATTCATGTGTACAGCTCAGCACAGAAACAAAAAATGCACCCTTTCCATTCTAATGAATTACGCATATGTCCTCTAAAAACAGGGGTGTAATATTACTAAGCTCGGGTGAAGGATTTGAATGTAAAAAATTTGATTTTCGAATTTGTTTTTGGGCTAATTTCGAATTGAATGATTCGAATAAATCATACAATTCGAATAAGAATATCGTTCGACCATTTGATGTTTGAAGTACTTGCCCTTTAAAAAAAATTTCGATTGCCTACTTCGCCAGATTAAACCTACTGAGTTTCTATATTTGCCTATTGGAAGCTCCCATAGGCTTTTTCTAAGTTTTTTTTCATAGAATAGAAATCATGCGATTTTTCGAGAAAATCGTACTAAATCGAACAAATTTGTACGATTTTTTTGTGAAATCGGATGATGATCGCTATTCGATCGTTCGATAGATGGAATAGTGGTAAAATCCTACGAATTCGATATTCAATTTAGTTGGATTTTACTTCTAGAAAATTTTTGATGGTCGAATTCGAGGATTTTTAACTCTTGAAATTCGACCCTTGATAAATCTGCCCCTTAATGTCTACGACATCTTATAAGCTAGAAGTACAGTATAATATAGTAATAAAGTACTTCTTATTGTAAAATAATGTAAAAAAGGTTATTATAAGTCACCAAGGAATTCCATGACCATATACGGTTTGTGGAACATTGTACAATAATACACAAGTTTGACTCATGTGACAAAAATGACATACGTAACTAAGCTCTGTTTCTAACTGATGACATCACTAAGAGCAATTTAAAAGGATAGCATTTACAGGATTCATGGCTTTTGTGTATCCTATAGTGAATGTTGCCTATGCCTAAGCCAGAGCTCTTTTATAGCGATCATGGCAGTCCAAAGTGACTTCTTATATCCTATATGTAGGATCCTCTATATAAAGTATGATCCCACTGTATCTGCTTCATTTCTGTCAAAAAACAGAGATGCAACAATTTGATTCCAGTATTCTTTCTGCTATTCAATAGAGGGCATCTCTACAATAGTTCTAGCATCTCTAGGCTACTGTAGTTTTATGGCACTGGGATCACACTAGGACCTGCCTACCCTATGTTCTAATTACACTATCAATATTGCCCTTGAAGGGGATACTAGAAAACCATTCAACCAGCGAAGGATTTTAATTTTAAAGTTTATTCGATTGCCTACTTCGCCAGATTGGACCTACCGAATTGCAATAGAAGCCTATGGGAATCTTCAATCGTTTGAATCGTACGAATCATTTGAATGATCAAATGATTTATTCCTTCAGTCGAATGATTTATTCGACTGGTCGAATAAATTTGTATTCGATCGTCGAATGATCTAATATCGAATAAAAGGTAGCCTAGAACTATTCGATTAACATTCGAAAATCGAATGCTAATCGAATATCGAATAGAAACAAATTTTTTTGTGGGAATAATAGTAAATTTTCCCCTGCGTGTAGGAAGGAAGGGTTTGGGTTCCTAGAGCACTGGGCTGATTTTTACATGGGGTACAACCTATACATTCGTGACGGATTGCACCTTAATGGAAGGGGGTCCACTGTGTTAGGGGGAAAAATGGCCAAGAGGTTGGAGAAGTGTTTAAACTAGGCAAGTGTGGGGTGGGTGAGATAAAGGATCATGGGGAAGCTGGGGTAGTGGGGTTAGAAAGGGGTCATGGGGGAGGAGCGAGGGGGCACACAGTTTACCAGCTAAGTAGGTCCCTCTGTTACAAGAAAACAGGATAATACTAACTTAACATATAATTCTCCACTAAATAATAAAAATTTAAAATGCAGTAACCTCCGCTGTATGCTGGCAAATGCACAGAGTTTGTCAGGTAACCAGGGAAAACCAAGTCTGTGGATCCAGTGTTTTGGTCTTGGCAGCTTCTCTCCTTAAAAAGCTAATGGCAGGGAGGATTAAGCCGTGTAAGACCAGTCCCTTGGTAAGGAGACACAAATACCAAGAAATGCTACCACACAGGGATGTGCCAGCCTAAGAAACATGATCACAGGTAAATATAGTCACATAGTGAATTTAGGTTGACCAAAGACCATTGAGTTCAGACCATTGGGGTGTGAGGATTTTTTCTTGTGAAGCAATAACCAGAGTTTCAGACATTTTTTCCTATAATATTAAATAGTTTTCTGTACACTGATTGAGTATATGTCAGTGCTTAAAATGCTGATTTTCTCAGCATTCAAACTGCTTTAACAAAGTCAGAGATGAGGAGCTCAAAGATCATTTTGAAAATCACAAAGAAAGAGAATGCTGCCTTCTGTACAGGAGTTCACAAACCAACAATGTGTGAGGGGAGAAGGGAGAGAGCACACATAAAATTCAATGCACTTACATCACTTTCTGATAGACTGATATATTAACTCCATAAAATTGTAATTTAAAAAAAAGAATGCTGCCAAAGTGGTGTTTCCTAATATAGGGTTAGAGTTCATGGGAGAATAGTGTATTCGTTTCAAATGATGTGGGAGTTTTTCTTCACACCAGGGAAATAGCAGGAGTTAGCCAAAAGCCATTTGTGTGGCCCAGTGTTTGCAAGAAAGAATTTACCAGATGCTTGTAATTTTATTTTATTTTGTAACAGTGAAAAATAAATGGCTACTAAACGAAGTAAGGAACCTTTCTGAAGCGCTGCTTTAGATGTGATGCCACGGGCAATTAATACTCTATTGATACATGCTGGCTAAGCACATTTGTGTGCGAGATCCTGCACTACTACAATACATCTGTTCTCTGACATCAAAGGCTTTTTCTACAATAGTTTTCTCGTTGACATGCAAGTTATGGAACGCTAAATTTATTGTATCATTTTAACCTATAAATTGTCTTCTTGGTTGAATTATGCGTAACATAAGGGCAATCTGTTAAAATGTCACACATTTTAATTCAGATCATGCCAAATGCCTGTAAATTACTTGTACAGTTAGCTGTATCAATAATGCATGTCACAGAAGGAGATGACAGGACATTTTAGCAAAATATTTAAGGGCAAGAGTTCCTGCATAACTTGAGAGGGATACACAAGAAAATAATGTGTCTTAATTAGATGAGTTATAATATGTAATGTAGGGACTAATTTGATAATAGCACGAGTAAAATGGTCTACAGATTTATTGTGAGACTAAAGGTGGCCATACATTATAAGAGCCACCTAGATTGCAAAATGAATGCATTTTACCCCCGATATGCCCACCAAAGGTGGTACTGGTGGCATTAGGCACCCATGGGATGAGGATTCAGTCCTATATCCGATGGGAAAATCAAACCTGCCTAATCGACATCTTGATGATTTTTGGCCAGATATCAGAGGAGGGCCCCATACACTATAAGAGCCGCTCATTTGGCAAGGTCCCAAAATTAACTAGATGGTGCAGTACTCAATTGTACTGGAAAATCAAACCTGCCAATCTACATCTGGCTGATTTTTGGGGAGATATTATAGGAGGTCCCCATACCTCCCATACACCCAAATTGGTATAAAGGACACAAATCAACAGCTTAAATCTGCCCCGTATGGCCACCTTTACTGAATTAATACAATGTCTGGGACTGAGAAATAGACTATGTTAGATAGTAAAGTACAATAGTTTGGGCTGGCCAGGCTAGATTGTCCAGCCTCCAAAGTCACCTGGTCAGAACCATTGTGTATTACTTTACACGTGTAGTTATGTATGACATTGAGGATGTTTGGCTGTTTTTCCTAGTGTAGCTAACTGCTGTTGCCTTTCCTAATACCTCTGATGAAGGCATCATTTTAAAGTGTATCGGGTTAGCGGTTTTACGCTACACCACAGCAATTCATGCTTCTATTATACAAACAGTTGTAGTCAACAGAAAATTGTCTAATACAGGCCAACTGATAAAATGCATTATTAGCATTGATAATATGGCATTTTTTGATCAGTCCATGATTTTGATCAGTGCATGCTTAAAGTTGTTCTTTTCATCTTATAAACTTTTTCAAGATTTTCACTAGAAAGCTGGCCCCACATAGTTCTGTTGAGACTCAAGTGATTCACCATTCCATTCTATTAGTAAGTTTCCCACTTGTACAGGTATAGGATCCAGAATGCTCTGAATTACAGAAAGGCTGTCTCCTATAAACTCCAAATTATAAAAATTTTTTTAATTATTTCCCTTTTCTTAGTAATAACAAAACATGACCTTGTACTTGATCCAAACTAAGATATAATTAATCCTGTTAATTTAATTAATTAATAAAAGTTTTTTTACGACTTAAGGTATGAAGATCCAATTAACAGAAAGATCGGTTATTTAGAAAAACCCAGGTCCCTGGAGTTCTGGATAACAAGTCCCATACCTGTACTATGATCAGATGCAACAGGAAAATCTCAATGCCCTGCAATATAAGGCCATTGGAGTTAAATAGGTTAAATATTCCAACTAGTTTAGCTACCTACTGTTTAACTTGTTAAGCTACCTACTGGCTGCATTATCAAATAAATGTTCAAATGGCTGCACCTACAGTGAAAGTCCTTCTGGTAATTACAGAGATGACAGTTAGCATGGGGCCCAATGTAACCATATGGATTTCCCAAACTACTTGAAACGTGTCTGAGTAGTGATGGGCAAATCTATCCCGCTTCGCGAAAAAATTGCGAATTTCCAGCAAAATTGGTGAACTGGCGAAAAATTCGTGAAACGAGTTGTGTCTCGTTTTCAATGATTGTTGCATCATTTTCAGCACGCGTCATGTCATTTTTGTTGCGCATCTCTTTTTTTTTTTTTCATGCCAGCGAATTTTCACCAGGCAAATCGCGAATAAATTTGTCCATCACTGAGTAGACAACAACACAATTACTGTGTAGTGCTAGTAGGGATCATTTTAATAGGATAATTTGAATAGCTGCAATTGTAATTAACATAGAGTCAGTTTTCATGTCCCCTTTAATAACAATAATCATAATAATTTGATTACACCTTAAAAGAAAGAGTTATTGAACAGTGATTTAAATGGGGGGTGCTTTACCTAGGATTAGTTGATCCAAACAATGTGGTCCTTAATACTTCACAGCCTGCAATGTATACTTAAAATCCATTGTTCAAAATCAAATTATTCAATTTATCTGCATATATACCGGAATTGTGAAAGGTTCAATAAGGTTCAGAGATTTGCCGAATAAAGCAGAAGATGTATTAATGTAGTACTTAGTAATGTAAAAAGTGTATCTTGGGTTACTTTGACTTGAGTTTATCATTTTAATTGTTTATTAGTATTCATCGTCTTAAAAACTCATATGAGTGATATGAATATAAATGTGACTAAAATCCTAGGAACTTTTCAAATACATACTAAAACATACTGTGGATACAGATGAATCAAGAGTTAATAAGCTTTTTGGTGCAGTGTAATTGAAGGACAATATATGGTTAGCTGAGGAAATTGCACATACGCTTTCTACAGCACAGCCTCAGGTACAATGGATTTCAGTGCAGATGCATACATATATAATAAATGAGCTAATTAGGTATTCTCTGCACATTTTCATTTAACTCAAGAGATTTCAGGTATTCTTCAGAGGGTTAGTTAAGATACTGTTCACCATTGAACAACTCCAAATCACCAAAGCTAGAACTTACAGACAGCTTTGAATTCATATGGTATTCTGAACCAAGAACAAACCCCATGGTCCCGACCTCAGCTCATGCTTCCACCTATAGCAGCTCTACTACTCAGGAAGGGAACCGTAATTTATACAGGAGGAATGGGGAACAGAGAGTGAAGTTGTGGAACAGGCTGTGACAGTACCAACCATACAGTGCAGTGCAGATTCAGGAGCCATGAGCATAGTCAGGATAAACAGGCCTGGTTCAAAACCAATCGGTAACACGGTACACGTTTACACAGATCACCTAAGACCTGATTGGCAACAGGTTAAAAGGCTTGCTTATTTGCAGTTACATGGAAAGCAATCGGAGTGATCCAGGGCCTTAGCTGTCTACTCACATAGAGCAGCAGCAATGCAGACAGCCCAGAAACACCAGGTCCCAACAGGTTATTATGCAGGTTATTATGCTTACCTACTTCTGTGCAAAGTTGACGCTAGCATGGCCAGAGTCCAAAACGAAAAAAAAGTATTTGCTCCACCCTCAGCAGAAGTCTCTCTTTAAAAGAGACGATGGTTTATTGTATTTCAAAGATGGTATGAAGATTGTGGGGGTTATTTATTAAAGTCCAAATGCAAAAAACAAAAAATTGGGGGGAAAACAAATTTTTTTTGAGATTTATTATACCAAGAGGATGGAAAAAGTCAGAATTTGAAAATACGCCATCTCGGACCTGCCAAGGTTGTATATTAGTCGATGGGAGAGGTCCTTATTCTATTTGATTTTCTGTGGTCTGTGCTGGAATTAGCCTGAATATCCTACCATTTTGGCAAAAATCTGAAAAAATTGGAAAGACTCAGAAAAAATAAAGCAATTCCTGAAAAAAATCCAGAAAAATCAAACAATTCAGATTTTCACTCGATTTTATTGAGTTTTTTCCCCAATCCAATTAAAGCAAGCTTTTTTAAAAATAAATAAGGTCAGGTCGGAATGTTTTTTATAAAATAATCAGAAAAAAAAAACGATTTTGATAAATAACCCCCTTTTTGTTTAAAATAATACTTGAACATGTTAAGAAGTGTCTTGGCTTTTTAATTTTTTTTATTATGTGAATTTTTTCAGGGCCATTAAAGATAAAGAGATACAATTGTGCATTTGTAACAATGCTGTTGCCCTTGAGAAAGAAAAACAATTTGTTGTATTTAAAAAAAAAAAAACAGGTTTGTTCACATCAGAAACTGCATGATTCATTTCTAAGTGACAATGTGAATTCAGTTGCTCTGCTGTCAACCTTTTCCAACACAAACAAAGCAAGTGTCCAAGGCAAACTACTGCTGGGAATCTAGGCACCTGTGTGATCTACAGATAACCCAGTAATAAGTGGCAAAGACACATAAGCTATGTTCCAGATGATTGTATGCAATTCCACTAAAAAAGGGTAAAGAGAAGATCTACACAAGACAGTATTATGTGACTTATATAGAGTTTCAAAGTACCAGATAACTGATCTGCAATAGTGCATATACAACTTTAGAAAACGTCTAATGAGATGATCCAAGACTAGGTTAGATTAAGTTTACTGAAGTGTTCAACTGGAGAACCTTTGGCTTGATGTGGTCCTTCAATGATTTTTTTAATTTATTTTGGACTGAGGCAAAGGATATAAATATATACCTTGCCCTCATGCCTACAAAGAATTGAACTGCACTGGAGCCTCACGTGCAAAAGATTGCAATAGTTATTTTGTAAAGCAGAATACACAATCCCTCCTATTAACTACCAGCCGAAACAGAACTGGCTACAACATCTTCTCTTCCAGTGCATGATATGAATGTCTATACTGTACATTTGAAAGAACGTACATGCTTTGAGAAAAGCAGATGAATAATTATTTGAGAGGAATTTTCAAATAATATAAACTGTACAGTTGTTTCAAGAAATTACTATTACACTCATAGAAAGAATTAAACATAAGGTGGATTGGAAACATTTCCCCTTTAGGCTCACCTTTATATATTCCTAATAATAAATCAATTATATAGATATACTGTAGACACATTGCTAAATTAATTATGGTTATATAGACATTATAATATAACTTGCCATAGTGGTATAATCATTACAATAATTAAACACTTAATCAAATAATTTTCATCATGATTAAATAAAGGAAACGATTAAATGCATGCCCATTTCGTGACTTTTTTGTCAAAAAAAAAAGGAGAAACTTAGTGCACAAGAACATGGCGCATGCGTCCTAAATGCATTGCTATTTTCTTCCCCTTTTTTCTCTTCCTTTTACTAGAATAGGGGGGGGGGATTTCTGTTTTAATCTAATAAAGTGAAGAATATTTCTGATTGGAAGTGGATTAATGGCAATTCAAGGGACCCAGATTGCGAATGAATGAGTTTTAGGACTCAAAACTTGGTTACAGTTCGTTTCAATTATTTCTGTTATAGGAATTAAATATTAAAGGTTTTCTTCCTAAAGGGCAAGAAGACCAATTTCTAGGTCCAGACCTATAGGTTAAAAATTCCTGCACTTAAGCATATTTACAAAAGGAAGAAGACATCTATTAGTGCTGTCTTAAAGGACAAGGAACGTCTAAAGTAGAATAAGGCTAGAAATGCTGTATACTAAACATAAACATGAACTTACTGCACCACAAGCCTAATCATACAAACAATTTATGCTTTCAAAGTTGGCTGCAGGGGCTGTCAGACCAAGACTGTGCACATGCTCAGTGAGGTCTGGGCTTCTTAGGGATCATCATAAATTATCAAAACAGGGAAACAAACAAATCTGCTTGAGTTCTGCACAGCTGGGAAGGTGGGGCTCCCCCTGCTGTTCATAAGTATGGTTGTTTCCCTGCTCAACAGTTAGGGACCGTCAGACAATTCCTATCCACAGAAGTAAAAGAAGGGAGAATTCACTGCATACAGTCAGGTTTGTTATAAAAACAGTACACATTTTTATTCAAAGTATATAAGAGATAGGATTCTTTTTCATTAAAGAAAGGAAAAATGGGATTTAATTTTTTTGCCTTTACATGCCCTTTAAATGAACATTAACAGCAAAAAATCTAAGTGTTTTAAAGTAATTCAAATGTAATGTACTTTTACCCTGCACTGTTTGCTTTAGGAAGACTGTTGCCCTGCCCTGTTTGCTTTTGGAAAACTACTATCATTTATGCAAACAAGCTGCGGTGTAGCCATGGGGACAACCATTCAAGCTGAAAAGAGGGGCAGCTATTGAAGGCACAGGTTACTTAGCAGATTACAGATAAATTATTTAATTGAATACAATGGCTGCCCCCATGTTTACATAGTAGCTTGTTTATATAAACTACAGAAAAGCAAGCATACCATGCAGAGTAATAATATTATTTTTAATATTTTTATATTGTACTATAATAAAATATAATTTTTATATTTTATTAAAATATGTTTATATTTTAATTACTTTAAAACACTTTCCTTTTCCTTTAACTAAGCTTTTTATACCTAACTTCCCTAAATGTCTGATTGAACATAAAGTCTCTTTTCACAAAGAGATTACAGGAAGAAATAGTTCTATAGAGGCCCGGATTTGTGGAGAGGCTACCTAGGCCAGGGCCTAGGACGGCAGGATTTTAGGGGGCGGCATGCTGCCCAACCACACCCACATTGGTTCAGAAATGTATATTTCCTGTGTGCCAATTCCCATTGCTCTGTCCCAATGTTGAAAATTTAAGGGAGGGGACGGGGCGACAAACGACAGCAGGCCTAGGGCGGCGTCCGTTATGTAAATCTGGCTCTGATTCTATAGGGAATAAGGAAAGAAAAAGTCAGTGAAGCCAATTATTACTGGTAAACAGTTTGGCAAAAGGTCATCTCCCTAATTCCTTACCTCCATCCCACACAAATCCTTATGTCCCCAAACCACCATCTGCTTTTTAATTTCAGCACCTATACACTGCATATTGGCTCATGATATGGCCCTTTTATTTTACATATTTTATTCTGTTCAAGAAGAGTTGGATATTTGCCTATAAGGTGCCCCCT
Source organism: Xenopus borealis (assembly GCA_024363595.1). NCBI lineage: Eukaryota > Metazoa > Chordata > Amphibia > Anura > Pipidae > Xenopus > Xenopus borealis. Next base: position 83,945,118 of record CM044442.1, on the reverse strand, counting down.
TCTGTCCAAAGACCCGATTGTCAATAAAAAGTCCCTGTAGCTATACTCTCAGCAGTGTGGTTCCTAATTATTGTATATGCACTGGGCCATTCCTTAAACTTTTTTTTTTTAGATGTAACTTTTACATTAACTGTTCTTGCTACTTTTTAATCACTCATTGTGTATTCATGCCTCTCCTTTTCATATTTCAGTCTCTTATTCAAATCAGTGCATGGTTGCAAGGAGAATTTTGACCCTAGCAACCAGACTGCTGAATTTGCAAACTGGAGAGCAAATAAAATGAAATGAAAATCAAATGCAAATAGTCTCAGAATATCACTCTCTATATCATACTAAAAGTTAACTCCTAGGTTAACAATCCCTTTAGGGGAGGTCCTAGTTGTAAATATCCGTACAAGGGCCATTAGGGGTCTAGTTACACCACTGAATGTTTTTGATGATGTCCTAGGAATATGAATGGCTATTAGCAAAATCTTTCCCAAGGCTGTCATGAATTTTGTAGTTGCATAGTATAAACTAGTAATGTTTCAATTTTTACAGGTAGTTATACATCTGTTACCTGGAAAAACATTATCCAGAATGAATATTTCATTCATCTAGGTCATGGTATATTTGGCATAATAATTCTAAAACATTATACAGAAGTAATTCTAAAACATTATACAGAAACCTCCGAAAGGCCATCTCCCATAGACTCCATTTTAAATGAGTAATCCAAATTTGAAACCTTGTATTTGATCCAAAATAAGATATAATTAATGTTTACATGATTTTCTACTAGACGTAAGGCATGAAGTTCCAAATTACAGAAAGATCCATTATCAGTAAAACCCCAGGTCCGAGCATTCTGGATAACATGTGCCATACCTGTATTAGAATTTTATTGCTGCTAAAGCTTTGATATGATGCTTGGAGATTGTACAAAACCATCTTTGCAGTACACATTATTCAGTGCTCCAGCCAAACCTCAAATCACAGCTTTAACTGTAATGGAAGAAGGCATATCAGAGTCTGTAGTAGGTGTAGCAGGTGCATGGAAAAGGCAGACAAGAAAAGAGTTTGACAAGAGTTCAAAAGTGACAATTTCTATGACATGACAATATAACAATAGGAACAATTAATAAATAAATTACTATTTATTAGGCCTTATTTCTTTTCATTGAGCAAGTTATCAGATAATTTTACATTTCATTGCAATAATGTTTTAAGCTTAGTTCCCCTTATTAAAGATTCCAGAAAGTGTATAGTTCATAGGTAAACAGTGCACACCCAAACCCATCCATCAGTTCCAATGGCCGGAATCTTAACCAAACAAGAAAGAAAAAATCTGATATATGCACACCCAAACCCATCCATCAGTTCCAATGGCCGGAATCTTAACCAAACAAGAAAAAAAAAATCTGATATATGTACATATTCCATGCAGAATTTTGTGTACAGAGAGGATGCTAATCCGTGTGGCTATTAAAGGGTAAACATGTTGCGTTAAGTTTCTTTGCCTGTAGGTTTAACAGTGTTGTCACATACACTTTGTACAATTCTAAGCAAAAGATAACATTAAATATTTATTTTAATTTAAAAGCTATTTAGAGTAGGAAGATAAAAGCCCAGGGGCTATCAGAGGTGCTGGCTCTCATTCCCATCTCACAGTCAGGTCAAGGTTATTCCCTCTCCTTCCTCCTCCACCAATTTAAGCTGCCTGAGAATCCAACTAGTTTCTGTAGACTGATTGTCTCTGAACAGCCAACTTTTCACTGGGGTTTGAGCCAAAGTTGTTCTCTTGTTCCTCCCACAGTTCAGTCAGTTAGTCAGCCCGTGAGAAAATTATCCGTCATAACCTGACACTGCAAGGAAACGTTGGCCATTCATGATGAAATCATCGGTCTGTTGTTTTATTTAAGGCACATAATAACTGAAATAGACTCGTGTTTCCTGTTTGTTTCAGTACCACGTGGCCGCGTCCTTTTTCATTCTGCGAATCTCTCATCATAGCAGTAATGAAATGTGTTTATCAGAGTCCTTTTTGTGTTTAATTCTCAGTCAGAACATATATCATCAAAGGAATTCAGTTCAAAAGAAGACAAGCCTCTGGGTAGGGTTTTCTCTGCAAAAATAATAAAATGTTACAGTGAGTAATTAAACCATAACTGGCCACTTAAACATGATTGCAAATGGGGAAAATTAACATTATGTAATAATCATTATACTCTGTGAATGAGGAAATGAGAAACAGCTTGTGCAAGAGTAGAACCTTTATTATTTCTCTAGTAAGATACTTAGCTAAAGGAATTAAGCTCATTATGCTATACTCCCACCGTTATAAGTGGTATAATATTGCCCTTTGACATCTTTTCCCTTTAGGCAGCGTTTTGTGATGGATTATGTGCTGCCTCAGAGATCACCTGACCAGAAATAATGCAGCTCTAACTGTAACAGGAAGAAGTGTGGAAGCAAAAGACAGAACTTTGTTAATTGGCTCATAAGTGGTTCTGTTTTGTTTGTTTGTGTGCACCGTGAATCCAAGAGGGGGTTATTAGTTCTTAAAAGAACGGTTTGGTGTAAAAACAAAAACTGGGTAAATAGATAGGCTGTGCACAGGGCTGGATTTACATAGCAGGCACCCCTAGGCCCGCTGTTGTCTATCACCCCTGTCACCAACCTTTTATTTGCTAAAATTTTCATCATTGGGATGGAGCAATGGGAATTGGCACACATGAAATTTAAATTTAGGAGCCAATGGGGGTGTGGTTGGGCAGCATGCCGCCCCCTAAAATCCTGCCGCCCTAGTCCCGGGCCTAGGTGGTCTCTCCACAAGTCCGGTCCTGGCTGTGCAAAATAAAAAATGTTTCTAATATAGTTAGTTAGCCAACAATATAATGTATAAAGGCTGGAGTTTCTGAATATCAAACAGAACAGAACACTACTTCCTGCTTTGCAGCTTTCTTGGTTTTTCCCCTGATTGGTTACCAGCAGTATCCAATCAGCCTTGAGGGGGGCACATGGGTCATAAATGTTGCTTTTGAAATTGACTTGCATGCTAAGGATCAATTTCAAACTTACTGAACAGTAATGTCCCATGTGGTCCCCCTTAAAGTCACTGACTAACTCAGAGTTATAGAGCTGAAAAGCAGGAAATAGTGTTCTGTTATATTAGACATCCAGTCACTCCACCCTTTATACATTACATTTTTGGCTAACTAACTATATTAGAAACATTTAAATGTTAATTTAAAATGGCAATTTTCTATTTATGATTATCCAATGGCACACACTGAAATAGTTTATTTAAACGAAGCAGGGTTCTACATACAAGTTGTTTTAAGCAAAATATTTTTATAGAAATCTACATTATTCGGGGCTATAGTTTTTCTTTAAGAATGTGACTTGCCTCACATAAATCATTAAAACGTGTTTATTAGTGTACAGTGTACAACATGAGAAATATGTCTGGGTCTTATACATATATGTACAAGTTATAATGATAACAATAATACAATGTTGGAAAACTTAAGACATTTTGATGTTCCAGGGCCTGTGTAAAAGAACTCGCCTGCAGCCATGCATGACTATTGGTATTTTACAACTGTATCATATTATTCCACATTTGTATTATTACTTTTATTATTATTATTAACATTTATTTATATAGTGCAAACATATTTCACAACATTGTATATATATATATATATATATATACATATATATATATATATATATATATATATATACATCAACAATGTTTAAGTTACCCTGCAAAAGAATAAACTGTGTTTACAACTTCCATCTCTAGTTTCAGGAACATAGATTCTTACTGGAAGGCAGTTCTACATTATGGACACTGACCCTAGTGAGCTGGGATGAAGCTTTATTGATTGATGTTGCTCTGAGAATATAACCATGATGTTGCTAGACGAATACATTAATGCATGATGGGATTTGTAATTGAACAATACTTGTGTAAAGTGTGAAGCAACAGTGCTTATATACCCTTTAATATAAAGCTGCCCCTTAATTGAATTCCCCCACAAAGTAGTTTACATACAGTATGCTGAAAGCCATACTATAGTACCCTGAGTTCATTAGATTGCTTGGGTTGGGTAACAGTAAAATGAAATGAAAGTACAATTAAACCAAGGAACGACAATATAATGTACTATTACTGTACTGTTTATATAATCTACTGTAGTGTTTCTGAAGCAAATACGCCAGTTGAACCAGTGCATTATGTTTTCATTACTTTAAAATATTTAATTTTTTTTGGTGTTAATGATCCTTTAAAAAGATTTCAAGTATTTGTGACAAAGGGACCAGCAAATCTATCTGTATAAGTAACATGATATATGCTGCATAAACACATTAATGAAATGAATAAACTGTACTATACATTATAGCAAACCAGGTATGGTTAAAATAGATAAAATAAGACAGACTGCTAGAATTGTCAGCAAGAATGTATGCAGGTTAGTTGCCATGAAGTACAAGGTACAATTTTATTATTACAGAAAGAAAGAAAAACAGTCAAAAGGGAAGACTCATATGTTTACAGATGGGTAATGGAATTCCCATATTTTTGTACTTTCTGGATAATGTGTTTCTAGAAAATGCACCTTGCACCACTAAACAGCAAGAGATCTTTGTGTTTAGTAAATGAAGAGTGCATTTAAAATAGCTGGGGGAAGTGACAGCCTGCCTGATTGCCTGATCTTTAAAAAAATTGTTTACTAAAACATTGGAAAGGTATCCCATTTATGGTTGTGAAAAAGCAAAGATGGGGTTATACTCATGTCATGCTACGCATGCGACCCTTAGATGAAAGAAGACGGCAACAGAATTGCTAAACCTATAGATAAACTGACCTTAGTTAAAGTGCTGTGCAATCCTCATTTTAGCAAGCGGATGCTATTTTTAAATTCTTTATTTTATACTTATAATTATTTGCCACTTATAAATTTGTGGCAGCTGATACATTTCAAGTAAAAATGTATGTATTATATCTGTACATCTGTTTCATTCTTAATAATAATACACTGGAAATAAAAGTTATACCTTTTTGGACAGCATAGTTAGAGCTGGATCTTAGAACATAAAGCTCTGCAGTTCTGTACTTCTTCCCTTCAAAGACCAGAATGAGGCAGGGGATATATTCTTTATAGATATGCATGCACTTCAAACCTCCTAAAAGTCTAAAAACAATGTGACTTATTTACTAGGTAGTAAAACATTTTCCACTTTGCTCAACTGTGTGACGATTTGGGGTTGATAGTGTGAGCCACTGTAATGGAGCACTTAAAGGCCATGTGATCTGTTGTAAGAGGTTGTATAATGCACTGGCCCTTATGCAATGAAAAGGGCATTGGGAGATTGTATGATAAACTGGGGTTTTTGTTTAACTGCAGGAAGCTCTAGACAGAAATGGTGGGATTATAAGACTAGCTGCAAGTAACTATGTAATACAAGAGATACTGGGAGATAAATGGAGACACATGACATAATGAACTGCAGAGTAAATGTAATATTGGAGCAAAGATGGACGGTGTAACAAGTATTCTACCTGCATTTGAAGAAAGATTTCGTAATGCTTTACTGGATGTAGCATATAGAGAGTGAGGAATTAGACAACAACTTCATAGAAAGTAACATAAAAATGGAGAACGGAAGCAATTGGGTTACACGAGAGAAACCTAGCATAGAAGCAGGCCCAGATTTGTGGTGAGGCCACAAATTTGAGGGGCAGCATACCAACCAACTGCGTCTACAGAAGCACTGAGGAGCCGCAATGGCTGTGTGTTTGTGGGCGCGAGGACCTGGCAGCCTAGGGGCCGTGAATGCGCTCGCAGGGGATTGGCACATTCTCACGGGTGCTAGGACCCAGGTGGCCTAGAGGCACCAAAAAAGGAAATCCGGCCCTGAGGAGAAGAAATGAACTGACTATAAATAGTATTTAATAGATTGTAAAGACAAGAAGGCTCACAAGTAGGGTTGAAACATTGGTTCTTGTGCTCTTTTAATAAACTCTAAGGGGGTTATTTATTAAAGGCCAAATGTGAAAAAACTAAACTAAACTTTTTGGGATTTATTAAACCCCTGGCTGCAAAAATCACAATCCAAAAATCCAGAATCTCAGACCTGCTGAAGTTATATATAAGTCAATAGGGAGGTCCCTATCCTACTTGACCGCATTTTATGGTCTGCACTGGAATTAGCATGAAAATCTGACTATTTTCAGGCTTTTCGGGCAAAAATCTGAAAAATTCTGACTTTTCAGGAAAAAGCCTGAAAAAAAACCTATCAATATGGGGAAAATTTTGTTTCATTTTATCGAGTTTTTCCCCAATCCGATTAAATCATGCTTTTTTTTTAATAACAAATAAGGCCAAAATTATAGTTTGGTCTAACATTTAATAAAATACTCCAAAAAAATGTAATACATTTTTTTTTTGTTTCATTTTGCTACGTCCTAAGTTGTACCAATGTTTGTATATGTGACTTTTTTGTGCACCCAGTCAAAAACAAAGGAAAACAGGGTACACCATTACATGAAAAATAAACAAAACCCTCTTTTATATTAAGCAAAACCGCAACCTAATATAAAGGGGTCTCCCTATATATATAGGGAGAGAGAGAAAGAGAGAAAGAGAGAGAGACGGAGAGAAGGAAAACAAAGAGCATGCTGTATATTTTTTTTTTAAGTTTTAGCATACGCAGCAAGTTTTGTCTATTAAATGTGTTATACCATTCAAGTTTTAGTGCTTTATGTTATATAGAGTTAGAATAGCAAACTGCTACAGTCAACAGTTAAGATTGATTTGCCTTAAATATTTTATCAATATTTTATGATGTGCTTGAAGTAATGATATACTATAAAATGTTAACTGTAATGTTTACCAACATGCAACCAGCAAACTGTGCCACTTATTTCCCCAGCACTTTCTGGCAGGGATAATATGGTATAGTTTCCTCTGCTTGTCATGCAAATGTGATCTGGCTCTTTGCATCCTCCTGTTCATGCTAAATGCTCTAACATCTATAATGTATAAATATTATGCTTTCAATGGGGAGGCAACCCTTTGTGACATAGCATTTTAATTAAAACCATATATCTTGGCTCTTTCTTGATTTTATAACTGCAGATATTACTGCTAATGGCTTAAAGTTATCTAATATACTATGTATGCATATCATTAAAAAAGATGGTATGTTAGCAGTGTTTAGTTTGTCATGTCCAGATGACAGGTAGAGAGAGAGAGAGTAAGAAAATCTATTAACCGTACCAGAGTGCTTAGAAATGATATGCAATGTAACAAATGTAGCCTCAAGCTCTCCTTGCATTTGCTGGAAGATTATGAAAGGTTTCTGTCTACTCTGTAATAAATTATGTTTTCCTGTTTCTTCTTGGTAGGAATTAAAATGTCAGAAAGAATAACTAAGGAAATGTAATGTAAAGAAACCAGTATGTAAGACCTCGGGCAAATGTTTTTTTAATTGCACCTTGATAGTGGACTATCAGATTTGACACTGCTTTTGTTTGTCATTAAGGGAGAAGAATTAAAAGTGTATAACAATTTATAAAAGTTATATGTTTCATTCTACATTGACAGATACTACTGTAAATAAGAAACACACAGCTTCTGTGAATTTTTTAATTTTTAGAGTTCTCTTTATTTGTACAAACAGAAAATTTTACCAAAACTTGGATGTTTGTCTACTTATTAAACATTCAAATCTAAAAGATTTTATGGAATAGAAATGTGTCCAAAAGAAACTCAAATTCATGGAATTTGCCGTTTTGGAAATTCTAATGGGAATTCATGTTTTTGCTGCAAAAAAACTTCAATTGTGGTTATGAAGTGGAATTCAAATGATGATAACATTGCTTCACATTGGCTCTTTTTTTTTTCTCCACAGTCAGTAAGCAAAAGAAACACCATGGGGCAAATTCACTAAAAGGCAAAGTGGCCATCGCTAGTGAAAATTCGGCAGCAATGCAATAAGCAGGGACATTACCTACTATCACCTACTATTTACTAACAGGCGAAGAAGAAAATCACTAATGAAAGATTACATCGCTAATGAAGTTTCGCTCCCTTTCACCAGGCAAATTTATGCTCTTGCGAGTTTCCTTCACCTGGTTATACCTGGCAAACTGATAAAATGAACCTACATCCTCCTCAATCTTTTGTTAATTACATCATATTGTTTATACCAAAAAGTCAGAACAATTAAAAAAAAACTGCAATTTTTTCATATTTTAAAGTAGAATTGTGTTTAAAAGTTGTAACTGTTAAATATTTTGCTTCCTTAGACATTATAATAATAAGTGGCCACTTCAAGCATTTGCACCAACATCACTAATAAAGACATATATATGATCTACAGTATATACCCGCCCTATTAATATTTACCTAAGCTTAAATGTACTAACAAAGTTTTGCTAGGCAGAAATGAAGTTCCTCTATGAAATGCTTGTGCTGATGAATTACGATAGCAAAACTTTACCAGCGTTCGACTGTTGAGAGGCAACTTTGCATTTTGATAAATTACCATATGGGCTGCAAATTAACGTATGACAACGTGGTGTGAAGTTTAGAGGAGCCTTCCCAGGTGAGAAAAATTGCCCTATAGTGAATTTGCCTCTTAAGTAGGAAAAAAGAGGCTAGTGTTGCTACTGGATTTCTTGGTTTTGCAGCTATTGTGGCAAAATAAACACAAATACAGTTTAGTATTTAGTTTTGTATTAAATATTAGAGTTATGAAACCCAAAGGTATACTGGTTGTTATGTGCTTGTGGAAAGCTGCACTAACCCAAAAGATATTTAGGGTTAGGTTGAAGACAAGCAGCAGAGGTTTTAGAAGGGAGTACTTACACTTTTTACACTTTACAGTAAAAGGCAGCTCTTTTATTTACAATGCAGCAAAACTAATTTAACATACACCATAAGTTAGAGACAAAAGCATATTTTTAGGAAAATATTATCCTGGGGGTACAAATACATACTTTTGGGATTATTTGTTTTTGATTCTCTTATCTAAAGTAGACAGTAAGTAACTGAAATGCATTGATTTTTTTACATTTTTTCTTGAGTGAATCTCGGACCTCTGCGTTCGAGTGCACCCAATTAGCCTTCTGAGTCAGCAAAGGCCAAATTCAGTAACTCTGGCAATTTTATACATTTTGGTGGGGGGTGGGGGGATATTTGTTTCTTTGATCTTTATGCTTTAAGATCAAACACATTTTCTAGTGCTGAAGAAACAGGAACATTACAAACCTAACATTTGCCCTGTCTGAGCATGAGAAGAAAAAACCTAAGAATTGTGTGGAAACATTATGCCTTGCTTTCATTCAGTCTCAAATTATTCTTAGCTGGATCAGAATGATGTTATTCAGTGTTTAGAAATGTAAGGTCTAGACACAGAAAAATCTTCATGCAGTAGAGATGTGCAGACTAAAGCCTGACATATATCCTCAGATTTGGCCAATTTTGATTATACTGCCCAGCTAATAAGATGTAGGCCATTCAGATGAGTATTATTGTCCCGATGCAAAATTTCCCTTGGTTGGCTAAAAGGAAGTAAATAGGAGGCATAGCTCTGTAGCTCCTCTTCACTTCCTGCTGTTACAATCAATTGGGCTGTCCAACTTAATAGAGCAGATATAAAAGTCCATCTGAGGACTGATCAGTCAGATACTGTATCTGGTTGGACATCATGCATAAAAATCACTTTTTTATCCCAAATATAACATTTAGGAACACATGGTAAAAAAATGGAAAATTGGTTTAATAATACTTAATGAAAACCCAACATAAATAAATCCATGTTTAGCTTTTATTGTTGGTATCTATATTTAAAAAATGTATTTAAAACATAATACACATTGCTTAACATATGCCAGCTGCTCTCTGTTTTTAAATGTACAAGTGTGCCAGTATAGACTCCTGTAGCTGTACAACTCCCATCCTTCCACTCATGGATCCCGCAAAGCGAAGTATAGCAGCACCTATGGGTAAAGGATCCCTAATCAATGATTTATTACAGATAGTTATAATAAACATTTCTATGGTGGCCTTCAATCTCTTTTTAAAATGTTAAAACATCTGTTATGATATCACTTACTTCCTGAATGTCCTTCAGTGCAGTTATATGTAGGTCTTACATTCAACATTATAATTGGGTGCAGTGACCTTCATAAGCTATATCAAAGAAAATAAAGGTATGTTTTTGTTTAACAGATACAACTTTACAACTAAGATTAACTTATCAGTTAATATACAAGCATATTTTTGGTTATTAAACCCAATCAAACATTGCCACAAGGAAGACCTAACCACAATGAAGTAACCAGCCATGTCTTTACAATATTAGATACATATGGGCACAAAAAAAAATATATTTATTATCTATCTTTGCACATTTTCCTGTGTGCTCTAACTCTTTACATTGTATCCCCCCTTTTCACTTGACACATACATAAGTACAATTTTATTTTTCTATGACTAGGTAATGAACATGACTCTACAATCACCTCCTGAAGTTCTCCCACCTATTTCCATGTTGAACATGATGACAGCTCCATGTTTGTCAGCAATCCTTGGGGCCCCTTCCTCTCTTCTCCCCTCCTCCTCTGTGAGCACAGCTGCTGTCTGTATTTTGTCTCGTCTTCAAACCTCCTCTGTATTTCAAATGAGTACCATGCAGCTATGTTGCTTTTGTTAATCTGAAGAAAAAACATAATTGCCATGCATATCAGCACAAAAAAATCACACTGTAGGTATGATTAATGATACATCATGAAACCCATTTAATGACTGTTGAGTTTGCAGAAACTAATAAACGTCCTTCTTTCTCTGTGGCCTTCTGTATTTTGCACTCACTTCTCCGTCTTCTCATTCTTTTCCTCATCTATATTTGAAATGCACAGATTTCTCATTCTATTAAGGTATATACTCAGATTTATTTAGTTCTTCATATCATCAGTGCACTTCATGGGCTTGAAAAAAGTGTGTAAACCTTTGTTAGTTATGACTAATATAATGTATATGAATATTTAATTATAATTTTATAATAATTTATGAATAATATAATTTAAGGGAGTCATGTATTGAGCTCCAAATTTCACTGGTTGGACTTCTAAAAGGGGAATAACAATTTTTTTTTTTTTTTTTTTTTAAACTTGATTTTTTAAAGATTTATTTAAGTCTGATGGTGTTAAAAGTACTATTGAAAAAGTGTCCCATCTGCAAAAAATGTGTCAAAGTATGCAAAGTACATAATGGAACATACATATCTCTATGTAGTTAACAGATGGGAGAATTGGACGATGAGTGGGTAAATGTTTGAGGGTGGAGATAGTGCCCATCACTGTTGCAGAGGGAGAGATGCTGAATACAAAATACTGATATAAGTGACCTAAAGTTACACTGTGTATTTATTTATTTTTAACTGATAGATGACGTGAACAATGTCTTAAATAATAAATAATGAGCTCTAATTTGTTTTCCTAATCAGGGCTACTTTGACTATAGATTTTTGCATGTATAGCTGATAGGTACAATAATTGATTCCACACATTTATCCCTATGGGAGATGGTAGGACCACAAGGGGTAAAGTGGAGAAAGTGAAGGGCAGGAAACAGAAAAAGGCTGGCATTACCTCATGGACTGTATGAGTGAAAAGAACAGCCGACCAATTTGCATACGATTTGGTAGATTGCATTAGTAGAAAATGGGGACAATAGGCATAGTAGGCATAGTAGTTTAGAGGTGAATGCTTGGAATTGGGGTTTTCATGTGTTATTTTTAGTGATGGGCGAATCTATCACGTTTCGCTTTGCCATAAAATTCGCGAATTGGCGAAAAAAATTTTGGCACGCGTCGTGCAGTTTTTGACGTGTTGTGTCATTTCGATGCGTGTCGTGTCATTTTCGCAGCGCAACTCATTTTTTTTTACACCAGCGAATTTCCGGTAGGCAAATTTTCGCTGGCATTTGCGAATTTATTCGCCGGCAGCGAATTGCGGGAATTCGCCGCGAATTCGGGCCTGGCAGATAAATTCGCCCATCACTAGTTATTGTTCATATTAAAGTTAAGTAAGTATAAGTTTTGATAACTGTCATAAAGACTTCGGCAGCTAATTATTACACATTCATGTTGTATATAATGTTTTTTTCACTGAATTTCAATGAGTGCGCTACCTTTCTCTCTCACTTGGTCATGGGCTCCCTCTGCTCCTTGCAGTTGCAGGTAGCACCCCCAGCCCCTCGGGAAGTTCCTCACACAGACAGATAGTATTCCAGCTCTGTGCCCTGCTCAGAGAGACCTTCCTAATTTAGAATTAAATACTTTTCCACAGGACAGCCTTCCTGTGGAAAGTGAGCTCCAATAAGTAAGCTGGACTGCTGGATCGGAGTAACTGGCTTGCCTGTTCCTTCCAGAAATGCCAACTTCCAGAACCTGGCCACCAGAGTCTTTAATCAGATAAACTCTTCTCTGTTTAGTAACACCCTTCCTGGTGCCTACATCTTCTACTTGGAAGAAATCAAAGGAAAAACACACTTTTTTTTCCTTTGTTACTCTATCACAATATGTATACAATGTGTATGCATATTTTTCAGTCATTACCAACAGCTCTGCACACTTGTACAGGACTTTGGAGTTTGTGGTGAATTGTCTGCTCTCCCATTGATAAGATATGATATGTTCATAGAAAGCATTAATAGAAAAAAAGAGATCCCAGTTGGTCTAGGGGACTGTATCTGGACAAAATTGAGATTTTCTTGAGTTGGAATAGGCCTGTATTTTAGAGTTTGTTTGAGCCAATGTGTTGTGAGTGATAAGGCAGAAATGTCAAAATAAACAATGTAAAAGACAAATAAATTACTCTACAGAGAGAACAAAAAAAGATAATACTAATACATCATTATTATCAAAATAAGGCCTCTTGCTGCACAGCAGGGAAAGTGAAATAGCTCTCTATAGCTAGAACACAGGTGATTTAATTTTTGTGCTAGTGACCGGTAACCTGACGGTAGATGGTAACAGGTCTACATAAGGTGCAGTTAATATCATGCAAAGCAATCAAGTCAGCTATTTTATTACCCTTACCTAAGAAAATTCTGGTTTTTAAGAAAGCGAGGAGGTTTACATTATCAATGGGACAGCAAATAGCAAAGCAAAATCAAATTACTAGGTAATAAAACTTTACCTACTTTATTGATGTTGTCTGAAAATTTCCATGAAGAAAGATTTGTCAACACACCTGAGGCTTATCAGCAGATGGCAAAAGTAAAAGCTGAACCAAATATATTGTTGATCAGAAACATTCAGTACCATAATTTTTCCCAGTGATTACTTCCACCAGTGAACAACTGGCCTCATAAAACACAACTGTCTCCGGGTTAAAAGGTGGAGCTGGGTACAGGAGGCCATTGTAGAGGCTCAAGGGCAAGATCACTTACTAGTTTACAAAAAGGTTGGAAGCCCTGAGAAAGGATACAATCAAGAAGCAGCACAGTCAAAAGGCTCCCTTTACATTTAACACTCAAAGCACAAATATTATGCTAATTAATTCCTTGTATAGTTCATTTTAACACAACAAATGCTAAGGTACAAAATGGTAAAACCCATTGCCTAGAGTGAGCTACAAATGGCTTCTGTAAATAAATGGCCTGGAAGTAAGAAGCAAGTATGAGCTCATGGTTGTAGAAAATCAAAGAATTCATTGTTGACAAGAAATTGCTCTAAGTGGCGGAAAAGATAACTGCACTTATAACCTGCAGGTAGGAGAATGGTGTCACTTCCTTGCAGATGTGGGAGATTTTAAGATATTGATCTCCAACTCAACCCCCATTGTTGAATGATACTGCGCAAGAAAACAGAGAACTATGAAAGGTCATATGCCTCACAGTGATTACATTTTATTTAGAAAACACAATTTTTTTAAAGCTTTGGAGTGGGAAATAGACCACCTTGGGTGAACATGATGATACAAAATTGAATCCCAGATGTTTCCATCAAAAGGTAAAGCTGCTAGAGGGTATCCTGTCTGACAGATTGATGACAACATTTTGGTTTGGCTGATCAGTTCAGTACAAAAATATAAGTAAGGTCTATGTGGGAAACTCAAATTAGTTAAAGTAATAGTAGTAATGAACCTGTCCTATTTGTGAAAGATCAAAAATTTGCAAAAACATATTGATGTCAGTAGACATTTTTCTCATAATGTTTTCACACACAATAAAGTAATAAAAGTAATAAAGAACATAAAGTTTTTCCGTGGTGTTTTATTCATGCAAAATGCATTGCTGTCAGTGGGTATTTTTTTAGGCATAATTTTAACATGGTTTCACAAAGACATTTGCAAATTGGGAAAGACTGAATTTCTCTGTGAATTCATGAAAAGTAGTGATGGGCCTATTTTTTCACCAGCCATGGATTTGCGGGGAAATTCCACATTTCAGCATCAGCTAATTTTTTCATGAATCTGCGGAACAAATTTGCAGCAGAAATCACAAAAAAGTTATGTGGCAAAAAAACTGCTGCAACAAAAAAAAGCCCATTGCCTTTAATGCATCTGGACAAAAAAGTAAGCACACCATCTCCTCCAGCAACTGGAAACTAAAAGAGATAGAACATGTTGTGCCTTCTCCTTTTAGAAACTACAAAATCCTGACATTCTGACCAGTTACTGGACTGGCAGGAAAACACTTTATCCCAGGAAGGGGGAAACATCTCCCCCACCACCAACTATAAATCAGGACCAACTCTTAGATGGCCAAAACCTTCCTGAAGAACTAGCTGAACTAAAGATTGGCAAATCCGTTACCAAACTACACATGGGCATACATGATACATGCCAGTCATGGGCTGGATTGTATAAAGCACTTCCTAACAATAATCAGAAAAAGACATGGCCTGTATGTATTTTATACAGTATATAAGCAGATCATAGTGTATTTAAGAGTAGCCTTTATTTCAATATCATGGATGACAAAAGGTTGAATGTTGCAGTTTCTACAGCAAAATATGTCCTACTATATATCTTCTGACATCACTGGCAAATATAGCATACTTCAAAAGATGTCAAGGTCATATTTATTATATAAACATGCATGGACTTTTTCATACATGGGTTAGTAGGAACTACCATTTAAATGAATTACCTATCAGACATAGTTCTGTAATTGTTTCATGAAGCTAGGAAAATAATGAAGATACACTTTTGTCTGAATTCATAAATGGTTAGTACAATGTCCCTTTAAACATTTCACTGACACATGGTCACATCAGTCAATCGATCTATTGTCTCATGGGTAGCACAGTACAATGCACCCAGCATATCACTGTCTACCCATCCTGACAGAGGCATAGTAATGGCTACTCTAACCTCTGCCTCATTTTTCATCCTGTAGCAATACTGTAATGTTGGCATAGAACAAGCTCTTTCTTTAATACCCTTTTTTAAAGCAGAGTTACATAAGAATTAACAAGTGTTCATTTGTTTGCTATCACTTTTAATTACTCTACTTCAATTAATGTTTAAAAACACTGTTACTGATTAGCTACTTATGACTTTTGTTTCTTTTGGCTCATTTTTATTCTGGTGTCATCTAGCATTAATGCAGTTTTCCAGTAGGCCTTTAATTATATTGGGATCATTAGCCCAATACATTTTTATTGAAAATAAAATGGTCTTGGTCAACAATTAAATATGCACAATGGTTGTTTTATCATGTTATATTGTATATTATAGGATCATTTACAGGTTATCTGAACACTTCCATGTACTTAAAAATATGTATTTTAGTCAGATATTGAAATGCTATAGCCAAATCCCAAATTTTATTTTTGTTTCATTTTAGGTAAATCATCTATGTTTTGCTCCCCCCAAAAAAATCTAAATTTTTTTTGCACGATCATTGTTCACCCTCTTCACTGATGCCAAACATTCCAGTATTTTATAACTGTGACATTTAAGAATGAATATATTTTTATTCCATAAAATAATACTACCGACCTTCTTATAATTTGAAGTCCATGGGCGCCTACTTTTTAAGGTTAATATAGTTGTGTGAGATTCACATTAGATTTCAGGGGTTCTTAAACTACAGTGAAACCTCAATTTTGCATTCCCTAATTTTAAGTTTTCACTCAAATTACATTGTTGTTTTGTGGTCCCATCTATATATTATACATAATAATTTTCCCTGATTTTACATTTAACACAATTGTTTTTCTGGATGAAAGGAAGTGAAGAGGAATAGCTTCCTGTTGTTAAAGGTGGCTATTTACATGATTCACTCCACCAGAGAAGTCAGCGTATTTCAATGAGTTGGTATGTTGGAGTAATTATTTTATTTTATTATAATAATGCTGTATGGGTATATTGCTACTAAAAGTGCACTTATATAAGAAGTCTGTAGTTGAATCATGGCTTACACAATGTCCCAAACTAATCCAAAGTAAGCCTTTTTTTCTTACTTCTTGAGGTCTACAAACTCACACGAGAATTTGGTTTTATGAACATGAGAGTTCTTCTATACATTAGTAACTCAATTCCTTCCCCTCAGAACAATGGTAATCAAAGCTCACCAGAAATACTTTTCATTTGGAATAAGCTAATGATTCTGTTTCAAGCAAAAGTTGTATGTGGTTTGCATGATGAAAGAGAACTTCTTACTAAAGAAACAGTGCTTTGTTAAGGGCTAAATAAATCACAACATGTTCACCCTTAGTTCCACAGTCTTAGAAGGTCTTGCCAAATGAATACTGACATTTCTGTGCTTTCCAAGAGTATTGCAAACTAAATTAGTAGGCAGAGTAAGTGAGAAATCCATTCCCCAATGGCGAAAACAAAGAAAGGTTAAGTTACTTTACAAAAGGAAATCTATGTGAAAGGCTGGCTTTAACAGGTGTTGAGTTAAAAAAAGAAGATACAATCTTCCATTTTTAAACTGAGTAAAACAACATTCTGATTTGTGCATAAAACTGATTTACAAGACATTTAAAAAGTAATGTAGACCCCGGGTTACACAAATAAAAACAATTTTTTTTTGCAAATTACTAAAGGATCAAGATTACATTACCTGTTGTTTATTCCCCCATTTTGTTAGGAAGAATGTCCTTATCTATTATATATTATCTATTATATTATTATAAATATTGAAATTGGGTTTCTGCATTTTCCAGACAATTTTGACTAACTCAATGTAATTTATATTGGCACACTTGATTAGTGCATTGGCTGTGATACACGTCCTGGAGATGCAACAAACACACATAGAACAGCCCCTAGCAATTTTTTTATACTTTTGTATTAACTCATTTGTAGCGAGGAGACACATTCTGAGGGGCAGATTTACTAAGGTTCGAATTTTGAAGTTAAAAAACTTCAAAATTGGACCATCAAATTTTTTGGGGGGCCATTTTCAATCGAAAATGAATCAAATAGGTCCATTTTCGATCGAATTGAAATAATCTGAATTGTTCGAATGCAACGTTTGATTCGACCAATTCGAACAATTTTCAATAAAATCCTTCAAATTCTTGGCAAATTTCAGGACAGGCTCTAGGAGGTCCTTGGTTAAATAGTAATACCAAGTTTGCATGGATTTTTTTCCCCTTATTTGCAGTATCAATCTATTTTTCTGAAAATTCCTTTTGTGGGGGGAAAAAAACTCAATAAAATTGAGAACATATACAAATTGTACAAATTTTTCAGATTCTTGCCCAAAAACCACAAAATTTCAGATTGTTGCACAAAACCCAGCGGAAGATCATCTTTGCGACTTCTCCTATTGACTTCTACATGAACTTGTCAGGTCTGAGCTGGAGTAATTTTTTATTCTGACTTTTAACACCCTCTGGGTTTCATAAATTCTGAAAAAGTAAAAAAAATGTTTTCTAGTTTTTGGCGTTCAGACTTTGATATCCCCCTTAAAATCACGAGTTTTCTTCACATGAACAAGGAAATTTAAAAAAATTGAGTGCACTGAACACACAGTTGCTTGTCATCCTCGTTTATCCTAATTTTAATATGTTATTCAGGGTTTGAATTCAATTTGGAGTTTGCCAAATTTTTCATGGAATATTCGGTATTCTGCAGAATCCAAAAATAGTGGATTCAGTGCAGCCATATCATAAACAAGCACTTACAAGGTGCCAGCTTAAAAGAGCTTATCTGGCCTGGTTGCATGTCTGCAATGATAACACACATAGTTTTCTAATGTACACTTTTACATACAGTATGTCCATTTTAATGGATTTGCTTCAAAGGGCCATTGGAGAGGGCACTACATCACCAAAGCTTTTTATTAGTTAATATTGATGGCCCCATGATAAAAAAGACACTAACATGTTTCCTAGCTGATAATATAGGATACAAAGATGAATTAAATTGACATTAAACCTTTCATTATTCTTTCCAAAAGGTTATTTCTGTTTTAGCTTTGTCTACTGTTGGATTGCATGGAAGCCTACAAAGCTTAAGCAAAGAGCTAAAGGCAGTGGGTTGTTACACAGTGAGTATATTTTTTGCAGAGAAAACTATTTGCACAGTCTGCAAACATATATAATTTCCATGTGCTACAAGTTCTTCAAGTTTGCAGGTTATGTTTTCTTTGTAGGGATACATTATTTATGATTTAAAAAAAACACATATATATATATATGTGGCACTATGCTAATATTTTGGGATCTCTCTGTGCATTTTAGCATTAAAGATTATCATATTAAGTAACTGAAAAGTAACTGAAAAAATGTAATAGATTATTTAGAAGAGGGGTCCAGTTAGTAATGTTACATACAGATGAAAGATAAAAGCATCTGGTCACTAAAACTGGAAATTAAAGATTGCTTGTCTATCATAAAAGGTAGCAAAGAAACAGATATACAAGATCAATGACAGACCTCACTAGAATCTACGTACCACTCTGCACATGATCGTTCCCATAACTACTAATATTTATGGATTCATTTATTGGGGTCGGTTCCAGTGGCAAAAATAAAGGGAGGAAAGTTATGATAAGGTTGAAAATCTTATTTTAGCCCTCTAAAGTAATATCAATATAATGCAATGTTCACATCCGATAGTCGTGCCGGATAGAACATTTTACATGTAGTTTATGCATCAGATTTTTCCATCACTCCTGTTATATTTTGACCCATGCAACACCATCTGACTTGTCACATGTGTTTTGTCGATCTGACACATCCTACAAAAACAATCGTGGAGTTTAGCCCTTAGTAACAGAAAGCAAAAAGCTGAAGTAACCAAAAAATCAAAGTTATACAAAGTGGTAGAATAGGAGCTGCAGGTTTCCTCATTAAAGAAAGGTTTGTATATTATGCTGGACTGGCAGACAAATGGTAGGTTATGCTACAAGTGGTTAATGTAAGGTAAACCATTTAAGCCTCATTAAAAGGCAAGACAGGTGATATTACATTTCAGAAACCACAGATGGGGAAAGATGCAAAAGTCTTAGTAGAAAGCAAGCATAGACACACTTCTAGCAAACGGCTATGAAGGCCTATATGTAGGGGCAGAATAAAATCAAATTACATTACTCTAAAATTCGACCTTTGATGAATAACCCACACAGTGTTTCATTTACACCACACCATTAGAGCAGGATTACAATTGGTAAGTTGCTCTTTTTTGGCCATTTGGGTGCCAACATCATAACACCTGAGATGTGCCAAATTTCCATTCACAGCACCAAATTAAAAATAAACTTTAATTGGATCTTGATTTCATTGCCAGTTGTAGCTCCTTCTCAGCAAAGTTCCTGGCTGCTTTATTTTTTTTCTGTTTTTCTAGTCACCAGCTATTGTCCTGTCACTGACTTTTCTGATAACTGCCTTGACCTGTGTCTCATATTTGGACTCTTTTTAACCCTTGAGATGCCTAGCTAATGGATAGTAACCAGTTCTGATTGTTTCTCAGTTTTCACTTCCTCCTTAAAGGAAATGCCAACCCAAAAAACATTTTTGGCCTAATAAAAAAAAATCTGATTGTAAGCTACTTTGCAATATATATTTATTACACATTTCTATGGTCAATATATTTTTATATATAGACCACAACTGAAAGCAGTGTATGTCTGTCCCTTTCTATTCTTTGCCCTGGTGGCTCTGGCTTTTGAAACAATGTAAAATAAACCAACTTATTAACAGACCTGTCTTGCTAAAGGAGACTGGCTTTTGCAATGAGGTGATGTACAGTGAGGGTAGTTTTCGTGGGATGGGATAAGCATGCATGGCATTTAGTTTTTAACTATATAACTATACATTTTTATTTGATTATACATAGGGTATAACTATTTGGTATTAATCCAAAATATCCAAAAAATCTAAATCTCTGCATACAAACTTTCCAAGACTTTAGTACAGAATTGTAATATTTTGCCAGAATCATTTAACTTGTTTGTTTCCGCAAACTCTTTCATTGGTGTATATAACGCAAATTTTTAAAAAATAATCCGAAAAACCTACAGTAAAAACTTGGCATGTACTGCACAGTACAGATTTCTGACAAGAAAACGACACTTCCCTGCCATTGTTAGTTAATTTCTTTGGCAAGAGGAAAGCAGCAGGGTTATTGGGGCACAAACAGTGCAAATGCAAACTCAATTCAAAAAAATGAAATTACAGCACAAGAACTTCATCAAGCAAACAATCATCATCAGAGCCTTCTTGTCACAAGACGACAATTAGCTTTTAATATCTTCCCCAATTGTCTTTATAATTAGACAGCTTATTAAGACAGTTTTGCAAATAAACAAACTGAAGCTGTGAGTTAAATCATAACAAGCAGAAGAGAATGGGTGGGTGTAGAATTACTTTTAAACCATATGATACTTCCAGCGCTCAAATATTCCCCTCTAAAGCAGGAAAATAGAATCGATTATGCATATGGAAGTTCATTCTTCTAGCTGACACTATTATAAGCCAGTGGGATATGCTAAAGTAAGGGCTACTACGGTACACAGCGCTGTACAACATTACAGTATAGAAAAATACACAAACATTATAGTAAAATAAATAAACCAGTAAGCATAACAGAGATAAAGGGGAAGTATTGTGTGTGTGCCATACTCTGCCTTCCCTATGCTACCTGGGTGCCATACTCTGCCTGCCCTATGCTCTCTGTGTGTCCCATACTCTGCCTTCCCTATGAAACCTGTGTGTGCCATATTCTGCCTGCCCTATGCTCCTCTGCTTGCTATATTCTCCCTATGTGGGCCCCTACATTGTTGTTAGGGGCCCCTAAGATGTTTAATCATGTACTGGGGCTGGGGGTGCTGTGTTATCCACAGGAGAGGAGGTGGTTATGGATTTAAGGGTATGTTTATTGTATATTTAAGGGTATGACCTACATTTTTCAAAAAATGTGTGATGAGTTATATCCCTGCAGTGAGCTGTTTTTTTTTGGTGTGTTGCCACCATTAATGTGGACATTGTCTTAAAAGTTATTGAAATAACATGGGTGTGGTTTAAAGGGAGGAATGGTCAACACTGGCTTCCACTATCAGCTCTCTGCTACTTAGGCCAGAAAGATTCTGGCCCTTGTGACCACAGAAGTTGGACAGTACTGCTTTAGAGTATCATTCAGCTGTTTTTATTTTTTTGTTGTTTGTACATTTTATATATGGATTCTTTAATAACTTTCATGGTGCTCGTGGTCTTAGAGAAATAGGAGGAAATGTAATAACATTTGAAAACAGAACAAATTTGTGAATACAAATATGCATGTTGCAATGTAATATTCTTCATTAGACTTTTTATCACATTGCAAACCTTAATTGAGCCTGTAACACCCGGTTGAAGGTGGAGTAAACTTTTGCACAGAGGATAAAGGCTATCTCCTATAGTGTCCATTTTATGTAAATAATTTTATAGGTATGGGATACCTTAATTGGAAATCCATTATCCAGACAGCTCCGAATTAAGGTATGGCCATTCTCCCATAGACTCATCATAATTAAATAACACAAATACTTTACTTTTCTCTGTAATAATAAAACAGTACTATGTACTTGATGGTAACTAAACTGCTCTAAACCATAATTGTTGCAAAAAAAACTTTGTTGGGCGTATTTAATGTTTAAATAATGTTTTAGCAGACATAAGGTATGAAGATCCAAATTACAGAAAGATCCATTATCCAGAAAACCCATGGTCCTGAACATTCTGAATAACAGGTACCAAACCTGTATTAATGTGCTAATACCAGACGTTTTCAAGGTTACGGTATCAGTGCCACTTATGGTTTTAATTACTAAAACTCTTTTTCTCAGTTTTTTGTTCAGTAATTTGTCTCAGAAGTTGTGCAACTTTTTCAAATTGATGCTTTGAAAACATCCCAGATAATAGATCCTATCACTGTTATTGTTTCTTTAATTTCTTTAATTCAAATGGGGTAGGACAATGAAGCGGAGGCCAACAAAGGGCAGAAGACCCTAGGCAGATGCCTCTTCTGCTTATCCTGATATCTGGCCCTGCACAAGCATTCTGGATATTAGATCCTATACCTGCAATCTGTTTTTGAACTGTCTCCTGCTCTCTTGCACAAATGTCTGGTAAGAATCCCACTATTGCTTTTCACTTGATGCAATAGACAGCATTGAGGAATGATTTAGATATTTTTATGCTTTTTTTTCCCTATAATCTCCCTGGCCACACATTGGACAAGTAGTGAGATAACCATTGTCCTATTGGTCTTTTGTCTCCATATTGTGGATAGCCATATTATGCGAACATTGCTGGTTGGTCAGTGACACAAACACACATACTATGTCGTCACAAGTTTGTTTGATTAATTGTGACTGTCCCATATCTTGATCTGTCACTTTAATGCAACCAGCCATTTTTATTGCTTGATTCATGCTTTTATTGGCATGAGAATCAATATATAATGGGCTGGTTTGACTCTTAAAACAGATTTATACATGATTTGTGTGTAGCTATAGTATATTATATAGTACATTATTACAGTACATTACATTAGGATCGTTTTTGACTGGGTTTGTAAGATGGACTATTCAGTTATTACCACAGAAGGATGTGAGCCATTTGATTTGTGTCTTGGTCTGCAGTAAATGATACAGTTCAATCACTGGAATGAAATAAATCAGTTTTTACAGGATAAAATTGAAAACATCTAAGAAACCAGCATGAACAGACTCTGAATTACTGTATCTTTAAATCTTTAAAGCTGTGTACTGTACTTTGGGAAAGTTCCAGATCCAGTTAAAGCACCAGAGTCAGACTTGATTGGTGGAACACCAGGAAGTGAGCCCTCCTGACCAAGGCCTGCTCTTCATCTTAACGTGACGGACAGAAGGGAAAAGAACACAATACACATGAGGAGAAATGGGAGGGCTGTGGTTCTGCAAGTGGAGGACTTCAGGGAAGCCCAGGGAGCATGAAAGACCCCTGATTTAAAATCTTTGTGACCTTAGTTCAGGTCACCCGCTCGCAGCCCTATCACTACAACTGCGATATGCCCAGTGCGGTTCCCAAGCAATACGGCAATTGGGTGGCATGCCTGGAGCCTGGAGATGGCAGTGCCAAAGACATCACATGTACATCACATAATAGGTTACTAGATATTTAAATTCTTATAGTAAATATTGTTTTTAGCCTTTGAAATATGTATCGAAAATATTCTTTTTTTATTATTAACAAGCAAATATAGAACAACCTGGAGCAAAATCAGTGAAATGTAAATGGCTGATCCAAGTTGTAATTCAATGTTATGGTTAAATACATTTAAGATTCATATCAATTGAGATCAATATTTTCCAACATAAATGCCTAAAAATACGGTTTCATGAGTGAGTAATGGAACTACGTGACAAGGTAATTTAATAATTTTATGTTGGCTGGATATTAAAGGCATGCTTTTCTTGGCAACATTTTCAATGACACATGGTCTATTTTAATACCGTTCCTGCCATGGTTAATGCAGTTGCAAAAATTCCCTTCCATATGTGCAAATAATCAAGCATTAAAATTCAGAAAGCTGCAGATTGTATTTTAATAGTAAAAGGCTGTGGGCTCTTTTTTTCCATATCTAAATGTTTTCAGAAAGTGTTACACAGCTACAGTTGTATTGCTGGACCTGAAATAAATGCAGCTCTTAATTCCATAATCAGTAAAGATCTATTGATAGCCAACCAATCATCAGTGGGTTTTCCAGTGACTATTGGTAGAATCAAACACGGTATTAAAGGTTCTTGAGCACCCTGCCGTCATTTTTAATGCATTTCAATAAGGTCTTTTGCAACCTGTCACTGACATCATCGGCCTTATTTTCAAAAAAAGGGGCAAGGCGAAGCAATCAAAAATCTGTAGCAAAGTATTGTCTTTAGCATGTTGTCATAGCATTTTTCACTTATAAGCACTACTCTTTCCTTGCACCTCTTACTGTACAGAACTGGCGTGCATATCATAAGGCAGTGATTTTCAGTTTTTTTTTTACTTTAGCATTTAGAGTTCCAACATCAGGTAAGGGACACCTAGCACATAAGAAGTTCATAGATATAGAGAAACATTGGCATCATCCATTGGATTGTATCAGCCAATGGCCCTTTCCAGCTTGGCAGGCAGCATAACACTGAGAATTGCCCGACCTTTGACCGGAATAGTAATTTTTTGAGCACTGTCTATACAATCTCAAAAGGCTAGGCACATACCTCTTCTTCCACCTACTCCTGATCCTAGCAGTTGTCCCTCCACCACCTGTAGTCAATGCACGTGTGTGCTCTTGTTTACACATATGCACAGTGGGGGCCAAGGTGGCCATCTAGGTTGGCCAAGTTGCCTAGGGCACCCATTTGGCTTGGCCAGTTGTTGCTGGAAATTGTACTATGTGCTATTTACTTTAGCACCCCTGGATTTGTGCCTAGCCCTTATTAAATTAACTTGCTGCCTCCAGCATACAAACAGCTATATTTGAAAAATATGCAACATTCAAATCAATAGGGTTACTAATAACCAATTTTCTTTGCAAAATTCATCATAATCCAACAAATTACATTTTTGTTTTTTTTTAAATAAGCAAATAATTTGCAATATTAAGGACTGGGCAGGACAAATAGACAAAACAATTAAAAATGCTGACATGAAAGAAGGTTATCTCCATATAAACTTATCGTGTTAAAACAAATGATTCTTTTCTATAACTATGAAGTACCAATGGCAGGGAACTAGGTTTTAGAAACACAGGGAGAATCAATTATTTAGTAAAAAAAACAGTATGTATTGCTTGAAATACTCAACTGAATGCAAAACAGTACAACTGGTTACAATGGATAAACTCCATGTTTTCTTAATATGGAAGTTTCTTGATGTGTTGATTTTTGCAACTTTAATGCAGTCTAGTATGAGATAGCATTTCTGTGCTTGGAATGTCTTCTGTGGAAAGGCATTCTGTAAAATGCAACTGCATGTTGTAAAGCATTTAAGATTCACTCAGGCTAAGTAACCTATACAATACAACTCAACTCAATACAGCAGGGTTAAAGGGATTCTGTCATGATTTTTATGATGTATTTTTTATTTCTAAATTTCACTGTTTACACTTTACAATATAAAATGGAATTCCTGAACCAGCAACTGTATTTTTTTAGTTGTAATATTGGTGTGTAGGCAGCCATCTCAGGTCATTTTGCCTGGTCAAGTGCTTTCAGAAAGAGCCAACACTTTAGGATGGAACTGCTTTCTGGCATGCTGATGTTTCTCCTACTCAATGTAACTGAATGTGTCACAGTGGGACTTGGCTTTTACTACTGAGTGCTGTTCTTAGATCTACCAGGCAGCTGTTATCTTGTGTTAGGGAGCTGTTATCTAGTTACCTTCCCATTGTTCTGTTGTTAGGCTACTGCAGGGGGAAAGGGAGGGGTATGATTTCACTCCAGCTTGCAGTGCAGCAGTAAAGAGTGACTGACGTTTATCAGAGCATGGGGCAGCTGGGAAACTGACAATATGTCTAGCCCCATGTCAGATTTCAAAATGATATATTAAATCTGTTTGCTCTTTTGAGAAATGGATTTCTGTGCAGAAGTCTGCTGGAGCAGCACTATTAACTAATGCATTTTGAAAAAAAAAATTCCAGACAGTATCCCTTTAAGTCTTCCTGAATATAAAATAAACAGTAAATGGAACATTTCAATTCAAACTAGAGATGAAAATCAGCTCAAGATAAAAATCTTAATGTAAATTCTTTGTAACATGAAAACTTACACATATTTTCCTTTTGTTTGCATCAAAAGTGAAGTTTTGATAGCTAGAGAAATGATACTTTTCAAGTTTACAAAGTTGAAATTGCATTTAAAAGCATTTGGTAAAGCCTTGTTGAATCAAAGAAAATGTTCTGCTGCTTTTTTTTTGATAATATAAACAAGTTTCAGAAGTGTGAAATGTGAACAAATCTGCCATAATTGAGGGCAAAATAGGGTAACTGTCTACAAAAACAAAGCTGCATTCATTAGCAAATGCTATTAAAAAAATGCATAGAAATGCATGGCAAATTGTGCGGATAATGGAATGTTTGTTGCAATGATACAATGATTTCACTTCAATTGCGTATTCAATAAGGAGCACATTATATGGTCAAAACATTCCCTCAATCAGAAAATCAAACACATTTCAAAGTTACTTCCAGCATTGCAATTGTAATAGAACCAGTAAATGGGTCTGTGTTATACACAGTACAACAGACATCTATAATGTCTCACAGAAATTTGTTTGCTTTGTCCCTTGTTATTTCCATCCCTGCCAGAAGAAACAATGGGAGGCCCTATTTATCAACATTCAGAATTGTGTGGTTTTAGAGGTTTTTAAACCATGAAAAAAAAAATTTTCACTAAAATCACGAATGTCAAGTATCTAATATAAAAAGCACACATGAAAACAGCAAAAATGAATAAGACTACAAAAACCTTGAAATCCTTGCTTTTCTCCAAAGCAAAGACAGATTTTACAAGGACAGCTACCACTGACTTTACATGACCTTGCTAGCTTTTAGATGGCAAAGTCTTGTATTAGTGCTTTTACCCATATTTACATTTTTTTTTTTTATTTCAATTAAAATTTTGAATGGTTTAAAGTAATTAGTATAAAATGTAGGGGCTGATCTATCATTAGTTGAGGGTTGGTATCTGCCAAAACAAGGTAAAAAAACAAGACTCAATTCTTTATTTCCCAAATTTTTTTCCTTGATAATTTTTTGCTGTGTTTTTTTTGGGTGGGGTCATGTGTTTTTTCTTCAAAAAATCAAATATGAAAAGAATAGCACCCAAAACCTGGCAAGCTTTATATATTTGAATTTTACAAAATCACAAAAAGATTGAATTAAAAATAAATCTGCCTCTTGATATTTGGGCAGATTGAACAAGAATCAGTATTAATTCATTTTTAAAACTTTCCAATTATTTATGTCTCCCATTAACTAGTGTTGTTTTAAGTTTAATGCATTAGAGTTTAGTGCTGCTGTTGAGCTCTCATTTCCCAGAAAAGTGTCCAGTTGTTCGAAATGGTCAAATACATTTTGATTAATTTTTTTATTTATTTTTTTAGATTGTGAGGGTCCTCACAATAACCTCATGTATCAGTTATTGGTAGTTTTTGTATCTAATCTGTATGTTCAACTATACACCCCTTTATATTGTTGGCAATATATAAATACATAATAATAATAACTGATCTGCTTTGATAAAGTCGTTAAAAACTTTACAGATTTTTGTAATATTTAAGACTGCCGGAATCCTGTGGAATTCCAAATTTTGAGATATAATAAATCTGCCATCTGTTTTTTTTTCAAACTCAAATTTTTCAGGATGTATTAAACTCTGATGATTCAAAATGTCTGAATTTGAAAATCCGTCATTTCAGAGTAGAGAAATCAGTGGGAGAGGTCTCTATCCTATTTGGAAGTTTCTGTGGTCTGCACTGGAATTAGCCTGAAGATCCAAATATTTTTGTCTTTTTGGGAAAAATCTGAAAAATTTAGTCTTTTCAGGAAAACCTCAGAAAAAATTGTACAATTCGGGTTTTTTTCTAGTTTTTATTGAATTTTCCCCAGATTCGATTAAATTGTGCTTTGTAATAATAAATAAGGTCCAATCGTTGATTCTAGTTTGGTCGGACTTTTTTCATACAAATAATCAGAAAAATTCAGATTTTTGTGAATAACCCTCTTATTGTTACTTTGTGTACTCATCTTTTGATTCATGCCCTCTTCTATTCATAATCCAGTCTCAAATTGGAGAGGTAGTGAATAAAAAGATACATTACGCAAATATTAAGAAATGAAACCCAGTTGCAAATTGTCTCAGAATATCAAACTCTATGTTATGCTAAGAGTTAACTCAAAGCTGAACAACCCCTTTAAAGCAGTGGGGTCAGTGATATGACCTTCCAGCTGATGGACAGAGGTGGTTATAGTCAGGCAACAACTTTGTAGACGTGATGAATTTTCTGAATTAAAGAATAATCACTTTCTCTTAGTCTAGAATGATGTCTATAAATGTACAATTTAGGAAAATATCTGTGTCTATCATTCATTTCTTGTGCTTACTCACCATTGATGGTTCCCTCCTCTGAAAGTGTCAATTTCATCCAGATGATGGTTGTAAAGACTGGGTGGTCTCTTATCCTGTAAGTAGCACATTGAGAATTAATTGTAACTTAGCAATATGTGAGAAGGAAAAACTTTGCATTGTACATGTAAACAGGGCTAAGGGGCAGATTTACAAAATCCACGTGAATAATTCGAAGTTCGATCGAATTCGATCGAATTCCGATCGTACGATTCTATCGAATATTCAAATATGCAAATTTGGCCACTTTGATCATCGAATATGCAAAATTCGATTGTGTCAAATAGATAGAATATTCAATCATTCAACCATTCGATGATCAAAGTACTTCAACGTTAAAAAAATTTTGGACTGCCTACTTCGCCAGATTGAACCTACCGAATCCCCCCCATATGCTTTTTTTCTATCACCTGCTCAGATACCATTCGTACGATCGAAAGCCTCGATTGTTCGAATCGTATAAATTTTTGAAACGATCGAACAAAATTTCACGATTTTTTTCACGAAAAAGTCAGATCGTACGATTTTTTTGAGAAATCGAATAGCGCTCGAAAAATAGCCTAAAACTATTCGATTTTATCGAATTCTTATTCGATAATCAAATTTCTGCCGAATCCGAGGACTAAAAGCGCTTGAATTCATTAATAATGATAAATCTGCCCCTAAGTTATTAGTAGAATTAAACTCTGGGTTATTCTTAATTTACAAGTAGGCAGTGCTTGTAAAGGTTTTTGGGGTTTTTTTAGATAAAAATTGTAATTTAAAAACATAATGAAACTCATTAACCAGCAAAAAGATCTAGTTTCTTGTAGATATATCTGTAGATCTTCCACAAACCAAGAAATTTCTCCTAGGAAGGGTAGATTGTGCTTCTAAAATAAATTACACCATTGTGTTTCAGCCTTTGATTCGATAATTGTTACAAGTCCATTCCTTTTGTAATTACAATTTTTTATTGTTGAGGTTTAGTAAGAAAGCCATCATTAACATAAGGGTAATTGCAGCTTGGTTCATACAATGCCAATCTTACACTCTACTACAATATAGTAATAGCTGTACCAATGATAAAAACAGCAGCATATGACACACAGGGGCAAATTCACTATTATTCACCAAAATTAGCTAGACCAAATTTGAAATTCGATAAGCATTCGACCATCGAATGCTTATCGAATTGTTCCTGGCTATCATTTTGCTCGCTATACGGTTTCTCGATGAATTTGTACGAACGGATACCAATCGTTCGATTTCATGAGAAAATCGTGAAATTTCCTTCGAGCGTCCGAAAAATTTGTATGATTCGAACAATCGAACATTCCGATCATACAAATGGTATTCGAGCAGGACTTAGCCTCAGAAGCCTATGGGGAGCTTCCAATAGACTTCTATTACAATTCGGTAGGTTCAATCTGGCGAAGTAGGCAGTCGAATAACTTAAAAATTTTGATTCCTTCTATCATCGAATGATCGAATTATCAAATATCTGATCATTCGATCTATTCGATCTATTCGATGTTCGATATTCGATGATCGAAGAGGCCAAATTTGCATATTCGATTTCACAAAAGATTCGTATGATCGGTAGTCCATCGAACAACCTCAAACTACCTTTATTGGCATATTTATTGTGCTGTGTAAAAATCAGCAGGATAATACACTAAAAATCGGCAGGCTTAATCGTGTAAAGCAGACTACGTAAATATTTTACTTAATTTTTATTAGAGTGACTTCTGCCGGAAGCAATGTAAAATAATGGTGTCAAATCTGGCATTCACATGGTCATAAAATTACTCACACACCTTGATGAACTCACCATTTATTTTACACAGCTTTTTACACGGTTTTTTTTCCGGCAAATTTCATTTTACACAGCATTATAATAGATATGTCCCTGAGGATAAAGACTTCAGAAAAAGAAAAGAAGAAAAGTTGCAGGCAGAAGAGGAGATATAAAAGTAGAGAGACAAAGAAGGAGAAACAGATATGATAAGTACAGTAATGAAAAAGAAAGGAAACTGGGAAGAGGAAAATGGAAAGCTCAGTAGTTACCGTGTTTGGTAGTTACAAATATATAGCGACAAGTGAATCTCGCTTGCGAAATGCATTGAAGTCAATTTGCATTTTTACGTGTGACAATTTTTATGCACGCAATAATTTTTCCCACTCCAAAGTCAATGGTGGGTTTTTTTCTTATGGCGACTTTTTTGTCCTGATGCATTAAAGTCAGTGGGCGTTTTCCTCTTATGGCGGTCTTTTGTCATAATGCATTAAAGTCAATGGGTACTTTTTCTTATGGTGGCTTTTTTGTCCAAAGGCATTCAGTTCAAGGGGCATTTTTTCTCTGCAAATTTGTACACAGCAAATTCTTGCCGCAGTTTAGCAAAAAATTCCACACATGGCGAAATGCGGAATTTCGTTGTGAATCCGTGGCTGGGCGAACAAATTCACTCATCACTATAAATATGTAAGTACAGGGAGCCCTCGAGTTACATACACACTTACATACAATTCACACTTACAATTAGAGGCTATTACAGTAATATACTGTGTTTCCTTGTCTTTTATTAGCATTTAACTTTAATGAACCACCTGCTCCAATCCCCTCTGATGTGTGTTGTCTACTGCAGAGCATAGAAAGGTAAAAATAAATACTATCTTAAGACAAACATCTGTCTTGTTGCATTTAATAAGTAAATGTATATGTTTCAACAAATTCAGCTTAAGAACAAAATCCCAATAGACTGGTTCTGCTTCATATAAGGATTATTTATATCTTAGTTTGGATCAAGTACAAGGTAATGTTTTATTATTACTGAAAAAAGGAAATTATTTGTGTTATTTAATTATAATGAGTCTATAGGAGATGGCCATACCGTACCGTAGCTTTCTGGATAATGTATTTCCAGTTAAGGCATCCCATACCTATACTAAAAATTGTGGAAAAAATTATTATTTCGAGCAAATTCTGGAATTTCTCTATCAAATGCTCAATATACATTGATCCTGATTACAATGCAAATATAGAATCCAGTGGCAGTAAGCTGTCAGACAATAGATGGGTAAGAGTTAAAAAAAAATGTTGCCTGCTGCTTGACTGAAATGTGAGGATTCTGTTTCCCACCCTATAAATAACTATAGTAAAAGAATAGTAATGAAGTAAAAAGAAATTAAATAAGAAGACTGAGTAAATGATTAATTTTGAATGGTTTGTGAAAAAGTAAATTGATAGTCCATCTGCCTTATACTGTATCTCTCTTTTTATCCTTTTTTGTGCAGGTATACAATATGAAAGCAAACAATTTGGCCAAGTGTTTTTCATATAATAAAAGGCTAATTTATTAAAGTCCATTTTTTTCTGGTTGGAGTTTTAAAGAAGAAAACACAAATTTTCAGTGGAAAAAAACTCGATTTTTGTGATTTCTTAAAGGGGAACTGTCATGAAATATAGTGTTCTCTATCTTTTAAGTTATACACAGTAAAGTTTTAACAGTTTCATCACAAAAAACTCCCAGTATGTACCTCCTTCCTGACAAAGTCCACTCCCCTGACATGATTTCCTCCTGGAGGAGCCAATCATGCTGATTGCCCCCCTCTATTAGCTGATGTCATAAAGACACACCCTCCATCAGAAGTCTGCCATTTGCAATTAATTATGGGGATTTTAGTTTAAATGTGAAATTCTTTCCATTAGTATGTTTAAACCACAGTTGGTTGTAATGGGAATCAGAGAGCAAAATACAATTATAGCTATAATCTCAGCTATAAAGCAGGGATGCTTCTTTTAATGGGTGTCAGAGAGGAGCTGTACCAATGTGAAATAAGGTCTTATAAACTTATCTAGAATCTCAGCCATACAGCATAAAGTATAGCACACAGGCAGTGTAGGGCACTGTTATGTACATAAATTAGGGTTGCCACCTTTCCTGTGGCTGAACCCGGACAGGGGGGCGGGCCCATGACATCGGTGGGCAGGCCCGTGACGTCGGTGGGTGGGCCCGCAACGTCGGTGGGCGGGCCCGTGATTTCATGGGCAGAGCTATGACAACGCGATCGCCGATTGGCCGATCGCTGTGTCAATCAAGCTAATCCCGCCCGGTTTTCCTTATTTGGAAAACCGGGCAGGAAGTATTGACCCGGGCAGCCCTTCAAAATACTGTCCGGATCAAAACCGGACAGGTGGCAACCCTAACATAAATATATAAATATATATATATCTAGATATAGATATATATATATATAGATATGTGTGTGTGTGTATATATAAATTATGTGTATACTGTACATACTCCAGTAGCTTGTCTGAGGTTTGATCAGGTGAACATTGCATTCTGAGTCTGAGGTGTGAACAGTACAGGGTTTTACAGACATGAACAATACTGGAGCAATAAGGAGCAGCACTGCTGAAATGATCCTGTTCAATCAGTTTGAAAAGTTATTTTCCAGTTCTTTGTCAACCAAACGCCCGCCGTGCCATCCTCCCATTGTCCCGTCGGCTTCCTAGTGCGCGCCGCACTTTAACAACAGTCGTGCCCCTTTGCTTGCCAGAACTCCTCGCCTTGTTCCTCTCGTTAAGTCCAGGTGGCATCTGAGTAGCTGAGGGCAACTCCCGAAGCCAAAGGCGGTCACACTACTGGTGAAGCCGAGTCTAGACCAGGGAACTTGGCATCTGTTCTGGTTTAGGGTGCCGACCGTGACACAGAGGCATAAATGAGCTCTTCAATACTGCTTGCCTGTCTGCACACAGAGAAGTGTTGCACACAGATATGAAGTAACTAGATTTTAGTAAATAACCCCATTAGTGTGTCTTTTTGTGGGTTGTTCTGGCTACCTAGAGACACTTGGAAAATATTCAGTAGAGTGATATAATGCAATCTGTGCTGTTCTGTCAGTAAAGAGGATGTCCACCCCAAAACCATTTTTAGCAAAACTAAAGAAAATTACTTTTCAGCACCTTTCCAATCTGCATTAATTTAAAATAATTCTAATGTATTTGTAAATGTACTGTATGTGCAATTGAAATTAAATTGTCTATTAAAATTCCCTTCTCTCCCTTCATACTCGTACCATTACAACATTGTCCCCGCATCGAGCTCTCCACAAACCAAGACTCCCATGCATATAATGCCATTGCGTGTTCTGTGACTGACAAGCCTGTGAACAAGAATCACAAAATCATGCAAGACATCATGGGAATTGAGTCTTGGCGGGTGGAGAGATGATTTCTGCTAACTTATATAGTATCTGAATATGCCCTTACTGACAGACACTGCTTTCAATTTCTGTTTCATTTACAAATGTGTCACTTCACTGACACCTTTTAAATCAATATATACAGGAAGGCAGCTAACACCTAAAAATGAAGGGGGTGAGTAAACCCTTTATAAAATATTTGCATGTGTTTTGATATTTAAACACTGCAGGAATTAAACAGTATCAATTTGCAATCAGTGTAACACTGTTTGGAACCTCCGGCATTTGAACTATGGAACACTTAGTTTGTGGCTGCTTTTCTTTAGGAAGGCAATTAATCTGTTTTTGGTAAACACAGGCTTGTCAGCTGCCTTCATTGTATTGAATAAAGATCAGTCTTATTGTTTAATTAGGGGCAGCCAATCACAGCAGAAAAATGTAAACTCCTTTCTGGACTTGGGCATTGTGGCTCTGCCCATAGCGCTTACCCTGGACTGTGCATCCTGATCGGAGTTTTTTACTTGAAAATCCCTATGTAAGTATCCTGGCCTGAAAACTGCATTTAATCAGTAAATTCTGAATTTAAAATACTGAGAAGTGTGTAGGCTTACCTGAGTATCTTGGCCTTTATGTTCCTAATCTTGGCTTATACATGTTTAATTGCTGTGTGTCCAAAACCTTACCTCTTCCTGAATGTGACTGCTTCTCAGAAGCCATGATTTGTCATGATTTGATTTTGCTATAATCTTAATCAATCAATACCTGCTTTGTCCTGTCCTGGTCTGTTTGTAATTGATTCACTATGCCTTGTCCCAGTCTCTTTGTGCTTTGCAGCATCCTGCCCTAGTCTGTAATTATCTTGCTCTTTCCTGTCCCAGTTTGCCTTGTTCTTTGTCTACTTTATCATGTCAAGTCTACTTTGCACTTTGCCTTCTCTGTCCTGTCTCACTCTGTCTTGTACTTTGCCTGCTCTATAATATCCAATCTGCTATGTACTTTGCCTGTTCCATCCTGTCCCAGTGTGTTTGTACTTTGTCTACTATATCCTATCCCTGTCAGCTTTATATTTAACCTGCTCCATCATTTTCAGTGTGTTGCGCAAGCCTTATCTCCCTTTGATGTAGAGATTTGAGCATCTCTGAACACATTCCACTCTTTAAATCTAGTAATTATGAAATAAAATAACTAAAGATATCCTTTTATCTATCACGTTTGACTTGAGTAGATAGGAAGATCATTGGTGGACATCCTCTGACTATGATTCTCCTTCACTGCTGCACCAGAAAAACAAACCAGTCTCATTCAAAATTATTTTCAACAAGAGATCCCCTGTCCTTTTCATTCATAAACCCAAGTTAAAAGGACAACTTTCTTTTTATATAAGCCAGGCTCAGACTGACTACAATAAACGTATGACTAACTCACAAGGCTATTTAGATACATTGTTCTATGCACTGTTAATTATATAAGAAAATACTCCACCTTCATTAGCTCCTGGAAGTGTAACTAAAAGTCTCTGCCGTAAAGAATACATATTTGTTTGTTTATTTTTTAAGTTTCCTTTAATATGTAACTTAATTACTTCATTTTTATTGCACCCTCTGTTTTTGGGTCAAAAAACAAAAAAAAATATATATTTCTACATTCATGCACCAGCTGGCTTGCTTTTCACCAATCTGTGGTGCCAAAACTATAAGCATGCTTTGCATAATAAAACTGCAAGTTCTCCTTACATCGATTTGAATGGCTGAGCAGAAACATTGCTGATCATTTCAATTGGGTTAATGAGGGCTTAACTTACTGAAGCACTTTGTCACATTAAGCTTCTGTATTTGCCAAGATAGGGACTTAGAAAATCAAATTCCATGGCAATTATTTGTTAAATTCTCTTCCTCATAACATTTTTGTCAATATGGCCTTTTTCTTTTTGTGCCCAAAACATATATTTGTGGCATCTAAAAAAATGAAAAGTGAGTGGTAAGGGTAATACAATAATATTTAACCTGGCCAGATATTTACACAGACTTCCCTACAAAGCAAACCAGGAGTGGGGTAAATACATAACGGAGGTTATCTATCGGGGGTTATTTATTGAAGTCCAAATGCCAAAAATTTTAAAAATTCTACTGTTTCAGAAACTCTAATTCTTCAGAATTCATTAAACCTGAGGCTGTCAAAAGTCAGAATAAAAAGGTACTCCAATTCAGACCTACCGAGTTCATGTAAAAGTTATGAAAGTAGTCTGGAAGATACCCTGATCTGCATTGGGTTTGATGCAATAATCCAAAGTTTTCAAGTGTCAAATACAAAAAATTTGTACGTTTTGAATTTTTTTCACGATTTTATCTGTTTTTTTCCTGTACAGAAAATTTTGGGGAAAATGTATTGATAAATAAGGGGAAAAAATCAGTGCGGATTTGATCAGAGTATTTTTTAGGAAATTATAAGAGATTTTCTGATTTTGATAAATAACCTCTTAAAAGTAAGTAAGAGGTAGCAATATAGTAATGTTTACTCATGTGGCTGCAAGTCCGGCACATTCAAGTCCATCAGCCACAGGCCACCATTTGACTCATGAGGGCAGATTCACTAAAGGGCAAAGTGACTAATGCTAGTGAAAAATCGCCAGTGTTACACCATTTCGTTACTTCAAGTGCAGGCACCCCTATACTAGCGAAGAAGATAGACGCTAAGATGCGGATTTTAGTGACTGTTACCTCTTTCGCTAGACTTGCCTTCACAGCTCAGACTAGGCAAAGTGCATTGGAGGGCAAAGAATGTCCTCAATCTTCAGTTACTTACATCATCATTTTTGACTGTAAGTCCAAAAACGTTGAAGTTTTTTCAATTTTTCAGAGTGTTAGGCTGCAAAAGACATAATTTTTTTCCGCCATCCATTTAACTGTGTGTGTGTAGGGCATTAGAACAACTCTATTGACTTTATTAAGGTTCCCTTGGCATGTGTAGTTATCAGTAAATGTGATGTATTAGATGCACCATGTAACAGCTCCAATCCACTTTAAATTGCCCGACGTATGCAAATTAGTGCAAGAACTTTAGCGAAGTTGCTCTAAGCAGAATTGAACACAAGCACATCTTCTTTTTGATTTGCTCTCTCTACAAAAGTAACGCTAGAGAAAATTTGCCAGCGTTCTGCACCCTGAACGCAACTTCGCAACTTTAGTGAATTAGTGTTGTCCGAGCAAGTATTTTATACTCATTGTTAGCAGGCCTTTAAACCTGTTGTACAGTGTATCCCAACTTTAGTGCAAGCAGAAAATGTAAACAGACCAAAAACACTTATTTCACACTCTAAATAATGAATGTTATTTATTGAAAAATATACAAAGCTCCAGCAATTTCTACTAGTGATGGGCGAATCTACCCCGGTTTGCTTCACCGAAAAATTCGGCGAATTGGCAAAAAATTTGCGAAACGAGTCGCGAGTTCGCTGGCGTTTTGCGAATTTATTCGCCGGGGGCGAATCGCGGGAATTCGCCCCTGGCGAATAAATTCGCCCATCACTAATTTCTACTTTTGTGTGAACAGTTTTTCCTTTTACATAGATAAGCGTTTGTAACACACACCAGCAAAAGACTGGCAAAAGAATGACAGTTTGCTCAGTATTTGTAAGGAAGCAACTCAGTGGAAAAAGTTTTCGAAGCATTATCTACAATTAAAAGCCCAATGTAATAACTGTATGATGCACACTAATTTCTTGTTGCATGATAATTGTATTTGAAATTTCACACGTTTATTTTTTCTTTATTAAATGCCCAGTTAATCTTATTGGAAAACTATACCCCCAAAATGAATACTTGAGCAACAGATAGTTTATATCAAATTAAGTTATATATTAAAGAATCTTACCAGACTGGAATATTTAAGTAATTATTGCCCTTTTACATCTCTTGCCTTGAACCGCCATTTAGTGATGGTCTGTGTGCTGCCTCAGAGATCATTAAAGCAAACGTCCAGCGCCACGTAATTAAAATATGCTTTTATTTAATCATGGCAGAACCTGGTCAGCAACGTTTCAGGCCTAACTGTGGCTTTTTATCAAACTTGATAAAAGGCCACAGTTAGGCCTGAAATGTTGCTGACCGGGTTCTGCCATTAAGTTTTGAATAAAGGCATATTTTAATTACGTGGTGCTGGACAAAAAATTCTTCGCTTTAATCCTTTCTGGTGGATGATGGACCACTAATGGTACGTGCACTTATGGCTGTTTAAAGTTGGGTATTATCCTGAGCTGACTCTATTATATATTGCTGCCTCAGAGATCACCTGACCAGAAATATTTCAACTCTAACTGTAACAGGATGAAGTGTGGAAGCAAAAGACACAACTCTGTCTATTAATTGGCTCATGTGACCTAACTTTATAGTTTGTTTAGTATGTTTGTGTGCACCGTTGAATCATACGATCCCAGGAGGCTGTCCTTATTTTTTTAAAATGGCAATTTTCTATTTATGATCACCCAATGGCACATGCTACTAAAAAGTGTATTATTATGAAAATGGTTTATTTATATGAAGCAGGGTTTCACATATGAGTTGTTTTATTAAATATCTTTTTATAGAGACCTAGTACATTGTACAGGGGTATAATTTTCCTTTAAGTACAAATACAGGACCGATTAAAATGTGGTGCTAAGCCTTCCTCACCACCCACAACGACCTTAGGTACTCATTGAGCATTTACACAGTTCTGCATTTTTAAGCCTTTTCAGTCAGATTTCAGATCTTTTTTCCCCCCATCCTTTCTGTTTCTTGATGCACTGTCCCCTCTCTATTTGCTATCTCTAGTTAGAAGAGCCAGTATTCATCTATCCCTGATTCTTCCCTTGCCAAGATAAGAAAAAGTAATCCCCGCTCAGAAAGCACAGTCATTTCATTATTCTCCAGCATCATTTCCCTATGCGACACAGACGGCTGACAACTACCTACAGCTGCATCTGTACCTATAATGAGTACCAAGGTCAATTGCTTTAAAGGGTTTTGGCAAAGAGGATAGCGTACACAGCATTTTAGGGGAATTTATGGAAATGCTGGTAGAATGCAGGTGCAAAGAAATTAACAGATTCCATGATGGATTCACCTTCAAGTCAATAATGCAAATAGCGTTATTGGGAAAATAGGGCTGTTTCCAGTGTATTGCATGAAAGGGGGGCTGTCTGAAAACTCTAAGGGGTAGATTAATCAAAGAGTGAAGTTAAGAGTGAAGTTCCGCCACTAGAGGGAAATTCCACAGCTCTCAATTCATTTCTATGGGATTTTTAAAGGCGTATTCATCAAAGGGTGAACTTTCACTTCACCCATTGATGAATACGCCTTGCAAAAGCCCATAGAAATAAATTGAGAGCTGTGGAATTTCCCTCTAGTGGCGGAACTTCACTCTTTGATGAATCTACCCCTAAATGAGAAGGTAGTACCCAGCTGCTCCCATTAATTCACTCTTATAAAGCAGCCTCCTCTTTGTTAAGAGATCAATGAATTAATTGATACATGCAGCATGGTGCCTACACAATGGCCATGGCATCTAAGGATACAAATATACCAGCCATGTGCTGCCTGAAATATCTAAAAATATAAGATGTAAACAAAGTAACTTCTGGAACGCTGGAATCGCTTTCATAGACAACCTCCTGAAGAGTGTCATATCTAATATAAATATAACATATGCAAACAGACTGGCCGGATAGGTGATACAATCATCATTTTTAGTATTTCTTTACAATACGTATTCATGTCATTCCCACAAGATGAGGGTTTCTGAGATGCTGAGGAGGATATGATCCACATTACTAAATGAACACATATATTTTAATCTTGATTGCTTGTCAATTTGGTGACAATTTCTGTGGGCAACAGTTGTGATCAGTGGGATCAGTGGCAGCTCCATCATTTATAAATCTATTTGTATGTGAAGTTTTTATTACAGGTATGGAATCTGTTATCCAGAACCTCATTATCCAGAAAGCTTCAAATTATGGGAAGACCATTTTCCAAAGGCTCACATGTAATCAAATAATTCACATTTTTAAACATGATTTCCTTTTACACTAGTATAAATCAGTACCTTGTACTTGAACCTAAAGATATAATTAATCCTTCTCAGAGTCAAAACAATTCTATTAGAGTTATTTATTTTTGAAATTACTTTTAGCAAACTTAAGGTATGGAGATCCAAATTCTGGAAACATCCATTATCTGGAAAACCCCAGGTCCAGAGTATTCTATATAGCAGGTCCCATCAACATAAAAAAAAATCTCACACACACATGGAGTATTATCATGAGACCTTGGTGATATATATTTTTTTATAAAAAAAAATCTTTCACACCATTCAAAGGGAATCCTAGAATGGGAAGTTTTTCTTGCCCAAGGTGTTGTTGCTGTAGCTGTTTTATAAGCACCACAACTGACACCCCTCTTAGGAGTCTCACATTGCACTTAGCTATGCCATATGTAACAGCAGACACATCATTTACAGTATATACTAAAATGTTCTAGTAGTTGCTATATGAAGGCAAAATTACAGTATTTGCTCAT
This sequence comes from Xenopus borealis, assembly GCA_024363595.1. Classification (NCBI taxonomy): domain Eukaryota; kingdom Metazoa; phylum Chordata; class Amphibia; order Anura; family Pipidae; genus Xenopus; species Xenopus borealis. Next base: position 83,904,776 of record CM044442.1, on the reverse strand, counting down.
TTAGTATTTGTAAAGAAATGAAGAAAACTGCTTTCAACAGCAATTATGTGTGAAACCATTGCCTTTTTTAACAAATGTATATTGTGTTGTAATTTTTTTGCAACTTTTATTACATTTCCCTCATGTGCCTTGTGATACAAACTACATGTACAGTCATAACTTCTGTATTCTACACTGTGAATGACTGATTTTAAATATGTACTACTTCTTTAAACTTTGCAAGAAGGGGATAACGGTCACTTGTGGCTTTATAGACTAACAATACATCTGTTCATTTCACACTTAACAAAATGGGTAAGCTGTAAACCTGTCCAGTGTTTCACTCTTCAACAAAATATTTGGCATTATTTATCCTACATTTAGCTGTCACTCTTTGTCCACTACTTTATTTAGGCCCGACTGAACATGACAGATAGAGGGTTTAACTCTTTCCTATTCCCACATTGGTACAAGGACACTGCACTGGGAATTATAGTAATCATACCTCTTATTTAAGTCTTAACCCATCTGCAGACTGGCGTCTAAGATCTGACAACATGTGGCCATTTATCATATGTAGGGCTTGCACACCAAATAAGCAGACCGATAAGATCTAAAAATTTACAAAGAGTCAGTTTAGTCATATGTACATACAATAGGGCAAACATGTACAATTTGAGTATACATACCACTCAAATATGGTCACAAACAGTCAGTAAGAAAAAGGAAGTGGATACCCTTGCCCCAGAATGAGAATTCCCCAAGGTTTAGGCTAAATGCCTTTCTCAAGGGGAAAAGACCATTTCCCTGTTTCAAATGGGCTTTTCACAAATTATTATTTTTGAGATTATGGTTCGATTCTTGAAGGAACATTTCTACCAATAACAGAATGATGCAAGAGAGAGATGCAATAAGGAACAATAAAGATTCCATGTGAAAAAGAACATAAATTAATAATAATAAATAATATTTGATGTAGCTTCTAACTTATTTGCAAAAACGTTTCTGCAATTTGTAAAATGTCCCCAAATAAATAAAACCATGTGCTGATATCAATAGGAAGGTCTAAAAAGTTTCTTTCTAAAACATCACATATAGTAACTACAAAGAATCTTTTTTCTGCTCTTCACAATCCTGAACCCATATTCATCGCATCACTATTATTCACCTATCTCATTGCTGACCAACTTTTCAACTCGGAAGACCAGATATTCAGTAAACTGTAAATGTTTGGGGAGCCATATTGTATTAATACAATGGTCTTACATGAAGAAGTCGCCAAAGCACTTAAGCAGCCCTGTGGGGTCTGAATAATCCAATTGAGAGCCACATTAATCCCACAATAAAGCCCATTGCAGTTCTTCCTTATTAGTTAACTCCTATATCAAATTCATCAGCTCATAATTTTCGTTTCTAACTACCAAATAATGCAACTAGTCTTATCAACTGAGCACACCTTAATAACATTATGGTATGTTCATAAGTGAATAGAAATATTGTGTGGCATCCATTCCAGTTGGATATCTACAGTACCTGGATCTGAACCCAAGTAGTAAACCCCTGGTTGATAACGCTGGGTCTGCATATGTTTCTGGAATCCTCACCATACTCCTCAGCATTCCTCAACATATAATCAATGGTTTAAACATGATAGGGACTGTAGTCCATCAACATTCAGGGAGCAAAGGTTAAGGGATCAGGGATCTAAAGGCAGATAACTTACTCTGTACTCACTCATTTAAAGAACTATGCCATATAAGTAGACAGCAGATTCCTTGGGTCCTCCCCTTAATATTCAGTTTTGGATTTCAAGTAAACCAATATTTAACAAAATACAAAACAAAGTACTTTTACATTCTGGAATAAAAAAGCAGCTTCACAAGCATTCAGGTACCACTGCCTTACATTTCTTTGCCTACATGGACATATCTTCTGATGCCTACATTCTAGCTGCCTCAGTCTAACCACTCTGCTAGATGGACTCCCTGCAGGCTACTGGGTTTGTGTAGCTATTCTCATTGCCACAGCTTAATGAGGCCCAGCTGCTTCTATTACTACACAGCTGCTTTGTGTTAAGCTCCAGGTTCTGCTCATTATTAAGTACTTCCTTGTCTTCTCCTTTTGAAATTATGACTTGCCATTCATTATCTGCCCAATATAGGTCTTCCTTTCTTATTCTGGTTTGTGAATGACCTTGTTTTTAACTTGCTAGATTGTATCGCAATCCTGCTTAGAGTAGATCTGAATCCTGCATTGTCTTGCTTACTAACTCTGGAGTACTTTGGCAATCCATCCATGTTGTTTTGTACCTACCCTTCTAGGCCTCATAGACTGTCTTTTTTATGTCCCAAATTTTTGCCAATCCCAACTCTTTATCCTTTTCTTTCCTAACTCACATACAGCACCATTCCCTTGATGGAGTTCTGGGGTATCTTATGTATTATTAATTCATTCATTATAGCAGTAGCTGAAAGGTGAACCCTCAGTTACTCTGCTCTGTCTGGGATAACATTCCTAAAACCTGACCATTTATGTTAACATCCAGAACCAATAAGCAATTGCACCATAATTGAAAATTGAATACAAAATAAAGTAATAAACCCAACAGGAGCATAACAGATGCTCATCTTAATCTATTCAATTAATATACAATTCCCTTTAGGATAAAGCATTTTCAACAGTACCCAGTCTCACTCACCTTATTTCTTACTCTCAGCAACTAAAATCATCAGTGATTACAGGTTACTTTTCATGTTATATTGATTATAGTAATTATTATATTTATTGATATATATTTTGTTGTTGGACACTTTTTTATGGGGACACTGTTTGCTGTGTGACTGCCAGTGTTCAGATACTTTTGTTTTTTTTTTTTGTGGGTTAAGACCAACAATTTTAATTAGGGTTCTTCATTTCAAAAGTGTGACTAATGTTTGAGAAAAATTGTATGCATGTAAAATGTATTGAAGTTCACATACACATATCTTTAAAAGAATATCTATGTCTGCCTCTACAGGCAACAGCAACCCATAAAAAATGTTAAATGTTTTTAAGTGACAATGTTAAATAACATCTTCCACTCAAATAGTTAAGCAGCGCCCGGCATGATGTAATTTTCTTTCGCCAGAATTATGTGATTACCATCACATGACCCCAAAGCACACGAACATCAGCACAAATGGAAAAATAAATGGTCCATTTCCATTTTGAGTGCTCAGACGACTCTTTGTGATCCGCAGGAGACTCGAATTGGTACAGATAGCTTAAAACCACATATTGTCCAGAGAATTTCCCAAGGGACAGTTTTGTGATGCTCTTTAAAAGCCACAAATGGACTAACGTTATTCCTTCTCACTCCATGGGAGCTGTTTGCCACAAGGTGCAGGTAGAAAAATTATCATGGAACAAAAGAACAAATCCAAACAATTCATAATGCATTGATACAAGCCTAAATCAGATTGAACCATTTATTATTCTTTATCATGTTAACATTGTAATGTGCCTTCCCTTTACACATGAAATGGCATTTAGAAGTATATAAAAAATAGCCAATCATGTAATAAGAGCTGATCCCACCCTCAATCCAGTTCAGTTTAATACACAGACCTCTGTGTGCACTTACATTTACAACATCATTCTGGGAAAGAACAAGGTGCCCTAAAAAAACCCCATTTGATGCATAATTTTACCACCAAAACATCAAGAGTCTTGTAAATATTTCAGAAATATATGAAACCACAAATATAAGGGAAGGCGTAGCTAAGAACATGATAAGATTTCTTAGAGATTAAGACAGGCATGGGATGGAACAATAATGGTTGGGGCGTGTCATAAATGTTCTAGATTTTATATTGAGTCACCAAAACCTGAACATTTCTTTACTGCGTAATTGTCTGGTGAGAAAGTTCCAGGCAACGAGTTAAGGCCATGTGTCATAAAATATTCGTCTTTAAAATACTTGACTGTTTGCTGCTGTACACATATATATGACTGTATAAAGCAGAGCATGAACTCACCTGCAGTATGGACTGAATTGCATGTAGCACACAGCAAAGCAGCTCATTGATTTAAAAAAAAAAAAAAAAAGATACAGTGTCCTTTCCTGTAATTGGCTAACACATACACGTGCTTTTCACAGTAAGTCCTACATTTCCCACCCATTACTATCCATTTTCCTGCACAAGGGGACTGAGACATGAGCACAAGGTGTCAGCAAAGCTGCATACATAAATTCTGCATAGTTTGATTGCTGTTTGTGGAACCCTTACCTAGGCAATATTATAAGAAACACAACCCTTGCTTTTATATGAAATTCTGATTGATGTTGCCAAATATTAACTGCCATGTCAAATCTTAAGAAAATAAAAATACAGAAAATATAGAAAGACATGGTATGTGAAGAACTGCTGCACATACCATATGTTGTTTGCTTATAACACACTTACCAGCCTGCTGTATTACCTGTTTTTGGGTAATAATGACAAGACAACTAATTTTAAACACTGGCCCATTAGGAGAGGACATTACCCATTGGCATAATCATAAGAAATGTAGATACATCAAGGGAAGTGGGAATAAAGCGCAATAAAGAGTTGCTAAAATTGTAATTAGGATTTGGAAGATGAATTCTTAGAGAATGTGATGGTTTTACGGAAGTGGTGGGAGTTGGGAAGTTGCTGTATTAATAACAAATAAGCTTCTTTTCTGTGTGATACTGATTTATATCTCACCCAGTCCTTCAGACTTTATTAAAGGCAAAACAAATTCCTCATGTCTATGGTCAGCTCACACAGTTCCTTCAGCTAAACAGCTGTGTGCAGCAATTGTGTTCTTCAGTCAGTGATGTATTAATGAGCTTTCTCATGTAACATGCTTTTTACTGTAGGTTTCCTAAGATAACATACCTGAGCGTAGTATAGCTAGTGCAAATTGAAATGATTCTGTTCACCACATGTCATCATGTCACCCTCACTGTGGGAGAGATTCCATATTCTCTGAAGTAGCATCCGTGGTGGTGTGATGTGCTCATATTATTTGACTATTCTTGCTTTGAAATTTCCTTTATACTACTTCCAGAGATTTCTGGTATCCCAGCATGTGATTGTACCATGCTGGAAGAAGCTTTTCTTCTGCTGATATCTCTAAGAAAGTAAATGCAATACAGTCAACACTATTACCACCCAGAATTTCAGATGAAAGGGTCCAATTGGAGAGGCCATGCCTACAAAGCAAGCACTTGGCTGGGCTGGAAATTTGTTATGCAGCTCACATAGCCGTCAGTTAGAAGCATCTCATAGGAATGGGAACATGCTCCCATAGCTTAATCTTAGCTAAGAAAAGTGTTTGTCTGAAGACAGAGAAGTAATTCAAGAACCTTAAAAATGGTAATTGAGATTTTGCACTTGTGTAGTCAAGTAAAAACCTACAAGAAAGTTTCTCAGATACAGGCATGGGAGCTGTTATCAGAGACCCATTATCCAGAAAGCTCCAAACTCCCATAGACTCCATTTTATTCAAATAATCCAAATATTTAAAAATGATTTCCATTTTTTCTCTGTAATATTAAAATAGTGCCTCATAATTGATCATAACTAAGATATAATTAATCATAACTGGAAGCAAATCTAGCCTATTGGGCTTTTTAAAAGAGTGCTTTTCAAGTAGGCTCAAGGTATGAAGAACCAAATTGTGGAAAGATCTGACTATGAAGATTTTCATTCATCCAGTTCATGGTATATCCAATATAAGTAATTCTAGAACAACTGGGCTTGCTGACTAATTATTGAAATAATAATTACTCAGAAAGTCCAGTTGTTCTAGAAATACTTAGATATATGGAAAGATCTGTTATCTGGAAAACCCCAAGTCCTGAGTATTCTGGAAAACAGTCCCCTACCTGTATTGATACATATGTCACGTGGTGGACCATTGCACGAAGCACTAGTTTTTCTCCAAACATTTGTTAGTTTGCTCTAAAGTAACAGTGAGCAGGAAATGCAAAGTTGCCTGGGCAATAGAAGCCAATAATTTCACCATACACAGAGACAAAAGCATGTTGGGGTTCTTTCTTCTTCCCTGCTTTTATTTTTGGATTCAAACAGAATCATTTGCACACCATGCAACATATTTACCTTTCACTCAGTTGGAAGGTGCAACATGATTTTGTCCTTATTAAATGAAGTGTATGTTGGCTGAATGCAAGATATTTATTTAAGATAAAAGAATGTGGACTGCTCTGCTTTGAAATTAAAGAAACAAAAATGTGGGCCTTTGTGTCCTTAATCCCCCCCCCCCATAAAATGCAACCCTGAAGCCAAATAATTAAAAGAAATGAGGATCTGGCACAGCTGGATATCAAAGCTCTATCATTAGATGAAAAATCCTCTTTTTAATTGTTTTCAGTCCAATGCAACATAAAAACTGATACAGTAATTCATGTAGTATGCCACGCTGTCTGCAGTTGTACAGAATTCGGTGTAACAGCAAAAAAACAAAAGAGAAAGCCAACAGTTCTTATTATTCTCTGGCAGCTGATTAAATGAAAATTAATTTTTGGTAGGAATATCCAGCTTTGTGCAGCTGATGAACTCCAACTGTCACCAGGCCTGTAGCTGACATTGTATGCTGGGAGTTGTAGTCCAGCAGGAGTTGGAAGGCTGATTTGGATATCCTTGATTATCCTTGCAGCACAGGCATACATGTGAAAAATGGCAGACATTCCTGAAACATTGATCTCCATTCTTGAACAAGCAAGACCATAGAGACAATAAAGCAATATAGGCAGATTATACTACAGATTCAATATACCGCAAAAGCCCTTTGGCAAGTGATACTGTAAAATTCATGTAAAATCTGTTTAAAGTAAGAAGCATTTCATTCCAGAACAGCTTTCCAACAATCAGGAAAAAATATGTATTTAAATAAGCAGCCAGTCTTAGGTGTGCCATGAATAATATGACCAACGTCAAAGCAATCAAGCTGGAAAAGCAGAATTCACAGCAGTGTCCACAGCCTTGAGTTGTACAGTGTAAACACCTGCATTAAAAGATCTATTCATTCTGTGCTCCACACTTTTTTTATGGCTGGGATATTTGGATGCTTTTTATCTAGCATGGCCATAATAACTCATGTTGGTACATAAACAGATTCATAAAAAAAAGTACATACATATTAAAAAAAACACTGAATCATCAAAGAGATTAAACAAAATGGAACTGGGTCAGTGTGACTTGGCAGTGAGACACCCAGTAATCCCATCGGCATCATATTTTCACTGGACTGAAAAAAAATTAGAGACAGAAGAAAGGGGTGGGGGCAGACCTCTTGGTGGAAATCCTCACCATATTACAAAATGTTATTGAACATCTTCAGTAGACCAGTCAAGTTATAAGAGGCCCCTGCATTTGTTGCTATGTGGCAGCCCAAAGCCAGAATTATAGAAAGAAGCAGTGCGTTATCTGTAGGATGACAGCAGCATTTGCCAACAAGCATGAAAATGATTCAAGAAGCACTATAATGCCTTGCATATCTACTCTTGTCATTAGGTGCCCTGAGGAGTACAGAGAAATACACATCATTTTAACTGGGCCCTTTCTACAGGAGAGAAGTGTTCTGCCTTTATTACAATCCATGTACCATTCTGGTTATGATTTCTGTCCTCTAGTTATTTTTATTTCTCAGATTGTATGCACATATTCATTTGATCCCATAAAAAGTATTCCAGGCACACAAATCTGCCCCCACAATACAGAAACACTGCTATTAAAGTAAAGTAATCCTTGTGAAAATATTCTCTGCACACCAGCCGTGCTTTCTAAAATACAACCAGCCCGTATTACAGAAAAGTTTCTAATAAGAAGCCCAAGGCTAATACTTTCATCTGGCAGCCTGCGAAAAGGCAAAGACAAACCTCAAAACCATTCTCTTTGTATCTTTAACAAGGGAAACAACTAAAATATCATGTTTTTGTTCCCTTTTGCCACCAAATACGAACAATTGTGTTTATCAGGAGACCTTGGACTGTTTTCTGGTGGTTTTATATTTTTGAACTGTGACTTTCGCTATGATGATTCTTTGTAGCTATTGCCCATAAATGAAAAGGCAGTTTGCTGTTTTAATTTGCTTTCGTTCACCTTATCTGACTCCTATTCTGAACGACTAACTCTACTAACTTCCCATTCAGTGTAATGATGACCTCCAGCATAACAGGCAGACCTATAAACTCCTACTAGCTACAGCTACTGGAAGTTGTGCAGATACCTAAGCTGGAAGTGCATATGTTTGAAGGCGTTCCCAATAATGGCAACCTTTTATACTACGGTAATGGCAGAGCTGCAACTTCCATCATCTCACCACCCATATGGCATTCAGAGATACCAAGGGTGTCTATCTTACTACTACACCATGATAGAGCTCTTAAAAAAGAAAACACCCCCAGTTCCACAGGGCATCTGAGACCCTTTTGATCTGGATAATTTCCTACATTTACAGAGCTTACTCATAGAAAACAATGATGTTATTCTGTCATAATATACCTATAATTAGTTAAAAGCATGCATGTACCTATAACACAGAATGGTATTCATTTATAGCATCATTTTGAAAATATTTAGTATTATTGGAAGAGAAAGAATTAATACTACTCAGCATAAAACTATGTGCTGCCTATTGCTCTGTGCATAACACAGCGAGAGCTCCAGTGATTGTTTAGTTCCCTCGTTAAAGTGCTGAATTATATTACACTTCATTAACATACATTGAAAGATGTAATAGTTTCTGACACAGCAATTAAATTGATTCTAACCAACTCAGAGTAAAAAAGATAATGCAGATCAAATGGTACAGATGTTGGGCTATGGCGTATGCAATTTAGGGAAGAGTTGATCCGAATTATAATTATAAGTATTAAGTCTAAATTCTGATACGCATGTTAATTACTTTTAGAATGAATATAATATTGGATACATACAGTATTCCTTTTACAGCAATTGCTTAGTTACTATTCTAGGTAGGGAGGTATATTAAAAGAAGGTGACATACGTATATATCTAGGTAGGTGGATACTGTATATTAAAATGAATGTGATATATATAGGTAGGTAGATACTGTATATTAAAAGAAAGGTGATATCTATAGCTAGGTAGGTAGATACTGTATATGAAAAAGAAGGTGATATATATATATATATATATATATATATATTTATATATATATATATATATATATATACATATCCATCCTTAGGCTCAGCATTTCCTGGAGATGGCACCTTAGGATGAGTCCTTTATTTACATAATTGAATTTGTAGTAAATACATTCTTGTTTTTTTTTTTTTTTTTTAAATACTACTTTTGCTGTGTAAAGGCCTGTATTGCTTTATACATGTAGTTACAAGCACATTGCTCAATGTGGTGAGGCGGTAGCAGTTATATTATTGACTACACTGTTTCTCAAGATAAAAAATGTATCATCTCCAGCAGGGATGTATGGGTCAGGAAAAACTTACCTAGCACCAGACCATTAACCCACACCTGACCTAACATGCAAAAGGTTGGCCACACCTGAACCATACCCATCCGACTCTGTGGGTTATTCTGCAGGGCCGGATTTACATAGTGGGCACCCCTAGGCCTGCTGTCGCTTGTCACCCCTGTCCCCTCCCTTTTATTTGCTCAAATTTTCATCATCTGGATGGAACAATTGGAATTGGCACATGGAAAATTTAAATTTCTGAACCAATGTGGGTGTGGTTGGGCAGCATGCCGACCCCTAAAATCCTGCGGCCCTAGGCCCAGGCCTAGGTGGCCTCTCCACAAATCCGGGCCTGGTATTCTGTGCATGCACCACTTGTTCCAAGACATGGAATCTTGGGGGCAGTAACAAACTGTACTTCCCCAGTCTGACCCACACACAATCCTAAAACATAATGGTTGGACAAATTTTAAACCAAACCGTGAGTCAACCGCTGATATCCAATGTACAGTTTACCAAAATATTTTACAGACCTGCAATCTAAACCATGAGTTGTATTCTCAGTGTGGAGACCCATTGCTTGTTCACTTGCCTCATCTTGCTTGGTCTTGGCCTGACTTCCAGCCTCAGCTTCTGCTGCATTGTTTTACCACTCTGCTTCCTATCTTAACTTTCTGGTACCTTTTCTTACCTTAGCTTGATGCCAATTTCATGTGAGCTGTCTGTCCTAGTTTCTTGAATGAAGATATTCAAACATGGTTTGTGGAGACAGACACAAGTAAAATATACTTTGACTTTACTAAGCAACTTTTCAATTGGTTTTCATTATTTATTTTTTATAGTTTTATCGTTATTTGCCTTTTTCTTATGCTCCTTTGCAACTTTCAAATGAGCGTCACTGACCCCTTCTAAAAAACAATGCTCTGTTAGGCTACAAATGTATTGTTATTGTTACTTTTTAATACTGATCCTTCTATTTAGGCCTCTCCAATTCATATTCCAGTCTCTTGTTGAAATCAATGCCTGGTTGCTAAGCATTTTTAAGATTGCTTGAAACGCAAATTGAAGAGCTACTGAATAAAAAGCTAAATAACTCAAAAACCGTCAACAATAAAAATTTCAAACCAATTGCAAATTGTCTCCGAATATCATTCTCAATATCCTACTTAAATTTGTCTCAAAGGTGAACAACCCCTTTTAAAGAAATATAAGTCCAAAAGAAGAAATCATGAGTGCAGGTCTATGTCTGACTGCTGAGGGGTCCATTTTGTAGCTTAAGGAGAATTCTATTGGGATTGAGCAGCTCCATCTGAGGAATGTCCAGTACAGTGTTTCATTGGAGACTCCACCTAAATAAAGCTGCTAATATCTTTAACACTTAAAATATAAATATGATATATGAGTTACTAAATACCTCTGAAGGGCCCACTGAAAAAATAATACTTTGACGTAAAATGATCCAGGATCTAGAAAGCTCCAGGTATTTTATTAACGTTACCTGTCTCTTGAAGTGACAACATTGCATAGATGACATAGTTCTTGTTACAGCAACGTATGATGAACATGCATATTCTGATGAGCTATTTTATTGGTTTGCTTAGGTTTATATCTTATAGTTTATATATGAGTTCATAAGAGTTCATAAGTGAACTTATATAAGGATGTGCTGATGGTAATTTTTACAAACTCACAAGATGATTTTAATATATAACAATGCCTCTAGAACCTTTATGCCCCCTTTCAGTGTTGCCTGCAACACATTTTAATTCAAACATTTTCTTCCAGATGGTGGTAATGCCACACTTAGAAGGAAAGGTCAGAGGCCACCTACAGAGCAGCTGCTTTGTAAATGACATAACAAGCTGATATCAAATTGTTTTAAAATGAATATTTACATACTACATAGCCCTATATTTTCTGCATGAACATGCTTATCAATATGAGTGAATTTAAAAGCACACCATATATGAATAAAAATTGTAGCTCAGCAGGAAATTCATTATTTGTTTCAATTGTCCTCAATGGAAAAATTGGAATAGTAGATTTGGGAACACTGAAAGTGAAATTAGCAAACTCAAATTATTCTGCTCCATAAATATTTCAGTGGCATTTATTTGGTTGGTTTATTAAACGGTTTTGGGAGTAGTAATGGGTTTCATTCGCTAAAAAAATCACAACAGGTTTATTTAAGAATGCAAATTAGTTGATCACATTGGAAGTTTAGACATGAAGCCGTGGTTCTGTAAGACTGGCAATAAAGGGACTATGTTAAGTATTATGAAAAATGTATTATGTAAATGTTAGAGAGAGTGATGAAATGGAAAAAATAAAGAATTCACTGTACTTATTTGACAGTGCCTATATCATTGCTTTTTTTTTTTTTTTTTTAAATGGGCGTTGGTTTGGGCAATCTCTCTCCCTTAAAAGCTGCTAGTTAGTGGTGGGGGAAGATTTAGCCCTCAGACTGAAACCAGGGTTCAGGAGACATTTACTCCAATGTTACTATGCAGAGAGGTACAAGAACTTATACTATGACCAGAGGTAAACAAGTTAGGGACCACTGTGTGGGGTCTACCTTGATGTGGTATGGTGGCTTATCAACTTTATGATCATAACTTTGTAACAAAGTTTTTGTAAATATATGTACTTGCATATAAACTGAGCATAAACTGTGCATTGATTAATTGGCCAAGTCAGTCGCACTTCCATTATACTTATTTATTTTAACTTAGCCTTAGGAGTGCACCCATTTTTTTTATTTTTTTTTAATACATGCACTAGCATGTTTATTGAATTACTTTTAATAAAGTTAAATAACAGGCAACAGGCCCTATTCTGCCTTTTTAAGACAGCTAGTGTACCACATGTGACCCACCACCAAAACATATCAACCAATCAATATCCACCTGCATTCCGGTATTCCTAATTCTATACAAACAGTTGATGCTACACCTTCTACTTCCATCTTCTATTTCCACAATGTGTTTTCATTTATTTAGTAGTTTAACCTGTGCTGTTTAGTTTGCATCTCCCCAACTAGATTCAATTATGCACATCTCTATATCCAGCATGCATTAAATCCATAGAAAAGTCCATTTTGTTTGATACAAGTCAACAAAAGGTAGTTTCAAAATAAGGCACTTAAAGGAAACCAGTGTAATCTATAATAACGTTATGTAAAGGTGTATAGAAAAATGAGTTGGGATTACAGTATGTTATCTAAAATTCTCAATGACTTTGGCAAAATTTCTTGTAAAATCATTTTAAAATTGAAACCAATTAAACGTTTTCAGAAATGACAATGCATGAGTTTGTTATTAAAGAGGAGAAATGAATCAACCAAGAGTGACTTATTTAAACAACAGACAGAATGACATTTGTTTTTGAAGCATTCTAAATAACAGGATACTGAATAAAAGATCCTATGTCTAAAAAGGAAATGATGTGTTTATAGTACGTGATGGTAACAATAACTGGGAACATTTCCTGGTTGTGCAAATGACCATGTAAATGTCTGTAATAATATACTGCAGGTTGGCTCATGTTAAATGCCTTGTACTATAGTGAGCTTAACTTGGCAATAATTTACTGCTTATATGAACCTGGTCATCAGTAGTTAAACTATTCAAAAGAAAATACATTTCATGATAATAGCATTTTAAAGAATAATTTACACAAAGTAAATGGCAACAGAAAAACTTAGGGCTGTTATAATACTTTTTATTATATATAATACTTTTGTTATAATACTCCCGTTCTTCTTGTGTCATTAGTCACTTGTACAGAAAGGCTTCCCTCTGAGTCCTTCCTCCTTTTCCTGATTCACATGGTTATGATTAGTAAGCATTTTTTTTAATGTTTAGGCCCCTAAGAAACACAATAGAGGATAGTTAGAGATAGGAGGACGGATTTATTGTTTTTCTACTTCAATTCAGAATTCTCTGAAATTAATATGTGTGATCATTCCACTATCATATGTCTTGTAAGTGATTCTCTGTTGAAAAGTTATAGTGATATAGAGACATAATGGAATATCTTGCATACATTATTCTGGAGCGAAAAGTGAGGTTACTTTGTAATCCTTTTTAACTGATGCAGTCCAAACCTGACAGTTGCCAATAATGTCCAAATGAAGGCTTTTGGTTGATTTTTCATTTCCCTGAAATCTGCTGGAGAACTATATATCTTTCCTATTACATTCACGATTAACAAAAATCTCATGAGCATCTATTTCTTCCCATGAAAATTTGGCCAGCAGTTGTATTCTCATATTTCTAAGTAAACCAAGACTTTTCAGTAGATGGTGTTGACAAGTAAGACCTATAAACTTATAACACATATATATTTAACATGAAATGTTAGGGGGATAAATGTATTTTATGAGTCAAGAATTAAAAAAAAACTGAATTTTCAAGCTACATTAGGGCAAACATCTGCCACTGATGTGCTTATAAATACATTACTGAACTATGACTTCAAAACTCTGGCCGTGGGAGGCTAAGAGAAGCTGTAATTTGGCAACAGCTGGAGATTTAAAAGATGCAAAGTCCTGTTTTAGGGCACATTATAGGAATGGGTCCACTCGCAAACTATTTGTTGAGACATTACATTATCTGTGTTTGAATACAAGAATGCTCTCTCTTTCAAATAGGCATACCCTTTAAATTATTCACTAGAGGACCATACCATCACCATGGTGACATAAAACACATAATGGGTTTCGGCTGTTTGACTACAAAGGATGGATGCCTTGCAACAACACCCCTCAGGCTTTGCACATGACATCACCCCATTCCAGAAGCCGAGATATTCTAAGGGAAAGCACCACTGGCGGGGCCTTTTGATAGTATTGGGGGGCACCTTTTCATACAAAGTCTTTACCTTTCTTTGCATGCTCCCCGGGACATTGTTGTGTATTGAAGGAACATTAAACTTTTTCTTTTTATCACTTTAGGTTTGAATAATGGAATGAGAAGTATGTTGTTTAATTACTGTTAATAGGTAGCTTCAATAACATCTTTTTAACTCTGCTTCACTGATTGTAGCTCCCAAGGTTCCCCATTTATTTGTGATAAATCCTAAGAATGGCCTTGTTTCTGCTACCAAACTGTGATGTGACTGTGGGCATATTCACAAATATAATGTAATTAATGCATACATATTCACACAGATATCAATTGAGGGTATAATATCAGTACTGCAATCAGTATAATAGTTATCAACAACAAAGCAATATCACACAACCAACTAATTAATATATTTTGGGTGAAATTAAAATTATTTTTTTTATTATTATTTATAAAAAATCAATAAATGATGCCATACTATACAACAGAATGATATATACAGTATATAAAACATATGTATTAAATAGGAATAAACCAGTAATGCAACTAGATGATACTTGGCCCCACAGCAAATTAATCATATCCAGAGGTTGAGCTGTTTTACCAATATATATATATATATATATATATATATATATATATATGTATATATATATATATATATATATATATTGAAATTGAGCATTAATTAGGGACTCATAGGGCCCCCTGTACCTCCTGCCTCCCCCTGCAACCACAGGGTCTGCTTCCTCTGCAGTTACACCCCTGGAATGAACCAAATCCAGGTTTCGGTGCTTATGCAAAGTAGGGTTTAGATTCAGTTCTGTAGTTGGACAACCCTTTTACAAAGAATTCAGGATTTGGACGAATCCTAAAATTGCAGATTTGGTGCATCCCTAGTAATGCAAAAATAAATATTGCCATATACAGGTAATAAAGAGAGCCCTGCTTAAGCTGGAGCTTACAATCTAAGGGAGAAGTGGGTATGAGGCACTAGGAGGTAAAAAAGATAAATTAAATCATGTGATGAATGTAAAATTATATTGTTGCTCCTGTCTTTAAGCCCATTCGACTGTGCTCATTTGTAGGGTATCCTTGCAGAAAAAGAGCAAGCAAAGAGGGAACTATCAGTAGGATTCACCCACAAATGTTATATGCAGTTCTGGGTAGGTAAAGATAATCAAATGGAAATTTTTTTTTTCTATCTCCATAAGAAAAAGGGAGGTAATGAGAAAAGTACACAGAGATTTTGAAAATGAAAATAGCGCGATTGCAGGTCGTTTTCAATATTTTACTAATCTCTAATTCATTGAAAGCCTTTTATGATAAGCAGCCACTTCTAAGCATATCAAGTTTACTAGGGCTACAGTCTGAATCCACTGATGAAGAACATTTTCAACTTTGCATCCAGGCTTCATTTGTACCACAACATCATCTTAATAGCTGGATGTTTGATCTGTGAGTCCTGTTTAACAGACAATATGGGATTTAAATCAGCACTTTCTACTTGAAATTTCCAGTACCCTTGCATCTTTTAAACAGGGTCATTTATTCCAAAAGATCAGTATTTTACATCAACACAATGCGTCCTGACTGACATATAAAGTGCACCGTAAGCTGTTACCATTGGTTCGTGCGCTGTAGCTCCAGAAGTGGACTGAATTCATTAACGCATTATGCCAAATAAGTGACCAGCTGAGAAATGCTTCCTTTGATTTGCTTAGACCTGGGAGTAAGTAATGACTGTTCAAACAATTCATCAAGTATTTCTGCAAATTAAAGAGAACTATGAATTTTCACTTTGTAACCAGAGTTATTTCTAACAGTTTAACATAATAATTCATTGCCATCTGAATCTTCTGAATAGAGCAAGAATTTACAGTATTTGAATTAGAATCTAAATATATAAGATTGCTGACAATGTAAGACAGTAAACTTGTCCTACTTAGTATATTTGCATAGTTTATTAGTAATGCTAGTGCCTAGGTAAAAACAATAGGGTAGTAGTTACAAGATCAGTTCCAAGGGGCCATAACAGGCCTGAATTTAAATAGATCCTTTTTTCTTTTTTTTTAGCAAAGACATTGGCTGACTCATCTCTTAAATAGATCTGCCTATGGTAAGGATCCTTTCTCTCATATTAGTCTGCTTAAAGCTCTAATGAAGCCATCCATCTTTCAACTACAACATCCATGACTCATTCTAGAAAGACAGTTAAAACCTCTATCATAAAGCATTTATATTTTTATTTATAGAGCTACAGTATGTTAAATTCATGGACTGCTATACATTTAATTTTTCTAGCACAGTGTGCACCTAGAACTTAAATTTGGTTCAAATATGTTTTGAAACCATAATTCCTGCAACTTTCTAAAGATTCTTAGATGGGGGGGGGGGGGTTGTGAAGAAAGGTAGATTGGCTATAATGAGTTCAGATTTCTCATGAATTTTCAAATTTGTCAGCATAACCCTTCTTAGCATTATATATTATTTTCTTATGTGAAAAAACATCTTTGTTTTGAAGATACTTTTCTATTTTAAGCTAAAGGCTATTAGTTGAATGCAGGGAGTTGCAGAATATTAGCAGCTGGAGGGCTGCAACTTGGACATCACTGATTTAAGCAATCCAGCAGCTGTAGCCTATGGACAATACCACCACCTTTTTTTCTACCTCTAGCCCACAGACACAAACAGCATTTTGTCCACTGGATAGGCTTCATGATTTAACATGGAGCAAAAGATTGCCTATGAAATTATCAATTAAAAGTATGCTGTTAAAATTTCAAAATCACAGATATTCAATACTTCTGGGAACCTTCTTGGACCGCGTTCATAAATCAACTGTGATTGTTGGGAAGCAAGAATTTCTCTTGAACAGCTCTTAAAACAACTATGATTGCACAATAAAGAACCCAGAGCAGTATCCCAGGCAATCAGTTTGACTTATGTTTCACGTATGAAACTGCTAAAGCCAATACACATTTTATATTTCTAGTATGTTCTAAGAAATATTTTCAGAAATTATTGTCCATTTACAGGGCAAATATATTTTTTTATTTAGCATAAAACCACCTTCTTCAAAACTACTAGATGACCACTTACCAAATGTATGATCTATCCCCTTATATCACTTTTATATATCTATTTTTATTTTATCTTTGCTTCATCTCTCTCTCTCTTTCTCTCTCTCTATTATGTATTAAATATCTCTTTTAATTCATGATGCAAAACAGGACGATTTCTCAGCCACACCAAGAATGCTAGTTTGCATAAGTCTAAGCTACAAAAGTATCATTTATTTGCTTTTCTTCAGAGCTATCCAGCACCTACCCCAAAGCAGACTATTCTGACAGGGCTCACATTTCACTCTGCAATCTTTTGTTCTTTAATCTTATAAATAAAGCATAAGATAGGTGTGAATGGTAATCTTCAATTGCAAGGCTCCACTGTCGTGCCATACCCTGATAATAAGCAAAGGGCACATGATCACAGCAATACTGCATAGCAGGAAACTGTGCTAAAGCTTGGGGAGAAAATGGGCATCACCAACAATAAGGGGCAGATTTACTATTTTAAAAAAATCGAAATTCGACCATGTGAAATAAAATCCTTCGAATTCGACTATCGAATTCGAAGGATTTTACAGCAATTCGATTGTTTGAAAGATCGAATAGAAAAAATTAAATCGATCGATTCAAATGATTTTATCGATCGGTCGAATATTTTTTATTCGATCAAAATAATGGTCCCCAATTCGGCAGCTTGGATCTGGCAAATTAGGTAGTCGAATAGGGGAAGTACTTCGACCATCGAATAGTCGAATATTCGAATAGAATTTCGAATTATTCGATGGTCGAATTTGCCTAATTTGCATATTTGAAGCTTTGAATTCGAATTTTATGCAAATTCGATCGAACTTCGAATTCTTCATACAATAATGGTAATTATTTCATTTGTAAATCTGCCCCTAATTGTATTGAGTATTGTAGTACCATATCAAATTAGCCCCAGGGAAATTGGGTGACTTGTGTACATGGGAAAATGAGGAGATACTGGAAACAAAACTACAGTGGGCCTTCAGTGTATTTGTCTATTTTTTACAAATAATGGTAATTATTTCATTTCCATTGTTTTTGTTCATGTGCAATAGCTACAAGTTTAAAATATACTTATGATCTGGAAGCATTTAAATAAAGGATTAGGTCTTGATATTAGAAGGTGCAAGGGCTAATTTTGTTAATCCCACAAGGGAAAATGCATGTTCACTATTGCCCAAGCTGGCCAGCAGCTACCAGAGCCCAAGGAAAGCTCAGGCCTCCTGTTTCTCTCTATCCACCTGTTCAAAGTCACACACCAGACATGACCCCCATAACCAGCCGCCAGACCAGATCCCCTTCACACCACACTAGACCCAATCCTACTTCCCCACACCCTTTTTCTGTAGCTACAGCTCCCATCTGTCACCAACCCCGGGGGTGTTTTGAACTTTGCCATTTTCCTCACCAAAATAGTGCCCTCAGGTTGTACCCTAGACACATGATTACCCTGCCTAGTCCTAGTTCTGGCTCTGTCTATTGACTGCCATAGGTGGTAAGACTTTTCTCTTGCACTCACTGATTTCCCTTAGCTTGCATATACCACTCCTATGTAAGAACACACCCCTCGTGAACAAAGAATTCAATCTATTAATAGGAAAAATGCACATGAGGCTGCAATCCAAGGGGTAGGGCACAAAAGGAAAGAAATATGGCAATTACTGTTTTTATCAAGGTGTATCTTATTTTCCAGTTATTTTAGATGCCTCCTTCAGAAGAGGTCTTTTGGCTCTTTGTGGTTCATCATTTAATAAGGCCTCCATTACTGTAGTTCATAAGCTTGTTAGTTACTCTGCTACAATTGCAGTAGTATTAAGGGTAGCAAATAACCACTCACCCCAAATTATTGGCCTTATAACTGGCCTTTATGATGTCCCTCCCACAAACCAGAAACAAACAGCACGTAAAAACTGCAATATAGAAAGTAGAGTATAGTAGAGCATAGCAACCATCCCCACTAATGCCACTCACAGAATATCACAAAACTGTAGAGCTGGGGAAGCAAGTAAAATATCCATTTATCCAGACGTCCCCAAGTCAATATGAGATCATAATGTAGGTACAGTATATGCCCACCTGATGTGTGCGAACTGCATCAATCGTTTAATGTGGTTCTTACCTGATTAAATTTCGAACCCGCCCAAGAGATATTTGGACAATTTTCAGACAGATTTTGCACAGGCAGAACCACTAGCTTATTTTGGCCTGTGGATGCAAACCTCATACTGACACCTGAAATTAAACTCTTTATTGTACATCTATTATAATATTGGCTTTGAAAGCTACTTCTAACTTTGCCATTAAGTATTTGCATGATGCTTTTACATTACCTGTCTGATCCCCCATGTTCCTGTATGAGGGGGCTGCCATATTTGTGCAGCAGGAGTCCGTTAGCATTAGAAACTGTAACTAACAGGCTGAGATGGGACAGTCAGGTTGGCAAAGTCAGAGTTTCAGAGAGTCAGGCTTAGGAACTTCAACTAACAATTATATACAAAAACAAACCTCTCAGCAAAAAAATTAACAACATGACCTACAGGTAACATTTATGGGCAGATTTATGAAATTCACGTGAAATGATCTAAATTCGATCTAATTCGATCGAATACCGATCATACTAATTTTTCGTATATTCTAATTTGGCCTTTTTGATCATCGAATACCGAATTATTGAATAGATCGAATAGATCAAATGATTGGATATTCGATAATTCGATCATTCGATGATCGAAGGATTCAAAATTTTAAAATTGTTCGAATGCCTACTTCGCCAGATTGAACCTACCAAATTGCAATAGAAGCCTATGGGAAACCCCCCATAGGCTTCTGAGTCGAAGTCCTGCTCGAATACCATTCATATGATAGAAGTGTTTGATCTTTCGAATCATACAAATTTTTCGGAGGCTCGAAGGAAATTTTACGTTTTTTCCGGGAAATCGAACGATCGATATCCAATCGTACGTATACATCGAGAAATCGAATATCGAGCAAAATGATAGCCTAAAACTATTCGATAAGCATTCGATGGTCGAATGCTTATCAAATTTCAAGTAGCATCGAGCCAATTTGGGGGAATAATAGTAAATTTGCCCCTTAATGTACATTCATGTGTTAAAATTCATTTTTAGTGTCAGTATCACTTTAAATGCATTTTCATATTAATTGCCAGGGATACCTCACTTTATTGCACCATAGCATTTTTGTTACCTAATTATAATTTTGAACTAATGTTCAAATAACTTTGTGATTCTATCAAAACAATTTTCAGATATAAGCAGGAAGACATGAGTATGTTGCAGCAAGCTGTTTCATGTACAGGCAGCTTCTATTTCAGTGTTAGGTAAGATAAGGTCAATGAGCAGAAAATATTTTCCAGTAAAGCAATAGCAGCAATGGTGTTTGGATTTCACATTTAATGCATGCAAGCAGCTAGCATGTATCAAGTTGCTTCTGAATTTTCATTACTTGCCTTTTCCGATATTAATGAATGGCTTCATAACCTAATTGCTGAAAGGACATTACTGCAGAGATAAATTCAGCTGTGAAGAGTGCCTATGTGATTTTTATTATCATTTAAAGAGTATACAGCAGTCAGTCTTAAAAATTAGCTAATTTTGCTGCAATACTGTAGGCTTACTGGGATCTGTATCAGTAGAGTTTCTCAGATTCAACTCCCTTTAAAATACAAGAGTATATTTAACATTTAAAATTTTACAAAAAATACATTCATGGGAAAAATGTTTGATTATCATTGTCATTAACAGAACCCTGTGGGGCCCGCCAGAACCCTGTGGGGCCCGCCAGAACAGACCCACCCCCTGAACTATTTCTTCTCACCTCCCTCCCTGAACCTGGTCAAGCCCCTAAAGCGATGGATAAAGGTAGGTGTGTGGGGGTGGGGTGTCCTGCATGCGCCCTCCTACGGCTATGGAATGCAGCGTCGGGTGTTTTTTAACTCACC